>JABWTJ010000287.1:125804-725804 GCA_016801875.1 Solanum sitiens
AAAATTGGTCAAGAGTGTCGGCCATAACACCTCCTTTTTCAAAGGATAAGGATCAAGTCTTATTCTCCATTTTGAACTTGCAAAAATTTCAGATTTCCTAAGTTCTTTCTTGGTCTCTCTTGGCTTCAATTAGCAGCCCTAAAACACCTTAGAGTTCTTGAGTGCTGTCTAATTTTTCAAGTAAGAGTTTGAAGGAGAGTTTGAATTTTTGAAGTACAAGTTTAGAGGATAAATTTTCAGAATTAAGGTAAGACTTCAACCCATTTGTTTTCCTCTCTTTGATAATGTTTGGAGTGGAGAATTTTGTATATGTTTATCAAGAATTCATGGATTGTGAAAAATCTTTGAGTCAATATTCTCCTATTATGCTGAAAGATTTGAGATTGTTAGTGGCTGCCTTATGAATATTGTTGTTGAGGGCTGTTTAGGTATCTCTGCAAATGATGTTTGAAGTTGTATTAATGTGTAGAGGAAGGGTGTGGTGGTCACCATTTAGTACAGGGTGTATGGGCCTGATTCCATAACTTTTTTAGCTACTGTTTTGGAGACCACCTTATTGTGATTAGCTACGATGTTTAAGCTTAATCATGACTTATGTTGTAGATTAGCACCCAATAAGGAAGGCGAACTCGTGATAGTGGTATGTTCATAAAATAAGGTATATAAAAGGCTATTCGCTTTCTATATCCTTTTTTTTTTTTTGGCATGAAATCATGCCACTGCAATTAATATCAATGAAGTGATTCTCATAAGTTCTATTTCTAGAAAAGAAAGCATGGTGGCAGCGTACTATCTCCAAATAGCTAACAATATTTCTTTCCCCATTCTAAGTACATAGAACTACTTCATTATATGTTCACTACTCTATACTTGTGTAATTTCCCCTTGTGCTGTTATAGAAATGGTATTTGCAAAAGAAAGTTTGATGAATCTTTCTCCTAAGCCAATTGACGTCAATTGTGCCATTAAGGTCTTAAAGTAAGGTGTTGATGTTTCATAGCTCCTTATGTCATTGTTACTGCCTCAAAGTATTGTTTTCATTGTATTCCACTACTGTTCCGTAATTTCCTTGTCTCCCAGATGATTATGACCCCCAAATCAACATCTCAAAATGTTACGATTATCCAAAATAACATCTCAAAAGAGTTATGAACTGATTAACAATAATCTCAAAGATTAAAGAATCTAAGTGAAGAAATCTATTTAATTAAGGGTGGCAGCTTAGGGGCGAAAGCCTAGCATGGGCCGATCCCTATTGGTATAGAAGGATGGCAGCTTAGGGGCGAAAGCCTAGCATGGGCCGATCCCAAGTTGTGTAATTATGAGGACCGCATCCCAGGGGTTAATACACCTTGCATGGGTCATCTTCTTCTACCATTGATCAGCTGGTCACTTGTATCACATGCCCAACAAAGATTATAACATACAAAGAAGGTAAAAAAAAGAATGTAGCTTACTTGATTCCACAAGAGTAAGCAAAGGTGGTCTTCTCTCCTAATCTATGCACTCATATGTTGCTACTTGATTTCATTTGTGCCTTGTATTACATATACTTTTTGCCTTACATATTCAGTACATTTTTCGTACTGACGTCCCGTATTGGGGACGATGCATTTCATGCTGCAGGCTCAGGTACTCCAGCTAGTAGACCTCCTCAGTAGGAGCACTCGAAATTCTGCTACTTTTGGTGAGCTCTAAGTTGATTCGGAGCTTTATTAAGTCCTTGGTAAATTCGTTTGGTATTGTATCGTAGTTAAGGGTAAGGCGGGGTCTGTCCCGACCTACTCTAGTCTTCTATATTTTGGAGGCTTTGTAGACGTATGTACATGGTTCAGTTGTGTCTTAAGGAGTTGTGGCCTAAACGGCCAAGTCTTGTATATAACTTTTGGATCTACTTACATTGGTTTGTATCGCTGCATCCAAAGTTAACTTGTCTCAATTGTTATAGTATATGCTCAGTAAGAACAGGTTGTAGGTTGGTTCTCTCCGGGCCTTTAGGGCATCGGGTGCCTGTCCGTCTTAATGGGTTTTGAGGCGTGACAGATTTCTTGCGCTAGCATGATGTTCTCAGAAACGCTCCTCCCTTTTACAAAACTGGATTTGTTAAGGGAAACCAAAGTGGGTAGTATAGGACTTAGTCTAGAGCTTATCGGTTAAGAAATGATCTTACTAGTGAAATTACTTAAACTGATAGGCCTAAACTCATTGAGCTTGTTAGGTTGTTCACTTTTGGCAATAGAACAATGCAAGAGTGAGAGAAATACTTAGGTATCATCTGACCACAGAAAAAGCTTAAACCACTCCCAAAAGATCTTGTTTGATAATGTTCCAGCATTTTTGAAAAAAATAACCATTCATCCCATATGGGCCAGCTGTTGAGTTAGGATTCACAGAAAAACACAACCTCTTTCAACTTTTCCAGATTAGGAGAAGCAATAAGGTTGTTATTTTGATCCTTGTTCACCATTCTGGGAACACAATCCAAATTATCCTCATTAATGAAATTAATTTCCCCTATGAAAATATTAGTGAAGTGGTCACAAGCAGCTTCAACAATAGTGTCATTTCCCTGTATCCATTCCCCATCTTCCCTAAGAATCTTGTGAATAAACAGTCTTCTCCTTCTTCCTCGTATCAAGGAATGAAAGTATTTTGTGTTATTATCACCATCTCGGAACCAATGAAGTTGAGTTTTTTGTTTCCAAATGGCATCTTCAAGCTCCAAGTACTTGATATATTCTGCATTCAATGCATGCAGAGTAGTTCTGTTGATCTCAGTATTATCTAAAATCAGCTTTTCCTCAGCATTCCTGACCCTTTCTTCATAATCCTTGACTTTAATATAAATATCCTCAAATTCTCCCTAAGACCACAGGCTAAGAGTGTTGGACAACCTCTTCATTTTCAGGTGGAATTTCCACATGCAAGTACCCTCAGTAGGCTTTTCCCAGCATGTTTTAACAGTTTCCAAGAAAACTAGGTTGATCAACCCAACAATTGAGAAATTTGAAATATTTGATATCCCTTTCATCTTTATTGGTCATTTCCATAAGTAGAGGACAATGATCTGACCCTACAGAAGACAAGTGAGTAATGGTGGTTTGAGGCATTTTTTCAGCCAAGCATCATTGAAAAGGGCTCTATCGAGTCTCTTCCAAATTTTTTGGTGTATGCCCCTTTTATTAGACTAAGTAAATTTCCGTCCACTGAAACCCAAGTCCAAAAGGCTGTCACAAGCTTCAATGACAGAGATGAAATCAAGGCTCTTTTTCATGTTGTAAGGGATCCCTCCTAGATTTTCATCAATGGAATTAATAACATTAAAGTCACCTACTAAACACCAGGGTCTATTAATTTCAGTAGAGTGATATAACATTCTATCCCATAATGACCTTCTATGATAATCCTTACACTTAGCATACACAAATGTTGTGATAAAATTTGTGTGAATCTCATTTTGCTTTATCTCACAAGTGATTTGTTGGTCATCCTCCTCCAAGACAGTACAGTCAGTTTCCATGTCCCAAAAGAGCCATATTTTGCCATTACAATTGCTCACAGCATGTTCCATGGTTAATTGGTTTTTGAAATTTTGAACTTGTATACTATCTGAGAAAGGTTCAAGTATAGCAATAATAGATAAATGATGCATCTTTTTCAACATTTTAAGTCTTTCTAGTACCCCTTGAGTATTGATCCGCCTCACATTCCAAATTAGTGTACTAATCATTGGGATGATCTAGAGATGAATAGTCTAGTATTTGGTCTACCGGCAGTGACAGTGTTCACATCTTGATTCTTGAAATGGAATTTCCCATGTTGCAACCCTCTTGGAGATAAACCTTCACTAGTAGTCACTTGTTGAACTTCATCCTCCAAGATCTGATTATCATTGGGACTGAAAGCTCTAATTAGAGAGTCACAAATCTCATCATCATCATCAGTATCCTGTAAATATTGGTTATCCTCATCCATACCGTTCTCCGAGTTCTGAACTTCATATTCATCAATATTGGGAGCCCGGTTGACTTTACAATTTTAGAGATTCTTATCTCGGGGAACAATATGAGGAGGTGTCATGGATTGAGTCCGAAGAGGAGTAATATCCATGCCTTGTTGATCATCCTCCATAATGAAATTTTTTATAAACCTCTTCATTCATATTTTGTTCCTCTAGCTGTTCATTTTCATTTTGCTTATTCTGTCTCTTTTTTGCTGCTTATCTTTTTTTCTTACTAGGTTTGTTCTTGATCTTAGGAGTATCCCCCTGTTTGCTGGTACCTGTTTTGTCTCCCAAATCTTGTGCCATAGCACCTTTATTTTGATCACCCTCTTTTCTTACCTCAGGCTGCTGTTTGCTTCTATCATTTTCAGTCACATTTTGAGCATTTGCTGCCATTTGCTTCTGATAAAGTTTAGTGGTTGCAGAGGCTATAAGGTCAGAACTATGGTCAATGTGAATACCCTCATGCAGAACATGAGGCAGATTCCCTCCTTTGGACACCCCTTCCTGCAAGTTAGTGTGTTTCTCCTGACTTCCCCCATCCATCCCTCCTTCAACTTCCACATCACAATTTACAACATTATTGTTTCTAATAGAGTTAGGTTGTATAGCTATGATACCTCCAGCCTTGTTTGGAATTTTTTTCTTTTTGCTTGTGTTCTTTTTCCTGCCTGGGTAGTTCTTGTGTTGCTGTCTTTTCCTTGGTGATAGCTTCTTCCCTGTCTTCATTTCCCTGTTCTTGTGTCCAAGTTAGTAAATAAATTTTGATGAGTTATGTTAGGTATACCTATTTGTTGCATCCCACTGTTTTGGTGTTCTTGTGCCTTCTTGTATTGAGTTTAAGTAGGTCTCCATGCAGTTTTTTGAACTTTCTCCTCCTGTTGCTTGTTGTTTTTCTTCCTTTGGACTTGACATTCATCTTCTCCTTGTTGCTCAGGTTGACTTTGCCTGTTTCCTTCTTTGTGAACTTGTTGTTGCCTAATCTCTGTTTCTCTAGCAATGGACTGATTACTCTCTTTTCCTTTTTGTTTTTGCTCTTCAAATTTTTTTTCTTTATTACCTGTTTCTGTCTCCTTTCTTTTCCTGTATTCTTCATCTTTAACTTTGAAATTGCATTCTTCTATTTCATGGCCTTGATGTTTGCAATATTCACAATAGGGAGGTATATATTCATATTGAACAGTTTGCCATCTCCCAATGGTAAAGTCATCATCATTTTAGCCTATCCACACATGTTTTGGTCTTGTCTTGGTTAAGTCCACTTGCATTTTCACTTTGGCCATACCTGCTCGAGATCTTTTGAGAGATGTCGTGTCTAAATAGAGAACTTTGCCCACAGATTCTAAGAGAGGAGTAAGGAAGGGCTTCTTAAAACAGTCTCATGGCAGCCCTGACAGTAACACCCAAACAGGAACAATTGGTATTTCTTCCTCAGGTCGAAAGTGAGGAGTCCACTTCTGTATCCTCATTAGTTTACCTTCTATAGTCATTCTTTGTTGTGTCCAAACAGTGTTATAGTCTAGTTCGTTTTGCAAGTCTATAAACACATGCTTAGCATTGTAGTGAGCAATATTGACCCCCCCCCCACTCAATTGTGTGCATGATAAAACTTTTCCTTATGAGTTCCACCTTTGGCATAGTAGAGCTAAATTTGCCTACTAGTGTATACTTGCAGTCGACTGTGAGTACATTCATGTAGTCATTCATATCAAAGATCAAAGCCGGATATCCCTGTTTGGTGGTGTGTCTGGGAGGGACTAGCTTTATCGGGATTTCTTGTGTTTCATGAATTTGCCTCAATCTGGCTGCCAGTCTTTGAACCACAGTGTAGGGAGCTGGTATAACGTTTGATCTTGTTTGTTATTTTGACTTACACTAGGCAGAGTACTACTAGCAGCATGCTGATGGGGAGGGTGTTTCTGATTTGTTTGGACTGGGATGGAATGTTTTTTGAAGTTATTGGATATTTTTGGAAAAGCTTGATGATAGCTATTGCGATCAGAGTTTCCTACTTCAGCAGCCACCTGAACCTGATTTACCCTGGCATTCTCATTTCCATGATTTTGAATATAACTTGTGTTTGACCTTTCTCCCACAACCTGATCATTTACATTAACGACTTCCTACTCCTTTGTGTAAGCTTTTTCGATTTGATCATGACTCATAGAAGTATCTAATTGATTAAAGTTATGGTTAAGAGACTTACCTGGTATATTGTTCCCCACAGTGCTTTCCTTGGCTTGTGCTGTGTTGACTGATATGGTTTGTCCCTGCGTGTGACTCATATTAGGAACATTAGTAGAATTAACAGCCTTACCTTGGTGATGTTGTCCTTCGCTAGATGTGGTTGTGAGTAAAGGTTTGATGCCAAATGAGAATTGGGAACTGCTCTCCACCTCAATAGCCTCCTTGATAGCTTCCTTAGTTGCAAGAATCTCAAACTTGTATTGAATACTTCGGTTGTTTTGAACTTGTTCTCCTAGAGCTCAACACCCTTAGATTGCACTTCTATATCTTGTTCCATTGTCTTGTGATTGCTTTGTTTTTGACCATTAGATGTAGCATGATTCTGGGCATAGGACCCTTGAGAACTGTTCTCATGCCTGGGGTTTGATTTCATCAATTTTGGAAGGCTGGTTGAGTTGTATTCCTGAACCAGCATTCATCTCCTTCATTGCGCGATCTTGTCCACCGGAGATAGTGTCTCCGACGACTGGGCCAAAGAAATCACTTAAAATTACAGTGAGACGTACCTCTTCATCAGGCGAGTAAACCGCAGTGCTCAGACCACCATTAAATTGCTGTGAAGTTGCTCGAATTTGCCGGCGGCGCTCAGGAGATTCTACTGCAATTTTTTCTAAATTCACCTCTTCATATTTCTAAGATGCAAAAATGGAACTGACTTATTTTCTAGTGTGTTGTGAGCCTTGATTATTAACATCATTTCCTTTACTTAGAATTTCATGATTCCTTGTGTCTTGACCTGGGGATATGATTTGGTGATTCCCGTCTAACTCCTCTGAAATTGCCATATTCAACGCTTCATTGTGGCTCGATTTCACAGAGTTGTTGGATGAATTAGAGGGTGGTGTTGATTAGGTTTTGTTCTTCTGAAGCTTGCACCCCTCATGGGGTTGGTCCGATGGTCCGGGAAGATTTACCGATGTCTCACGCGCCATCCGGCCAGTTGGACTAGCCGTTGGAATAGAGCTGGAATAGAGACGTTAGGCAGATTTTTGGGAGCATTTCCTTAGAGAGATTTAGAGAGAGAAAGTTTTTGGGTTTCTTTTAGTGTTTAATGTTTGGGTTTTGGTATTTTGGGCTTGAGTTTATGGTTTATGGTAGGGGTAGGGGTAGGGTTAATTTTAGGTAAGAGCTAGGGTTTAGGTTGTTTTTTAGGTTTTAGGGTTTGGGGTTAACGATTTGAGTTGTAATATCTATGGTTTAGTGTTTAATGTTAGGGCTTTGGTATTTTGGGCTTTGGGTTTAGGGTTTAGGGTTTAGGGTTTAGGGTTTAGGGTTAGTATTAGGGTTAAGGATAGGGTTAGGGTTAGGGTTCGTATTAGGGATAGGGTTAGTGGGTTTAGGTTTTTTTTTTATGTTTTATGTTTTGGGGTTTAGGATTTTTGGTTTAAAATATATGGTTTAGTGTTTGATGTTTGGGTTTTGGTATTTTGGGCTTGGGTTTTTGAGTTAATGGTTTTGGGTTAGGGTTAGGGTTAAGGTTAGGGTTAGGGTTATGGTTACGGTTAGGGTTAGGGGTAGGGGTAGGATTTAGGTTTTTTTAGGTTTTAGGTTTTGTGCTTTAGAATTTGAGGTTTAAAATCTATGGTTTATTTTTTAATGTTTTGGTTTTCGTATTTTGGACTTAGGTTTTTTTTCTGGACTTAGTTTTCTTTTTTTTCAAAAATGGAACGACCCTTGAAGTGGTTAGAACTTAGGGTTTAGGGTTTAGGGTGTAGGGTTTAGGGTTTAGGGTTAGGGTTACGGTTAGGGTTAGTATTAGGGTAAGGGTGTAGGTTAGTATTAGGGTAAGGGTGTAGGTTTTATTTTAGGTTTTATGGTTTAGGGTTTAGCATTTGAGGTTTGTAATCTATAGTTTAGTATTTAATGTTTGGGTTTTTGTATTTTGGGCTTAGGGTTTTGGGTTTATGGTTTAGTGTTAGGGTTATGGTTATGGTTAGGGGTTATGGTTAGGGTTTTGTTTTTCTTAGGGTTTTGGGTTTAGGGTTTAGGATTTGACGTTTAATATGAATAATTTAATGTTTAATGTTTGGATTTTGGTATTTTGGGCTTGGGGTTTAGTGTTTATGGTAATGTTAGGGTTAGTGTTAGGGTTTAGGTTGTTTTTTAGGTTTTAGGGTTTGGGGTTAAGGATTTGAGTTGTAATATCTTTGGTTTAGTGTTTAATGTTAGGGTTTGGTATTCTGGGATTTATTTTAGGGTTTAGAGTTTAGGGTTAGGGTTAAGGATAAGGTTAGGGTTAGGGTTTGTGTTAGGGATAGGGATATGGTTAGGGTTTAGTTTTTTTTTTAGGTTTTTGGTTTTGGGGTTTAGGATTTTTTGTTTAAAATCTATGGTTTAGTGTTTAATGTTTGGGTTTTTTATTTTGGGCTTGGGGTTTCATGTTAATGGTTTAGGGTTAGGGTTAGTGTTAGGATTTAGTTTTTTTTAGGTTTTAGGGTTTGTGGGTTAGGATTTGAGGTTTAAAATCTATGGTTTAGTTTTTAATGTTTGGTTTTTCGTATTTTGACTTAGGTTTTTTTTTGAACTTAGGGTATAGGGTTTAGGGTTTAGGGTTAGGGTTAGGTTTTGGACTAGGGTTAGGGTGTAGGTTTTATTTTAAGTTTTATGGTTCAGGGTTAAGCATTTGGGGTTGAAAATCTATGGTTTACTATTTAATGTTTGGGTTTTGGTATTTTGGTTTCTTTTTTAAGGAACTTGAGAAATGGATTATGATATAAAGATGAACATTATTACCGACATACATATTCCAAGTTAAATCATAACCCACAAATTTTATGGATTATGTAAAATGGTCATTGCGCCAGAGCAATAGTGCCGTCGGTCAAGGGAACGGACTGCTCGTTCTCCACGGTGGCGCCGCTTTCAAAAACCTTCGCGATCCTCTCTAGGGGAATAATCGGAAAGTAATGTGCCGCCGCATAGCCGTTCTCCGCCGCATATGTCACCACTTGATTATATTTCTCACTCCAATAAGCAGCCATCGGCACCAAAATCTGAGCCACTTGAGGGAATAAAGGAAGCATATTCAGAGATCTCCATGCCAAAACCATATTTTTCTTGATCACTGGTTTGTATTTTGTGTATAGCTCCTTGAATGTGGCTTCGTACTTTGTGTAGAGTGTTTTAGCTATGTTGCTCGCTATGTCCACTAAACCATCGTGTTGTACCTTGCCAGCAAGATCTCGATCTAATTCTAGAGCTTTCTGAGCTATTAACAGAGCTTTGGATGATGTCTGCTTTAGTAGAAAAGGCACATGGCTTTCAACTTCTGTCATCAAGTCTACAACCTTTAGGTCGTTGAACTTGAGGAGATTGAAAGGAATGTTATGGAACTTCTCATAAACCGGTCCAATAACAGTTTTAACAGTGGCTTCTATGGCCTGTACACCAGATTTCAACAGGCCTGAGTTCTCTTTGTCGTAATCATACAAAGTTAAGAAGCAAACAATCACATAGATTGCTGTAACTTGAACAAAATCCAGATATTTGAGTTTCCTCTCATCTTCTGCTACTGGATCAGCTGGATCAGTACTAGTAGGCGGCGGCGTGCTTGTTGGATCAGTACTAGTAAGAGGATCAGTACTAAAAGGCAGCGGCGTACTTGCTGGATAAGTTGTAGCAGGTGGCGCCGTGCTTGCTGGTTTAGTAGGCGGCGTTGCAGCTGCGTCGGCCATGGTAGCGATGGAGAAAACTATGAACTTTCTATTGGAGTTGTACAGGTTAGGGTTAGGGTTTTGGTTTTTTTAGGTTTTTGGGTTTAGGGTTAGGGTTTTGGTTTTTTTAGGTTTTTGGGTTTAGGGTTTAGGATTTGAGGTTTAATATCAATGGTTTAGTGTTTAATGTTTGGGTTTTGGTATTTTGGGCTTGGGGTTAAGGGTTTATGGTAGGGTGAGGGTTAGGGATAATGTTTTTTTTTTTTTTTTTTATTACCCTTGGAGGGATAGGGGCTGAGCAACACCCCAAGCCTTAACATAAATAATAGCAAAAGTACAAGGAGGGGGACATAACCTAACCTTTGATCCTTTGGTGGTTAAGAGTCATCTCTCCACAAAGAAAGTCAACTCATCCCCTTAAAAAAAGATGAAACCAAGAAACTAAGAACCTAGAAGAGAGGACGCCTCTCAATACAAAGAATCTAGGAAGCATAAACAAGGAAGAGTCTCCCTTTACAATTTAATAATTATAATATAAGCCTATTCAAAAGAGCTATACTATTTAATATAGCTAGGTTAATGTTAGGGTTAGGGATAGGGTTTAGTTTTTTTTTTAGGTTTTAGAGTTTGGGGTTAAGGATTATAGTTGTAATATCTATGATTTTGTGTTAAAGGTTAGGGGTTTGGTATTTTGGGCTTTGGGTTTAGGGTTAGGGTTAGCAATAGGGTTAGGGTTAGGGTTAGGGATGAGGTTAGGGTTAGGGTTTAGTCTTTTTTTTAGGTTTTAGATTTTGCGGTTTAGGATTTTTTGTTTAAATCTATTGTTTAGTATTTAATGTTTGGGTTTTGTATTTTAGGCTTGGGGTTTCGAGTTAATGGTTTAGGGTTAGGGTTAGGGTTAGGGTTAGGGTTAAGGTTAAGGTTAGGGTTTGGGTTTGGGTTAGGGTTAGGATTTAGGTTTTTTAGGTGATAGGGTTTGTCGTTTAGGATTTGAGGTTTCAAATCTATGATTTAGTGTTTAATGTCTGGGTTTTCGTATTTTGGACTAAGTTTTTTTTTTGACTTTTCTTTTACTTAGGGTTTAGGGTTTAGGGTTAGGGTTAGGGTGTAGGTTTTTTTAGGTTTTATGGTTCAGGGTTTAGCATTTGAGGTTTAAAATCTATGGTTTAGTATTTAATGTGTTGGTTTGGGTATTTTTGACTTAGGGTTTCAGGTTTATGATTTAGGGTTAGGGTTAGGGTTAGGGTTAGTGTTAGGGTTTTGGGTTTTTTCATGTTTTTGGGTTTAGGTTTTAGGATTTGAGGTTTAATATCAGTGGTTTAGTGTTTAATGTTTGGGATTTGGTATTTTGGGCTTGAGGTTTAGGGTTTATGGTAGGGTTAGTGTTAGGGTTAAGGTTAGGGTTTTGGTTGGTATTTAGGTTTTAAGGTTTGAGGTAAAGGATTTGAGTTGTAGTATCTATGGTTTAGTGTTTAATTTTAGGGTTTTGGTATTTTGAGCTTTGAGTTTAGGGTTTAGGGTTAAGGATAGGGTTAGGGTTAGGGTTCGTGTTACGGATAGAGTTAGGTTAGGGCTTAGGTTTTTTATGTTTTAGGGTTTAGGGTTTAGGATTTCTTGTTTAAAATCTATGGTCTAGTGTTTGATTTTGGGTTTTTGTATTTTGGGCTTGGGGTTTTAGGTTAATGATTTAGGGTTAGGGTTAGGGTTAATGTTAGGGTTAGGGTTTGGATAGTTAGGGTTAGGATTTAGGTTTTTTTAGGTTTTAAGGTTGGGGATTTAGGAGTTGAGGTTTAAAATCTATGATTTAGTCTTTAATGTTTGGGTTTTCGTATTTTGGACTTAGGTTATTTTTTGCACTTATTTTATGGACTTAGGGTTTAGGGTTAAGGGTTTAGGGTTTAGGGTTAGGGTTAGGATTAGGGTAAGGGTGCCGATTTTGTTTTCGGTTTTATGGTTCAAGGTTTAGCATTTGAGGTTTAAATCTATGGTTTTGTATTTAATGTATGGGTTTTGGTATTTTGGGCTAAGGGTTTATGGTTTATGGTTTAGGGTTAGGGTAAGGTTAGGGTTAGGGTTAGGTTAATGCTAGGGTTAGGGTTAGGGTTTAAGTTGTTTTTTAGGTTTTAGGGTTTGGGGTTAAGGATTTGAGTTGTAATATCTATGGTTTAGTGTTCAATGTTAGGGTTTTGGTACTTTGGGCTTTTGGTTTAGGGTTTACGGTTTAGGGTTAGGGTTAAGGATAGGGTTAGGGTTTGTCTTAGAGATAGGGTTAGGGTTAGGGTTTAGGATCTTTTTTAGGTTTAAGGTTTTGGGGTTTAGGATTTTTGGTTTAAAATCTATTGTTAGTGTAAAATGTATGGGTTTTTGTAATTTGGGCTTGGGGTTTTGAGTTAATGGTTTACGGTTAGGGTGGGTTAAGGCTAGGGTTAGTGTTTGGGTTAGGTTTAGAGTTAGGATTTAGTTTTTTTTTTGTTTTAGGGTTTGTGATTTAGGATTTGAGGTTTAAAATCTATTGTTTAGTGTTTAAAGTTTGGGTTTTCGTATTTTGGACTTGGGGTTTTATTTTACTTTTTTTGTTGGACTTAGGGTCTAGGGTTTATGGTTAGGGTAAGGGTGTAGGTTTTATTTTAGGTTTTATGGTGCAAGGTTTAGCATTTGAGTTTAAAATCTATGGTTTGTATTTAATATTTGGATTTTGGTATTTTGGGCTTAGGGTTTTGGGTTTATGGTTTATGGTTAGGGTTAGGATTAAGGTTACGGTTAGGTTTTGTATTAGGGTTAGGGTTAGGGTTTAGGTTTTTTTTATTTTAGGGTTTATGGTTTAGGATTTGAGGTTTAAAATCTATGGTTTAGTGTTTAATGATTGGGTTTTCGTATTTTGGACTAAGGTTTTTTTTTGGACTTTTTTTTTACTTAGGGTTTAGGGTTTAGGGTTAGGGTTTGGGATAGGATTAGTGTTAGGGTGTAGGTATTTTTAAGTTTTATGGTCAAGGTTTAGGTTTGAGGTTTAAAATCTATGGTTTTGTATCTGAAGTTTGGGTTTTGTATTTTGGGCTTAGGGTTTCGGGTTTATGGTTTAGGGCTAGGGTTAAGATTAGGGTTACATTTTTGGGTTTTATTAGGTTTTTGGGTTTAGGGTTTAGGATTTGATGTTTAATATCAATGTTTTAGTGTTTAATATTTGGATTTTTTTATTTTGGGCTGGGGTTTAGGGTTTATGGTAGGGTTAGGGTTAGGTTTAATGTTAGGGTTACAGTTAGGGTTTAAGTTGGTTTTTAGGTTTTAGGGTTTGGGGTTAACGATTTGAGTTGTAATATCTATTGTTTAGTGTTTAATGTTAGGATTTTGGTATTTTGGGCTTTGGAATTAGGGTTTAGGGTTTAGGGTTAGGGTTAAGGATAGGGTTAGGGTTAGGTTTGTGTTATGGCTAGGGTTAGGGTTTAGTTTTTTTTTTATATGTTTTAGGATTTTTGGTTTAAAATCTATGGTTTAGTGTGTAATGTTTGGGTTTTTGTATTTTGGGCTTGGGGTTTCGGGTTAATAGTTTAGGGTTAGGGTTAGGGTTAAGGTTAGGGTTTGGGTTTGGGTTTGGGTTAGGGTTAGGGTTTAGTTTTTTTTAGGTTTTAGGTTTTGTGG
The DNA here is from genome assembly GCA_016801875.1 of Solanum sitiens. Lineage (NCBI taxonomy): Eukaryota > Viridiplantae > Streptophyta > Magnoliopsida > Solanales > Solanaceae > Solanum > Solanum sitiens. The sequence continues at coordinate 139,344 of JABWTJ010000287.1, forward strand.
TTTAGGATTTGAGATTTAAAATCTATGGTTTAGTGTTAAATGTTTGGGTTTTTGTATTTTGGACTTAGGGATTTTTCTTGGACTTAGTGTTTAGGGTTTAAGGTGTAGGGTTAGGGTTAGGTTTAGGATTAGGGTAAGGGTGTAGGTTTTATTTTAGGTTTTATGGTTTAGGGTTTAGCATTTGAGGTTTAAAATCTATGGTTTTGTATTGAATGTTTGGGTTTTCATATTTTGGGCTTAGAGTTTTGGTTTTAGGGTTTAGGGTTAGGGTTAGGGTTAACGTTAAGGTTAGGGTTAGGGTTTGGACTTTTTTAGGTTTTTGAGTTTAGGGTTTAGGATTTGAGGTTCAATATCAATAATTTACTGTTTAATGTTTAGATTTTTGTATTTTGGGTTTGGGGTTTAGGGTTTAAGGTATGGTTAGGGTTAGGGTTAATGTTAGGGTTAGTGTTAGGGTTTAGGATGTTTTTTAGGTTTTAGGGTTTGAGATTAAGGATTTGAGTTGCAATATCTATAGATTAGTGTTTAATGATAGGGTTTTGGTATTTTGGGCTTTGGGTTTAAGGTTTAGGGTTTAGGGTTAGGGTTAAGGATAGGATTAGGGTTAGGGTTACGATTTGGGTTAGGGTTAGTGTTTAGGATTTTTTTTTTGGTTTTCGGTTTTGGGGTTTAGGATTTTTGGTTTAAAATCTATTGTTAGTGTTTAATGTTTGGATTTTTTGTAATTTGGGCTAAGGGTTCCGAGTTAATGGTTTACGGTTAGGGTTAGGGTTAAAGTTAGGGTTAGTGTTTGGGTTAGAGTTAGGGTTAGGGTTTGGGTTAGGGATAGGGTTTAGGATTTGAGGTTTAAAATCTATGGTTTTGTTTTTAATGTTTGGTTTTTCATATTTTGGACTTAGGGTTTTTTTTGGACTTTTTTTGTTGCACTTAGGGTTTAGGGTTTAGGGTTTAGGGTTAGGGTTAGGATTAGGGTAAGGGTGTAGGCTTTAATTTAGGTTTTATGGTTCAGGGTTAAGCATTTGGGATTTAAAATCTATGGTTTTGTATTTAATGTTTGAGTTTTTGTATTTTGGGCTTAGGGTTTCGGGTTTATGGTGTAGGGTTAGGGTTAGGGTTAAGGTTATGGTTAGGGTTTGTGTTAGGGTTTGTGTTAGGGTTTAGGTTTTTTAGGTTTTAGGGTTTATGGTTTAGGATTTGAGGTTTAACCCTAACCCTACCATACACCCTAAACACCCAGCCGAAAATACCAAAACTCAAACATTAAACACTAAACCATTGATATTAAACCTCAATTCCTAAACCCTAAACCCAAAAACCTAGAAGAAAAAAAACTAACCCTAACCCTAATTCTAACTTTAACCCTAACCCTAACCCTAAATCTTAAACCCAAAACCCTTAGCCCAAAATAACAAAACCAAACATTAAATACTAAATCATGGATTTTAAACCTCAAATGCTAAACACTGAATTGTAAAACCTAAAAAAAAACTACACACTACCCCTACCCCTAACCCTAACCCTAAACCCAAAAATCTAAATCATAAACCCTTAAACTCTAAGTCCAAAAAAAGTCCAAAAAAAGCCCCATAGGTCCCAAAATACGAAACCAAACATTAAACACTAAACCATAGATTTTAAACCTCAAATCCTAAACCAAAAACCCTAAACCCTAAAAAAATCTAAACCCTAACCCTAAACCATTAACCCAAAACCCCAAGCCTAAAATACAAAAACCAAAACATTATACCAAAGATCCTAAACCCTAAAACCTAAAACGTAAAAAATCCCTAAACCCTAACCCTAACCCTATCCCTAACATGAACCCTAACCCTAACCATATCCATAAACCTAACCCTAAACCCTAAACCCTAAACCCAAAGCCCAAAATACGAAAACCCTAACATTAAACACTGAACCATAGATCTTACAACTCAAATCCTTAACCCCAAACCCTAAAACCTAAAAAACAACCTAGCCCCTAACCCTAACCCTAACATAACCCTAACCCTAACCCTACTATTAACCCTAAACCCCAAATCCAAAATATAAAAACCCAAACATTAAATACTAAACCATTTATATTAATCTCAAATCTTAAATGCTAAACCCCAAAACCAAAAAAAAGCAAAACCCTAACCCTAACCTAAACCTTAACACTAACAGTAAACAATTAACCCAAAACCCCAAGCCCAAAATACAAAAATACCAAAACCCAAACATTAAACACTAAATCATAGACATTACAACTCAAATTCTCAACCCAAAACCCTAAAACCTAACAACAACCTAAATCCTAACCCTACCCCTTACATTAACCCTAAACCTAACCCTACCATAAACCGTAAACCCCAAGCCCAAACTACAAAAACCCAAACATTAAACACTAAGCCATTTATATTAAACCTCAAATCCTAAACCCTAAACCCAAAAACCTAAAAAAAACCAAAATCATAACCCTCACCCTAACCTTAACCCTAACCCTAACCCTAAACCCTAAACCATAAGTCCAAAAAAAAACCTAACCCTATCCCTAACACAACCCTAACCCTAACCCTATCCTTAACCCTAACCCTAAACCTTTCAAAATACGATTACCCAAACATTAAACACTAAACCATTGATATCACAACTCAAATCCTAAACCCAAACCCTAAAACCAAAATACCTAAACCCTAACCCTAACCCTAACATAACCCTAACCATAACTCAAACCTTAACCTTAACACTAACCCTAAGCAATTAACCCAAAACCCTAAGCCCAAAATACCAAACATTAAACACTAAACAATAGATTTTAAACCAAAAATCTTAAACACCAAAACCTAAAAACATAAAAAAAACTAAACCCTATCCCTATCCGTATCCCTAACAAGAACCCTAACCCTATCCTTAACCCTAACCCTAAATCCTAAACCCTAAACCCTACATCCAGAGCCCAAAATACCAAAACCCTAACATTAACACTAAACCATAGATATTACAACTCAAATCCTCAACCCCAAACCCTAAAACCAAAAAAACAAACTAAATCCTAAACCTACCCCTCGCATTAACCCTAACCCTAAACCATTAACCGGAAACCCTAAGCCCAAAATACCAAAAACCAAACATTAAGTACTAAACCATAGATTTTAAACCTCAAATGCTAAACGCTGAACCATAAAATCTTAAAAAAAGACTACACCTAAACCCTAACCCTATCCCTAACACAAACCCTAACCATAACCCTAAACCCTAAACCCTAAACCCAAAGCCTAAAATACCAAATTCCTAACATTAAACACTTAACCCAAGATATTATAACTCAAATCCTTGACCTAAAACCCTAAAACCTAAAAGACAACCTAAACCCTAATCCTAACCCTAACATTATCCCTAACCCAAACCCTACCATAAACCTTAAACCCCAAGCCGAAAATACCAAAACCCAAACATTAAACACCAAACCATTGATATTAAACCTCAAATGCTAAACCCTAAACCCAAAAACCCAAACAAACTAAAACCCTAACCCTAACCCTAATTCTAAACTTAACCCTAACCCTAACCCAAAACCTTAAAAACAAATCCCTAAGCCCAAAATAACAAAACTCATACATTAAATACTAAACCATAGATTTTAAACCTCAAATGCTAAACACTGAATCATAAAACCTAAAATAACCTACACACTAACCCTAACCCTAACCCTAACCCTAAACCCTACACCCTAAATCCTAAACCCTTAAACTCTAAGTCCACAAAAAAACATAAGTCCAAAATACGAAAACCAAACATTAAACACTAAACCATAAATTTTAAACCTCAAATCCTAAAGCACAAATCTAAACCCTAAAAAAATCTAAACTCATACCCTAACCCTAACCCTAAACCATTAAACCGAAACCCCATGCCAAAAATACCAAAACCAAAATATTAAACACTAAACCATAGATTTTATACCAAAAATCCTAAACCCCAAAACCTAAAACCTAAAATAATCCCTACACCCTAACCCTAACCCAATCCCTAACATGAACCCTAACCCTAACCATATCCTTAACCCTAACCCTAAACCCAAAGCCCAAAATACGAAAACCCTAACATTAAACATTGAACCATAGATATTACAACTCAAATTCTTAAACCCAAACCCTAAAACCTAAAAAACAACTTAATCCCTAACTCTAACCCTAACATTAACCCTAACCCTAACATTATGCCTAACCCTAACCCTACCATAAACCCTAACCCCAATCCTAAGATACAAAAACCCAAACATTAAACACAACCATTTATATTAAATCTCAAATCCTAAACGCTAAACCCAAAAATCTAAAAAAAACATAACACTAACCCTAACCAGAACTCTAACCCTAACCCTAACCCTAACCTTAACACTAACCCTAAACAATTAACCAAAAACCCAAAGCCCAAAATACCAAAACCCAAACATTAAACACGAAACAATAGATTTTAAACCAAAAAGCCTAAGCCCTAACCGTATCCCTATCCTTAACAGGAACCCTAACCCTATCCTTAACCCTAACCCTAAACTCTAAACCCAAAACCCAAAAGCCTAAACATAACTCTAACCCTAAGCCCAAACCATAAACCCAAAACCCTAAGCACAAAATGCCAAAACCCAGACATTAAGCACTAAACCATAGATTTTAAACCTCAAATGCTTAACGTTGAACCATAAAACCTAAAAAAAACCACACCCTAACCCTAACGCTAAATCCTAACCCTAAACCCTAAACCCTAAGTCCAAAAAAGAAGTCTAAAAAAAACCCAAACCCTATCCCTAACACAACCCTAACCCTAACCCTATCCTTATCCCTAACCCTAAACCCAAAGCCCAAACTATGAAAACCCTAACATTAAACACTAAACCATAGATATTACAACTCAAATCCATAACCCCAAACCCTAAAACCAAAAAAACAACCTAAACCCTAATCGTAACCCTAATTTTAATCCTAACCCTAACTCTACCATCAACCCTAAACCCCAAGCCCAATATACCAATACCCAAACATTGAACACTAAACCATTGATATTAAATCTCAAATCCTAAACCCTAAATCCAAAAACCTTTTAAAAAAACCTAACCCTAACCCTGACCTTAACCCTAACCCTAAATCTTAACCCTAACCCTAACCCTAAAGCATAACGAGAAACCCTAAGCCCAAAATACCAAAACCCAAATATTAAAAACCAAACCATAGATTTTAAATCTCAAATGTTAAACACTGAACCATAAAATCTAAACAAGAACCTACACCCTAACCCTAACCTTAACCGTAACCCTAAACCCTAATCCCTAAGTCCAAATAAAAATGTTCACAAAAAAACACCAAGTCGAAAGTCCTGAAACCCAAATATTAAACAATTAACCATAGATTTTAAACCTCAAAACTTAAACCAAAAACCCTAAAACCTAAAAATAACCTAAACCCTAACCCTAACCCTAACCTAAACCATATCCCTAACCTTAACTCTAACCTTAACCCTAAACTATTAACCCGAAACCCCAAGCCGAAAATACCAAAACCCAAACATTAAACACTAAACCATATATTTTAAATCAAAAATCTAAACCTAAAAAAACCCTAAACTCTAACCCTTACGCTAATCCTAACACTAACCCTAAACCGTAAACCCTAAACCCAAAGCCTAAAATACCAAAATCATAACATTAAACACTAAACCAAAGATTATACAACTCAAATCCCTGACCCCAAACCCTAATACCTAAAAGACAACCTAAACCCTAACATTATCCTTAACCCTAACCCTACCATAAACCCTCAAATCCTAAACCACAAACCCAAAAAAAATCTAAACCCTAACCCTAACCCATACCCTAACTGTAACCCTAAATATTAATCTAAAACCCCAAGCCCAAAATACCAAACACGAAACATTAAACACAAATGCATATATTTTATACCAAAAATCCTAAACCCCAAAACGTAAAACCTTAAAAAATCCCTAAACCGTAACCATAACCTATCCCTAACATGAACCCTAACCCTAACCATATCCTTAACCCTAACCCTAAACCCAAAGCCCAAAATACAAAAACCCTAACATTAAACACTGAACCATAAATATTACAACTCAAATCCTTAACCCCAAACCCTAAAACCTAAAAAACAACCTAACCACTAACCCTAACCCTAACATTAACCCTAACCCTAACCCTACCATAAACCCTAAACCCCAAGCCCAAGATACAAAAACCCAGACATTAAACACTAAATCTTTTATATTAAACCTCAAATTCTAAACGCTAAACCCAAAAACCTAAAAAAAACCAAAACATTAACCCTAACCCGAACTCTAACCCTAACCCTAACCTTAACCTTAACACTAACCCTAAACAATTAACCCAAAACCCCAAGCCCAAAATACCAAAACCCAAACAATAAACACTAAACAATAGATTTTAAATCGAAAAAGCTAAACCCTAAAACCTAAAAAAAAAAAAACTAAACCCTATCCCTATCCCTATCCCTATCCCTAATAGGAACCCTAACCCTATCCTTAACCCTAACCCTAAACACTAAACCATTGATTTTAAACCTTAAATGCTAAATGTTGAACCATAAAACTTAAAAAAAAACTACACTCTAACCCTAATCCTTATGCTAACCCTAACGATAAACCCTAAACCCTAAACCCTAAGTCCAAAAAAGAAGTACAAAAAGACCCAAACCCTATCCCTAACACAACCCTAATCCTAACCCTATCTTTAACCCTAACCCTAAACCCTAAACCCTAAACCCAAAGCACAAAATACGAAAACCCTAACCTTAAACACTAAACCATATATATTACAACTCAAATCATTAACCCCAAACCCTAAAAACAAAAAAACAAAACTAAACCCTAACCCTAACCCTAATTTTAACCCTAACCCTACCATAAACCCTAAACCCCAAGCCCAAAATACCAAAACCCAAACATTAAACACTAAACCATTGATATTAAATCTCAAATCCTAAACCCTAAACCCAAAAACCTAAAAAAAAACTAACCCTAACCCTAACCCTAACCTTAACCCTAACCCTAACCCTAAACAATAAATCGGAAACCCTAAGACCAAAATACCAAAAACCAACATTAAATACTAAGCCATAGATTTTAAACCACAATGTTAAACGCTGAACCATAAAATCTAAAAAAAAAACACCCTAACCCTAACCCTAACCCTAAATCCTAAACCCTAAACCATTAAACCCAAAAAAAAAGTCCAAAAAAAAGGTCAATAAAAAAACACCAAGCCCAAAAAACTGAAACCCAAACATTAAACACTTAACCATAGATTTTAAACCTCAAATCCTAAAACACAAACCCTAAAACCTAAAAACAACCTAAACCCTAACCCTAACCCTAACCTAACCTTAACCCTAACCCTAACCCTAACCTTAACCCTAACCCTAACCCTAATTTATTAACCCAAAACCCCAAGCCCAAAATACCAAAATCCAAACATTAAACACTAAACCATAGATTTTAACCACAAATCCTAAACCTAAAAAAAAAACTAAACTCTAACCCTAATACTATCCCTAACCCTAAATCGTAAATCCTAAAACATTAAACCCAAAAAAAAAGTTCAAAAAAAAACACCAAGCCCAAAAAACGGAAACCCAAACATTAAACACTTAACCATAGATTTTAAACCTCAAATCCTAAACCACAAACCCTAAAACCTAAAAACAACCTAAACCCTAACCCTAACCCTAACCCTAACCTTAACCCTAACCCTAACCCTAACCTTAACCCTAACCCTAACCCTAACCCTAACCCTAATTTATTAACCCAAAACCCCAAGCCCAAAATACCGAAATCCAAACATTAAACACTAAACCATAGATTTTCAACCACAAATCCTAAACCTAAAAAAAACAACTAAATCTAACCCTAATACTATCCCTAGCCCTAACCCTAACCCTAACCCTAAACCCTAAACCCTAAACCCATATCCTAAAATACCAAAATCCTAACATTTAACACTAAACCAAAGATATTACAACTCAAATCCTTGACCCCAAAACCTAAAACCTAAAAAACAACCTAAACCCTAACACTAACCCTAACAATATCCATAACCCTAACCTACCATACACCCTAAACCCCAAGCAGAAAGTACCTAAACCCAAAAATTAAACATTAAACCATTGATATTAAACCTAAAATCCTAAAACCTAAACCCAAAAACCTAAAAAAAAACAACTAACCCTAACACTAATTCTAACCTTAACCTAACCCTAACCCCAAACTTTAAACCCAAAACCCTTAGCCCAAAATAACAATACCAAACATTAAATACTAAACCATGGATTTTAAGCATCAAATGCTAAACACTGAATCATAAAACCTAAGAAAACCTAAACACTACCCCTAACCCTAACCCTAAGCCCTAAACCCTAAATCCTAAACCCTTAAAACTCTAAGTCCAAAAAAAAGTCCAAAAAAACCACAAGTCCAAAATACGAAAACTAAACATTAAACACTAAACCATAGATTTTAAATGCTAAACCCTAAAAAAATCTAAACCCTAACCCTAACCCTAACACATACCCTAACCCTAACATTAAACCATTAACCCAAAACCCCAAGCCCAAAATACAAAAACCAAAACATTAAACACTAAACCATATATTTTATACCAAATATCCTAAACCCCAAAACCTAAAACCTAATAAAATCCCTAAACCCTAACCCTAACCCTATCCCTAACCTGAACCCTAACCCTAACCATATCCTTAACCCAAACCCTAAACCCTAAACCCAAAACCCAAAGCCTAAAATACGAAAACCCTAACATTAAACACTGAACCATAGATCTTACAACTCAAATCCTTAACCCCAAACCCTAAAACCTAAAAAACAACCTAACCCTTAACCCTAACCCTAACATTAACCCTAACCCTACCATAAACCCTGAACCCCAAATCCAAAATACAAAAACCCAAACCTTAAACACTAAACCATTTATATTAAACCTCAAATCCTAAACGCTAAATCCAAAAACCTAAAAAAAAAATAACCCTAACCCTAACCCTAACCTTAACCTTAACCCTAACCCTAACCCTAACCCCAAACCATAAAACCAAAACCCTAAGCCCAAAATCCAAAACCCAAATATTAAATACTAAACCATATATTTTAAACCTCAAATGATAAACGTTGAACCATAAAACCTAAAACAACCTACACCCTAACCCTAATCCTAACCCTAAACCTAACCCTAACGCTAAACCCTAAACCCTAAGTCCAAAAAAGAAGTCCAAAAGCGAACCCTATTCCTAACACAACCCTAACCCTAACCCTATCCTTAACCCTAACCCTAAACCCTAAACCCTAAACCCAAAGCCCAAAATACAAAACCCCTAACATTAAAACCATAGATATTACAACTCAAATCCTTAACCCCACACCCAAAAACCAGAAAAACAACCTAAACCCTAACCCTAACCCTAATTTTAACCCTAACCCCAACACTACCATAAACCCTAAACCCCAAACCCAAAATACCAAAACCCAAACATTAAGCACTAAACCATAGATTTTAAATCAAAAATCCTAAACCTAAAAAAAACCTAAACTCTAACTCTTACCCTATTCCTAACCCTAACCCTAAACCGTAAACCCTAAACCCAAAGCCTAAAATACGAAAATCCTAACATTAAACACTAAACCAAAGATATTACAACTCAAATCCCTGACCCCAAACCCTAAATCCTAAAAAACAACCTAAACCCTAACATTATCCTTAACCCTAACCCTACCATAAACCCTCAAATCCTAAACCACATACCCTAAAAAAATCTAAACTCTAACCCTAACCCATACCCTAACAGTAACCCTAAATATTAATACGAAACCCCAAGCCCAAAATACCAAAGACGAAACATTAAACACAATAGCATATATTTTATACCAAAAATCCTAAACCCCAAAACCTAAAACCTAAAAAAATTCCTAAACCCTAACCATAACCCTATCCCTAACATGAACCCTAACCCTAACCATATTCTTAACCCTAACCCTACACCCAAAGCCTAAAATACAAAAACCCTAACATTAAACACTAAGCCATAGATATTACAACTCAAATCATTAACCCCAAACCTTAAAACCTAAAAGACAACCTAACATCTAAACCTAACCCTAACCCTACCATTAACCCTAAACCCCAAGCCCAAGATACAAAAACCCAAACTTTAAAAACTAAACCTTTTATATTAAACCTCAAATCCTAAACGCTAAACCCAAAAATCTAAAAAAAAAAAACACTAACCCGAACCCAAACTCTAACCCTAACCCTAACCTTAACCTTAAGACTAACCCTAAACAATTAACCAAAACCCCAAGCCCAAAATACAAAAACCCAAAAAACATAAACCCTAAAACCTAAAAACATAAAAAAAACTAAACCCTAACCCTATCCCTATCCCTATCAGGAACCCTAACCCTATTCTTAACCCTAACCCTAAACCCTAAGCAAAAAACCCAAAGCCCAAAATACCAAAACCCTAACATTAAACACTAAACCATAGATACTGCAACTCAAATTCTCAAGCCCAAACCCTAAAACCTAAAAAACAACGTAAATACTAACCCTATCCCTTACATTAACCTAACCCTAACCCTACCATAAACCCTAAACCCCAAGCCTAAACTAACAAAACCCAAACATTAAACACTAAACCATTGATATTAAACCTCATTTCTAAACGCTAAACGCAAAATTCTAGGAAAAAAAAACCTAACCCTAACCTTAACCTTAACCCTAACCCTAACCCTAAGCCCAAACCATAAACCTTAAACCCTAAGCCCAAAATACCAAAACCCAAATATTAAATACTAAACCATTGATTTTAAACCTCAAATGCTAAACGTTGAACCATAAAACTTAAAAAAAACCTACACTCTAACCCTAATCCTAACGCTAACCCTAACGCTAAACCCTAAACCTAAATCCTAAACCCTAAGTCAAAAAAAGAAGTCCAAAAAAACCCGAACCCTATCCCTAACACAACCCTAACCCTAACCCAATCTTTAACCCTAACCCTAAACCCTAAACCCTAAACCCAAAGCACAAAATACGAAAACCCTAACATTAAACACTAAACCATATATATTACATCTCCAATCCTTAACCCCAAACCCTAAAACCAAAAAAAAAACTAAACCCTAAACCTAACCCTAATTTTAACCCTTACCTTAACCCTACCATAAACCCTAAACCCCAAGCCCAAGATACCAAAACCCAAACATTAAACACTAAAGCATTGATATTAAATCTCAAATCCTAAACCGTAAAACCAAAAACCTAAAAAAAGAACTAACCCTAACCCTAACCCTAACCCTAACCTTAACCATAACCATAACCCTAAACCATAAACCGGAAACCCTAAGCCCAAAATACAAAAACCCAAACATTAAATACTAAACCATAGATTTTAAACCACAAATGTTAAATGCTGAACCATAAAATCTAAAAAAAACCAACACCCTAAACCTAACCCTAACCCTAAATCGTAAATCCTAAAACATTAAACCCAAAAAAAAAGTTCAAAAAAAAACACCAAGCCCAAAAAACTGAAACCCAAACATTAAACACTTAACCATAGATTTTAAACCTCAAATCCTAAACCACAAACCCTAAAACCTAACAACAGCCTAAACCCTAACCCTAACCCTAACCCTAACTTTAACCGTAACCCTAACCCTAATCTATTAACCCGAAACCCCAAGCCCAAAATACCAAAACCCAAACATTAAACACTAAATCATAGATTTTAAACCACAAATCCTAAACCTAAAAAAAAAATAAACTCTAACCCTAATACTATCCCTACACGAACCCTAACCCTAACCCTAAACCCTAAACCCTAAATCCATATCCTAAAATACCAAAATCCTACCATTAAACACCAAAACCAAAGATAATACAACTCAAATCCTTGACCCCAAACCCTAAAACCTAAATAATAACCTAAACCCTAACCCTAACCCTAACAATATTCGTAACCCTAACCTACCACACACCCTAAACCCCAAGCAGAAAATACCTAAACCCAAACATTAAACATTAAACCATTGATATTAAACCTCAAATCCTAAAACCTAAACCCAAAAACCTAAAAAAAACAAACTAACCCTAACACTAATTCTAACCTTAACCTTCACCCTAACCCTAAACCTTAAACACAAAAACCCTTAGCCCCAAATAACAAAACCAAACATTAAATACTAAACCATGGATTTTAAGCATCAAATGCTAAACACTGAATAATAAAACCTAAGAAAACCTACACACTACCCCTAACCCTAACCCTAAACCCTAAACCCTAAATCCTAAACCCTTAAACTCTAAGTCCAAAAAAAAGTCCAAAAAAACCATACGTCCAAAATGCAAAAAACTAACATTAAACACTAAACCATAGATTTTAAACCTCAAATCCTAAACCACAAACCCTAAACCCAAAAAAAATCTAAACCGTAACCCTAACCCTAACACATACCCTAACCCTAACCTTAAACCATTAACCCAAAACCCCAAGCCCAAAATACCAAAACCAAAACATTAAACACTAAACCATATATTTTATACCAAAAATCCTAAACCCCAAAATCTAAAACCTAATAAGTTCCCTAAACCATAACCCTAACCCTATCCCTAAGCTTAACCTTAACCCTAACCATATCCTTAACCATAACCCTAAACCTAACATTAAATATTGAACCATAGATCTTACAACTCAAATCCTTAACCCCAAACCCTAAAATCTAAAAAACAACATAACCCTTAACCCTAACCCTAACATTAACCCTACCCCTACCATGAACCCTAAACCCCAAATCCAAAATCCAAAAACCCAAACCTTAAATAGTAAACCATTTATATTAAACCTCAAATCCTAAACGCTAAATCGAAACCTAAAAAAAAAAAACTAACCCTAACCCTAACCCTAACCCCAAAGCATAAACCAAAAACCCTAAGCCCAAAATACCAAAACCCAATTATTAAATACTAAACCATATATTTTAAACCTCAAATGATAAATGTTGAACCATAAAACCTAAAAACAACCTACACCCTAACCCTAATCCGAACCCTAAATTACCTAACTCTAACGCTAAACCCTAAACCCTAAACCCTCAACCCTAAGTCAAAAAAAGAAGTACAAAAAAAACCCAAACCCTATTCCTAACACGACCCTAACCCTAACCCTATCCTTAACCCTAACCCTAAACCCTAAACCCTAAACCCAAAGCCCAAAATAAAAAAACCCTAACATTAAAACCATAGATATTACAATTCAAATCCTTAACCCCAAACCCTAAAACCAGAAAAACAACCTAAACCCTAACCCTAATCCTAATTTTAACCCTAACCCTAACACTACCATAAACCCTAAACCCCAAACCCAAAATACCAAAACCCAAACATTAAACACAAAACCATTGTTACTAAAATCTGAAAACTAAACCCAAACTCGAAAACCTGAAAAAAACAAAATCCTAACCCTAAACCTGACCCTAACCTTAACCATAACCCTAACCCAAAACCATAAACTAGAAACCCTAAGCCCAAAGTGTCACGACCCAACCCGATGGGCCGTGACTAGTGCCCATTTTGGACACTCACATACAAACCTGTTAAGAATAACCAACTGAAACTAAGACAATATGGAATTTAGTCAAATCAAGCCAACCCCAACGCCATATATATATAAAGTGGATCTACCTCATAAGGAGTCATAACCATTCAACCGTAATAACATACGCGAGCCGACAAGGCCGCCACTATCCAAAGCATACTAGCATACGCAAGCCGACAAGGCTGCCACTATACAATACACAATGATGTACGCAGCCGACAAGGCTGCCCCTGAACAAGCGGACATCCCAAATAAACCATGTCCAGACCATTATCCAAAACATATATATACAACCCACATAATGTTTACAGACCTCTAAGAGTATAGTAGTAAACTCGACGGGACAGGGCCCCGCCATACCCATAGATAAGCAAAAGACTACATAGGAAGTTATGTACCAAAACGACTGGGCTCCGGAATAGTGGAGCTCTCCCAATCAGCTGAGTAGATATCCTAGGCGGAAGGATCACCGAACTGTGCGTCTACACCTGCGGGCATGAAACGCAGCCCCCCGAGGAAAGGGGGTCAGTACGGACAATGTACTGAGTATGTAAAGCATAAGGTAAAGATGACAAGATACCAACATGATAAGTCGAAACATGATATCGCTACACATGTACCTTATAAGTGAAAATCATGCATATCTTTAACATATAAGGTGCCCAGCTTCCCTAGTAAGGGACTCGGCAAAATAATCATCATATATATACATCATACGTACCCGGCCCTCTAGTGGGGGAGTCTGTGAAATAGTCATCACATCATCTCCGTCATCATCATCATCATAACCATCCTCATCACCAATCATATATAGAATATACATACCCGGCCCTCTAGTGAGGGACTCGGTGACATATGCAAGAAACTCCGCACGAACATTACCCGGCCCGGGACTCGGTGAAATGATAAATGACTCTATGCACGAGTAGAACATTATGAGCCACCATATGCAATTAAAATCATTTCTTTAACTCAATAGAACAATCAACGTGAACCAGCAAGGAGTATTACCAAAGATTAACGTTTTATCAAGATTATAAACCTTTAACACGATATGAAAACGTAAAATCTCAATGACTCTAAGAAGCTCTACCATAGATATGAGAAATCACCATAGCCTTAGACATAGCCGATATATAGAAGAATAGTTTGTGAAAGCAAGAATATACGTCACCTAGACACTCTAGAAGTAAGTGTCAAACCTGTCCGTCATTCGCTCATTTTTAAAAGTCATGCCAAACAAAGAAAGAAAAGATAGCGTTACATACCGTATTGTCGAGCCGCACGACCAATATTTACTGCCCAAGCTATTAATCTATAACAAGCAACAATCGTGCCGCAATTAGATAGACGTCGTGCTTTACCACTTATTGTAAGCTAGCTAATAATCTAACAAAAATCCGGCAGCACTTCCCCTATTTTTTTCTTACTTCGTCCCAATCCGACAACAACCCAAATTATCCACAGCAATACCAATAACACATATAACCCAACAAATCATATTAAACAGTCCCCCCCAAAACAGCTCCGTCTCGGCAACCATAGTAACGAAACAATGACACACCGAGCGATAACTCGTTTTATAATTCGCAACACATCTACCTTATCGTATTCATCCCTTGGAGTATATACCCATAATCACATTAACATATACATAACTCCAAAACAGAATTTCCCACATTTTGCTTTAATCAAAACAACCCAAACACTAACACAACACCACTAATCCGATTATGGTTTCCGATCATACTTAGCACAATCAATAACTAAAACGAATTTTCTAAGCTACTGGTCACACCCCCTTCTTAACATTAATGGCTAATTAACAAAGGCATTCTAAAGAATTAACACACCAAGCAAAGAGATTACTAACCAAATTCCTTGAAGCTGCTGGCCGAGAGTTTCATGGCTGGTTTTCTCCTTTTCCATGGCTGCCTAAGCTAAGTTGAAGAAGATGATATATTTGCTGTCATTTCACCACTTCATTCATTATATGAAGTGGAGACAGCACCCCACTACACATCCCACTAAGCCTAGCTCCCATCTGATTTCCTTTAATGCCTTGAGTGGTGGGGCCCTCCACTTAATTAATTTAATCCCAAACTTCCACTAATTAATCACCCACTTAAAGTTAATGACAAACTGATTTCCTTTAATCACTTGGAACTTAAAATAAAATCTCATTCCCCGGACTTACATCGACTAGCTCATGACGCGCACTACGTATAAAAATATGAGGCGTAACATCCTTCCCCCCTTAGGAACATTCGTCCTCGAATGTTAAGTTAGCGTCTAAAAAAAAAAAAAAATATTCCAGCGAGGTCTCTCTAACAGTTATACCTATCAACCTGCATTCCGTAACCTACAGATGCCTCACAGAGTCACAACTTACTACAAAAACTCGTTTATCAATCAATATAGTCAAGCTAGGAATTGAATTACCTGCATGTACGGGGAACAAGTAAGGATACTTATTCTTCATTTCATCTTCCGCTTCCCAAGTCATCTCCTCCCTATTATCATTTCGCCACAACACTTTGACGGAAGCCACATCCTTAGTACGTAACCTTCTAACCTGGCGATCAAGTATAGCTATGGGTTTCTCCTCATATGACAACTCCTCTGTTACCTGAACATCATCTACAGGGCATACTCTAGAAGGATCACCAATACATTTACGTAGCATCGATATATGAAAGACTGGATGTACCGCCTCCAAATCAGATGGTAGATCAAACTCATAAGCAACCTTGCCTATCCTACGAACAATCTGATAAGGCCCAATGTATCTCGGACTGAGCTTCCCTTTCCTGCCGAATCTCATTACACCCTTCATGGGTGATACCTTCAGGAATATACCAAGTCACCAATCTGAAACTCCAAATCTCGATGCCGATTATCTGCATATGACTTCTGTCGACTCTGGGCTGCTAATAATCTTTCCTGAATAAGCTTCACCTTGTCAATAGCTTGCTAAATCATATACGGGCCTATTAACTTAGTCTCGCAAACATCGAACCAACCAATAGGTGACCTGCACTTCCTCCCATATAAGGCCTCATACGGTGCCATCTGGATACTAGAATGGTAGCTATTATTATAGGCAAACTCAATGAGCGGCAAATGGTCATCCCAGCTACCTTTGAAGTCAATAATACAGGCCCGCAACATATCTTCTAATGTCTGAATAGTATGCTCAGCCGCCCATCAGTCTGAGGGTGAAATGTTGTGCTAAGGTTCACCTGTGTCCCCAATCCTTTCTGAAACGATCTCCAAAAGTTGGCTGTAAATTGAGCTCCTCTGTATGATATAATGGATTTGGGAACCCCATGAAGTCTCACTATCTCCCTGACATATAACCTCGCATAATCTTCAGCCGAATAAGTAGTCCTGACTGGAAGAAAAGGGGCCGATTTCGTCAGCCTATCTACAATAACCCATATAGAGTCATACTTCCTTTGAGTGCGAGGTAAGCCTGTAATGAAGTCCATATTAATCATCTCCCATTTCCAAGTCGGGATCTCTATCTCCTGTAATAATCCACCAGGCTTTTGATGTTCGATCTTGACTTATTGACAATTTGGGCGCTGAGCAACAAACTCCGCTATGTCCTTTTTTAGGCCATCCCACCAGTATAAGCATCTGAGGTCATGATATATTTTCGTTGACCCTGGGTGAATAGAATAACGGGCAGAGTGTGCCTCTCCTATAACATGCCGTCGTAGCCCCGCAATATGAGGTACATACAATCTGCCTTCATATTGTAACACTCCGTCAGGTGTAACCTTAAATGGGGTCTTTTCCTTTTGAAGAGCTGCATCTCTTTACTCTGCCAGAATAGGGTCCTCGTACTGGTGTCTCTTTACCTCATCTATGATTGAGGACTCAGCAATCTCTCGAATAGAAACTCCACTATCTTCTGAATTAGCCAGACGGACTCCAAGGCTGGATAGCCACTGAATCTCCCGAACCATCTCCGTTCTTTCTGGTTGTACATCTGTCAAGCTACCCATGGACTTACGGCTAAGAGCATCTGCTACAACATTTGCTTTCCCTGGATGATATAAAATATCAACATCATAATCCTTTAGCAACTCTAACCACCGCCTCTGTCGTAAGTTCAGCTCCTTCTGTTTAAAGATATATTGTAGACTCTTATGATCTGTATAGATGTCCACATGTACACCATATAAATAATGCCTCCATATCTTAAAGGCATGAACCACGACTGCTAACTCCAGATCGTGAGTAGGATAATTCTTTTCATGCTTCCTAAGCTGTCGGGAGGCATAGGCTATAACTTTGCCATGCTGCATCGATACACATCCTAGCCCAACACCCGAAGCATCACAATAAATAACATAGCCGTCCGGTCCCTCCGAAAGAGTTAGGACTGGAGCTGTAGGCAATTTGTCTTTCAATAGCTGGAAGCTTCGCTCATAAGCATCAGTCCACTGGAACTTGGCTGCCTTTTGAGTTAGCCTTGTCAAAGGCGCTGAAATTGAGGCAAACTTTTCTACAAATCTCCTGTAATATCCTGCTAACCCCAGAAAACTGCGTACCTCAGTAGGTGTCGTAGGTCTGGGCCAAGTCTTTACCGCCTAAATTTTCTGTGTGTCTACCCGAATACCATCAGCTCCAATAATATGCCCCAAGAATGCCACTGAAGTCAACCAGAACTCATACTTGGAGAACTTAGCATACAACTTCTGTTGCTGAAGCACCCTAAGTACCGTCCTTAAATGGTCTGCATACTCCTCTTCTGAACGTGAATAGACCAGAATATCGTCTATAAATACAATAACAAACATATCAAGGAATGGTTTAAACACTCGATTCATTAAATCCATAAACACCGCTGGAGCATTAGTCAGCCCAAAAGACAGCACTCTAAACTCATAATGCCCGTATCGGGTCCGGAATGCTGTCTTTGGAATATCTGCCTCCCTTACCCGCACCTGATGATAACCTGACCGCAAATCTACCTTTGAAAAACACTTAGCACCCTGCAACTGGTCAAATAGATCGTCAATTCTTGGGAGGGGATACCTCTTTACTGTTACTTTGTTCAGCTGCCTATATAATCAATACACATCCGCAGCGACCCATCCTTCTTCCTCACAAACAGTACCGGTGCTCCCCAAGGTGACGTACTAGGCCTGATGAAGTCCTTTTCTAGCAAATCTCTCAATTGCTCTTTCAACTCTTTCAACTCAGCAGGTGCCATTCTATAAGGAGATATAGATATAGGCTGGGTATCTGGCAGTACATCTATAGTAAACTCTATCTCTCGTTCTGGAGGAAGGCCTGG
Source organism: Solanum sitiens (assembly GCA_016801875.1). NCBI lineage: Eukaryota > Viridiplantae > Streptophyta > Magnoliopsida > Solanales > Solanaceae > Solanum > Solanum sitiens. The sequence goes on from JABWTJ010000287.1 coordinate 158,322, forward strand.
AAGCTCCTCTGGGAATACATCGGGAAATTCATTAACTACCAGGACTGATTGAAGAGTCGGTGCCTCTGCCTTTATGTCATGCACCCAAACCAGATGATAAATATAGCCTTTTCTAACCATCTTCCTGGCCTTAAGGTATGAAATAATCTTACCTTTCGGCGATACTGTACTCCCCTTCCACTCTATAATCGGTTCCCCTGGAAATTGAAATCGAACTATCTTTCCTCTACAATCAACATTAGCATAGCAAGCAGCCAACCAATCCATGCCCATGATAATATCAAACTCAATCATATTTAACTCTATTAGATCTGCTACGGTATGACGACTATATATAACCACTGAACAATTCTTATATACTCGCGTAGCTATGATAAAATCTCCTACAGGTGTAGCTACCTCAAATGGTTCTATCAACTCAGACTCTATTCCGATCCTACTAGCAACGAAGGGGGATATAAATGATAAGGTGGAACCTGGGTCTATCAATGCATACACACTTCGGGAGAATAGTGATAATATACCTGTGATCACATTAGGTGACGCCTCCTGATCCTGCCTACTAGTCAAAGCATATATGCGGTTCGAGGGACCGCTAGAACTGGGAGCTCCACCACGACCTCTACCTCGGCCTGCTGGCGCCTGAATACCCTGCCCCGTAGGGCGCATAGCCACAGAAGAAGATGAACCAACAACGGACCCAGTAGGCTGTGCCATACCACCGGCACTACCTCTAAAGGGACACTCCCTCATAGTATGACCCTGACGGCCGCAAAAAAAACACGCAGCTGTAATCCAATGACATTCCCCAGGATGGGACCTACCACAGCGAGAACACCGAGGCAAAGGTGGCCTCGACTTGCTCAAACCCCTGCCTATCTGTGACCCTGATGCCCTAGAGCTCTGACCAGCTTCAAAATATCCTGTACGATCGAACCCCCTATCCATGAAACGTGGGGGTGCACTCTGTGCTGGCTGGGAAGAAAATCTAACATGCTGCTGAGACTGCCCGCCTCGAAACTCGTCAGGATAACCTGCTGATCTAGCCCTCTTATGCTGGCCTCTATTATAATCTCTTTCTGGCTGACGTCCCCGGTGCCGATCCTCTACCCCCTGTGCATATGCCTGCACCCGAGCAATGTCCATACCTGGCTGAAGAGTCACTGCTATACAACCGTCAATCAGATAACGATCCAATCCCATCACATAACGATATACCCTGTTTGCCATATCAGCCACAATAGTAGACGCATGCCTAGCCAATGAATCAAACTCGAGGCTCTACTCTCGAATGCTCCTGCCATTCTGCCTCAAACGCAAGAATCTATCAACTCTAGCTCGCTTCATCTCTGGAGGCAGGAAGTGGCCTTGGAAAGCCTCCACCAATTCATCCCATAACGCTGGAGGAGCACCCTCACCCCTAGATAATTCCCAAGACTCATACAAATTAATAGCTACATCCCGCAAACGATACGTAGCCAACTCAACAGAGTCGGTCTCCGAAGCCTTGATATCCTCAATGTATGCTGCATTTGACGAATAAACTCTTGCGGATCATCCTGGGGCCTCGATCCAAAGAACTCTGGAGGATTACAACTTAAAAAGTCACGAGCCCTTAAGCTATCAGATCTGTCCGCATGATCAACTCCTAGTCCATGCCTGCGAGCCTGACCTGCCACTAATCTAGTCAGCAACTGAACCGCATCTCTCATGGCCCTATCCTCCGCCCCTGGCTGAGGAGATGGAGGTTCAGGTGTTGGGGCTTCGGGGGCTGGTGGTCGTATCCCCCGAACTGGAGCTGCTGCTGCTCTAAGATCCTCTGGCGGTGGCGGTGTAGAAGAGCTCTCCGACTGGAGCACAATACCAGGCATAGACTGGGCACGGGCCCTAGTAACTCTCCGGGTCTGACTAGTACCTTCTGCTACTGATTTGCCCTTCTGGGCGGCTGTCGCTTTCTTTGGAGGCATAGCTGAAAACGCAGGGATTCGTTAGAGAGGGATTATCCTGTTAATATAACTCTATCGCACGATCTAGAATAAGAAGAAAGGATAACATCCTAAATGTCCTGTAGCTTCTTGTTTATAGATGTGGTGCACAACACACCGATAAACAGGACTCTACTAAACACGGTCTATAGACACTTCCGAGGAAGAACCGCTCTGATACCACTTTTGTCACGACCCAACCCGATGGTCCGTGACTAGTGACCGTTTTGGACACTCACATACAAACCTGTTAAGAATAACCAACTGAAACTAAGACAATATGGAATTTAATCAAATCAAGCCAACCCCAACGCCATATATATATAAAGTGGATCTACCTCATAAGGAGTCATATCCATTCAACCGCAATAACATACGCGAGCCGACAAGGCCGCCACTATCCAAAGCATACTAGCATACGCAAGCCGACAAGGCTGCCACTACATAATACACAATGATGTACGCAGCCGACAAGGCTGCCCCTGAACAAGCGGACATCCCAAACAAACCATGTCCAGACCATCATCCAAAACATATATATACAACCCACATAATGTTTACAGACCTCTAAGAGTGTAGTAGTGAAACTCGATAGGACAGGGCCCCGCCGTACCCATAGATAAGCAAAAGACTACATAGGAAGTTATGTACCAAAATGACTGGGCTCCGGAACAGTGGAGCTCTCCCAATCAGCTGAGTAGATATCCTAGGCGGAAGGATCACCGAACTGTGCGTCTACACCTGCGGGCATGAAACGCAGCCCCCCGAGGAAATGGGGTCAGTACGGACAATGTACTGATTATGTAAAGCATAAGGTAAAGATGACAGGATACCAACATGATAAGTCGAAACATGATATCGCTACAGATGTACCATATAAGTGAAAATCATGCATATCTTTAACATATAAGGTGCCCAGCTTCCCTAGTAAGGGACTCGGCAAAATAATCATCATATATATACATCATACGTACCCGGCCCTCTAGTGAGGGACTCGGTGAAATAGTCATCACATCATCTCCGTCATCATCATCATCATAACCGTCCTCATCACCAATCATATATATAATATACATACCCGGCCGTCTAGTGAGGGACCCGGTGACATATGCAAGAAACTCCGCACGAACATTACCCAGCCCGGGACTCGGTGAAATGATAAATGACTCTATGCACGAGTAGAACATTATGAGCAACCATATGCAATTAAAATCATTTCTTATAACTCAATAGAACAATCAACGTGAACCAGCAAGGAGTATTACCAAAGATTAACGTTTTATCAAGATTATAAACCTTTAACACGATATGAAAACGTAAAATCTTAATGACTCTAAGAAGCTCTACCATAGAAATCACCATAGCCTTAGACATAGCCGATATATAGAAGAATAGTTTGTGAAAGCAAGAATATATGTCACCTAGACACTCTAGAAGTAAGTGTCAAACCTGTCCGTCATTCGCTCATTTTTAAAAGTCATGCCAAACAAAGAAAGAAAGGATAGCGTTACATACCGTATAGTCAAGCCGCACGACCAATATTTACTGCCCAAACTATTAATCTATAACAAGCAACAATCGTGCCGCAATTAGATAGACGTCGCGCTTTACCACTTATTGTAAGCTAGCTAATAATCTAACGAAAATCCGGCAGCACTTCCCCTATTTTCCTTACTTTGTCCCAATCCGACAACAACCCAAATTATCCACAGCAATACCAATAACACATATAACCCAACGAATCATATTAAACAGTCCCCCCCAAAACAGCTCCGTCTCGGCAACCATAGTAACGAAACAACGACACACCGAGCGATAACTCGCTTTATAATTCGCAACACATCTACCTTATCGTATTCATCCCTTGGAGTATATACCCATAATCACATTAACATATACATAACTCCAAAATAGAATTTCCCACATTTTGCTTTAATCAAAACAACCCAAACACTAACACAACACCACTAATCCGATTATGGTTTCCGATCATACTTAGCACAATCAATAACTAAAATGAATTTTCTAAGCTACTGGTCACACCCCCTTCTTAACATTAATGGCTAATTAACAAAGGCATTCTAAAGGATTAACACACCAAGCAAAGAGATTACTAACCAAATTCCTTGAAGCTGCTGGCCGAGAGTTTCATGGCTGGTTTTCTCCTTTTCCATGGCTGCCTAAGCTAAGTTGAAGAAGATGATATATTTGCTGTCATTTCACCACTTCATTCATTATATGAAGTAGAGACAGCACCCCACTACACATCCCACTAAGCCTAGCTCCCATCTGATTTCCTTTAATGCCTTGAGTGGTGGGGCCCTCCACTTAATTAATTTAATCCAAACCAGCCACTAATTAATCCCCCACTTAAAGTTAATGACAATCTGATTTCCTTTAATCACTTGGAACTTAAAATAAAATCTCATTTCCCGTACTTACATCGACTAGATCATGACGCGCACTACGTATAAAAATACGAGGCGTAACACAAAGTACCAAAACCCAAACAATAAATACTAAACCATAGATTTTAAACCTCAAATGCTAAACGCTGAACCATAAAATCTATATAAAAAAAAACCTACACTCTAACCCTAACCCTAACCCTAAACCCTAAACTCTAAACCCTAAGCCCTAAGTCCAAAAAAAAGTTCAAAAAAAACACAAGAAAGCCAAAATACTGAACCCAAACATTAAACATTTAACCATAGATTTTAAGCCTCAAATCCTAAACCACAAACCCTAAAACCTAAAAACAACCTAAACCCTAATCCTAACCCTAACCCTACCATAAACCCTAAACCCCAAGCCAAAAATACCAAAACCCAAACATTAAATACTAAACAATTGATATTAAACCTCAAATCCTAAACCGTAAACCCAAAAACCTAAAAAAAAAAAATGAACCCTAAGCCTAATTCTAACCTTAACCCTAACCCTAACTCAAAACGTCAAACCCAAATCCCTAAGCCCAAAATACTAAAACCCAAACATTAAACACTAAACCATTGATATTAAACCTCAAATCCTAAGCCGTAAACCCAAAAACCTAAAAAAAAGCTAACCCTAACCCTAAGCCTAATTCTAACCTTAACCTTAACCCTAACCCAAAACGTTAAACCCAAATCCCTAAGCCCAAAATAACAATACCCATACATTAAATACTAAACAATAGATTTTAAGCCTCAAATGCTAAACACTGAATCATAAAACCTAAAAAAACCTACACACTAACCGTAACCCTAACTTTAACCCTAAACCCTAAACCCTTAAACTCTAAGTCCAAACATTAAACGCTAAACCATAGATTTTAAACCTCAAATCCTAAAGCACAAACCCTTAACCCTAAAAAAATCTAAACCCATACCCTAACCCTAACCCTAACCCTAACATTAATCCTAACCCTAACCCTACCATAAACCCTAAACCCCAAGCCCAAGATACAAACACCAAAACATTAAACACTAAACCATTTATATTAAACCTCAAATCCTAAACGCTAAAGCCAAAAACATATAAAAAAAACCAAAATACTAACCCTAACCCAAATTCTAACCGTAATCCTAACCTTAACCTTAACACTAACCCTACACAATTAACCCAAAACCCCAAGACCAAAATACTAAAACCCAAACAATAAACACTAAACAATACATTTTAAACTGAAAACCTATACCCTAAAACCTAAAAACATAAAAACAAAACCTAAACCCTATCCCTATCCCTAACAGGAACCCTAACCCTATCATTAACCCTAACCCTAAACCCTAAACTCTAAACCCAAAGCCCAAATTACCAAAACCCTAACATTAAACACTAAACCATAGATATTATAACTCAAATCCTCAAGCCCAAACCCTAAAACATAAAAAACAACGTAAATCCTAACCCTAACCCTTACATTAACCCTAACCTTAACCCTACCATAAACCCTAAATCCCAAGCCCAAACAACCAAAACCCAAACTTTAAACACTAAACCATTGATATTAAACCTCAAATCTTAAACCCTAAACCCAAAAACCTAAAAAAACCAAAACCTACCCTAACCGAAACCCTAACCTTAACCTTAACCCTAACCCTAACCCTAACCCAAAACCATAACCCAAAACCCTAAGCCCAAAATACCAAAACCCAAATATTAAATACTAAACAATATATTTTAAACCTCAAATGATAAATGTTGAACCATAAAACCTAAAAATAACCTACACCCTAATCCTAATCCTAACCCTAAACCAAACCCTAAACCCTAAACCCTTAACCCTAAGTCCAAAAAAAAAAGTCCAAAGAAAACCCTAACCCTAACCATAATTTTAACCCTAACCCCAACTCTACCATAAACCCTAAACCCCAAACCCAAAAAACCAAAACACAAACATTAAACACTAAACCGTTGATATTAAAACTCAAAAACTAAACCCTAAACCCGAAAACCTAAAAAAAATCCTAACCCTAAACCTGACCCTAACCTTAACCCTAACCCTAACCCTAAACCATAAACCAGAAACCCTAAGCCCAAAATACCAAAACCCAAACAATAAATACTAAACCATAGATTTTTAACCTCAAATGCTAAGCGCGGAACCATAAAATCTATAAAAAAAAAACTACACTCTAACCCTAACCCTAAACTCTAAACCCTAAACCCTAAATCCAAAAAAAAGTTCAAAAAAACACACCAAGTCCAAAATACTGAAACCCAAACATTAAACACTTAACCATAGATTTTAAACCTGAAATCCTAAACCACAAACCCTAAAATCTAAAAAAACCTAAACCCTAATCCTAACTCTAACCCTACCATAAACCCTAAACCCTAAGTCGAAAATACCAAAACCCAAACATTAAACACTAAACCATTGATATTAAACCTCAAATCCTAAACCCCAAGCCCAAGATACAAAAACCAAAACATTAAACACTAAACCAAATATTAAACCTCAAATCCTAAACGTTAAACAAAAAAACCTAATAAACCCAAAACACTAAACCTAACCCAAACTCTAACCCTAACCCTAACCTTAACCTTAACACTAACCCTAATCAATTAACCAAAACCCCAAGCCCAAAATACCAAAACCCAAACATTAAACACTAAACAATAGATTTTAAATCGAAAAACCTACCCTAAAACCTAAAAACATAAAAAAACCTAAACTCTAACCCTATCAACCCTAACCCTAAACCCTAAACCAAAAACTCAAAGCCCAAATTATAAAAACCCTAACATTAAACATTAAAACCATAGATATTACAACTCAAATCCTCAAGCCCAAACCCTAAAACCTAAAAAACAACGTAAATGCTAACCCTACCCCTTACATTAACCCTAAATCGAACCCTACCATAAACCCTAAATCCCAAGCCCAAACAACCAAAACCCAAACCTTAAACACTAATCCATTGATATTAAACCTCAAATCCTAAACCCTAAACCCAAAAACCTAAAAATACCAAAACCCTAACCCTAACCCTAACCCTAACCTTAACCTTAACCCTAACCCTAACCCTAACACTAACTTCAAACTATAAACCCAAAACCCTAAGCCCAAAATACCAAAACCCAAATATTAAACACTAAACCATATATTTTAAACCTCAAATGTTAAATGTTGAACCATTAAACATAAAAACAACCTACACCCTAACCCTAATCCTAACCCGAACCCTAATCCTAACTCAACCCTAACCCTAACCCAATCCTTAACCATAACCCTAAACCCTAAACCCTAAACCCAAGATATTACAACTAAATCCTTAACCCCAAACCCTAAAACCATAAAAACAACCTAAACCCTAACCCTAATCCTAATTTTAACCCTAACCCTAACTCTACCATAAACCCTAAACCCCAAACCCAAAATAACAAAACCCAAACATTAAACACTAAACCATTGATATTAAAACTCAAAAACTAAACCCTAAACTCGAAAACCTAAAAAAAAAATCCTAACCCTAAACCTAACCCTAACCTTAACCATAACCCTAACCCTAAACCAGAAACAAGAAACCTAAGCCCAAAATACCAAAACCCAAACAATAAATACTAAACCATAGATTAAACCTAAAATGCTAAACGGTGAACCATAAAATCGATATAAAAAAACCTACACTTTAACCCTAACCCTAACCCTAACCCTAACCCAAAACCCTAAACTCTAAACCCTAAGTCCAAAAAAATATTCAAAAAAAAACACCAAGTCCAAAATAATGAAACCCAAATATTAAGCACTTAACCATAGATTTTAAGCCTCAAATCCTAAACCACAAATCCTAAAACCTAAAAACAACCTAAACCCTAACCCTAACCCTACCATAAACCCTAAATCCCAAGCTGAAAATACCAAAATTCAAACATTAAACACTAAACCATTGATATTATACCTCAAATCCTAAACCCTAAACCCAAAAACATAAAAAAAGCAAAACAATAACCCTAAGACTAATTCTAACCTTAACCCTAACCCTAACCCAAAACCTCAAACCCAAATCCCTAAGCCCAAAATAACAAAACCCATACATTAAATACTAAACCATAGATTTTAAGCCTCAAATGCTAAGCATAAAACCTAAAAAAACCTACACACTAACCCTAACTTTAACCCTAAACCCTAAAACCCTAAATCCTAAAGCCTTAAACTCTAGTCCAAAAAAAACCATAAGTCCAAAATACGAAAACCAAACATTAAACACTAAACGATAGATTTTCAACCTCAAATCCTAAAGCACAAACCCTAAACCCTAAAACAATCTAAACACATACCCTAATCCTAACCCTAAACCATTAAACCAAAGGACCAAGCCCGAAATACCAAAACCAAAACATTAAACACTATCATAGATTTTATACCAAGAATCCTAAACCCTTTAACCTAAAATAATCCCTCCACCCTAACCCTAACCCTATCCCTAACATGAACCCTAACACTAACCATATCCTTAACCCAAACCCTAAACCCAAAGCCGAAAATACGTATATCCTAACATTAAACACTGAACCATAGATATTACAACTCAAATCCTTAACCCCAAACTCTAAAACCTAAAAAACAACCTAAGCCCTAACCCTATCCCTAACATTAACCCTAACCTTAACCCTACCATAAACCCTAAACCCCAAACCCAAGATACAAAAACCAAAACATTAAACACTAAACCATTTACATTAAACCTCAAATCCTAAACGCTAAACCCAAAAACTTAATAAACCCCAAAACACTAACCCTAACCCTAACTATATCCCTAACCCTAACCTTAACCTTAACTCAAATCCTAAACAATTAACCCAAAACCCGAAGCCCAAAATACCAAAACCTAAATATTAAACACTAAACAATAGATTTTAAATCGAAAAACCTAACCCTAAAACCTTAAAACATAAAAAAACCTAAACCCTAACCCTATCCTTAACCCTAATCCTCAAACCTAAACCAAAAACCCAAAGCCTAAAATACAAAAACCCTAACATTAAACACTGAACCATAGATATTACAACTCAAATCATTAACCCCAAACCTTAAAACCTAAAAAACAACCTAACATCTAAACCTAACCCTAACCCTACCATTAACCCTAAACCCCAAGCCCAAGATACAAAAACCCAAACTTTAAAAACTAAACCTTTTATATTAAACCTCAAATCCTAAACGATAAACCCAAAAATCTAAAAAAAAAGAAAACACTAACCCGAACCCAAACTCTAACCCTAACCCTAACCTTAACCTTAAGACTAACCCTAAACAATTAACCAAAACCCCAAGCCCAAAATACAAAAACCCAAAAAACATAAACCCTAAAACCTAAAAACATAAAAAAAACTAAACCCTAACCCTATCCCTATCCCTAACAGGAACCCTAACCCTATCCTTAACCCTAACCCTAAACCCTAAGCAAAAAACCCAAAGCCCAAAATACCAAAACCCTAACATTAAACACTAAACCATAGATATTGCAACTCAAATTCTCAAGCCCAAACCCTAAAACCTAAAAAACAACGTAAATACTAACCCTATCCCTTACATTAACCTAACCCTAACCCTACCATAAACCCTAAACCCCAAGCCCAAACTAACAAAACCCAAACATTAAACACAAAACCATTGATATTAAACCTCATTTCTAAACGCTAAACGCAAAATTCTAGGGAAAAAAAACCTAACCCTAACCTTAACCTTAACCCTAACCCTAACCCTAACCCCAAACTATAAACCCAAAACCCTAAGCCCAAAATACCAAAACCCAAATATTAAATACTAAACAATATATTTTAAACCTCAAATGTTAAACGTTGAATCATTAAACCTAAAAACAATCTACACCCTAACCATAATCCTGACCAGAACCCTATTCCTAACACAACCCTAACCCTAACCCTATCCTTAACCCCAACCCTAAACCCTAAACCCTAAACCCAAAGCCCAAAATACAAAAACCCTAACATTAAAACCATAGATATTACAACTAAAATCCTTAACCCCAAACCCTAAAACCAGAAAAACAACCTAAAACCTAACCCTAAACTCTAAACCCTAAACCCTAAGTCCAAAAAAAAGATAAAAAAAACACAAGAAATCCAAAATAGTGAACCCAAACATTAAACACTTAACAATAGATTTTAAGTCTCAAATCCTAAACCACAAACCCTAAAACCTAAAAACAACCTAAACCCTAACCCTAACCCTAACCCTTCAATAAACACTAAACCCCAAGCCGAAAATACCAAAACCCAAACATTAAACACTAAACCATTGATATTAAACCTCAAATCCTAAACCGTAAACCCAATAACCTAAAAAAACAAAACCCTAACCCTAAGCCTAATTCTAACCTTAACCCTAACCCTAACCCAAAACGTTAAACCCAAATCCCTAAGCCCCAAATACCAAAACCTAAACATTAAACACTAAACCATTGATATTAAACCTCAAATCCTAAATCGTAAACCCAAAAACCTAAAAAAAACTAACCCTAACCCTAAGCCTAATTTTAACCTCAACCCTAACCCTAACCCAAAACGTTAAACCCAAATCCCTAAGCCCAAAATAACAATACCCATACATTAAATACTAAACCATAGATTTTAAGCCTCAAAGGCTAAACACTGAATCATAAAACCTAAAAAAACCTACACACTAACCATAACCCTAACTTTAACCCTAAACCCTAAACCCTAAATCCTAAGCCCTTAAACTCTAAGACCAAACATTAAACACTAAACCATTGATTTTAAACCTCAAATCCTAAAGCACAAACCCTAAACCCTAAAAAAATCTAATCCCATACCCTAACATTAATCCTAACCCTAACCCTACCATAAACCCTAAACCCCAAGCCCAAGATACAAACACCAAAACATTAAACACTAAACCATTTATATTAAACTTCAAATCCTAAACGCTAAACCCAAAAACCTAAAAAAAACCAAAACACTAACCCTAACCCAAATTCTAACCCTAATCCTAACCTTAACCTTAACACTAACCCTAAACAATTAACCCAAAACCCCAAGACCAAAATACTAAAACCCAAACAATAAACACTAAACAATAGATTTTAAACCGAAAAAGCTAAACCCTAAAACCTAAAAACATAAAAAAAAAAAATAAACCCTATCCCTATTCCTATCCCTAACACGAACCCTAACCCTATCCTTAACCTTAACCCTAAACCCTAAACCCTAAACCCAAAGCCCAAATTACCAAAACCCTAACATTAAACACTAAACCATAGATATTATAACTCAAATCTTCAAGCCCAAACCCTAAAACCTAAAAACCAACGTAAATCCTAACCCTACCCCTTACATTAACCCTAACCTTAACCCTACCATAAACCCAAAATCCCAAGCCCAAACAACCAAAACCCAAACCTTAAACACTAAACCATTGATATTAAACCTCAAATCCTAAACCCAAAACCCAAAAACCTAAAAAAACCAAAACCCTAACCCTAACCCAAATCCTAACCTTAACCTTAATCCTAACCCTAACCCTAACCCCAAACCATAACCCAAAACCCTAAGCCCAAAATACCAAAACCCAAATATTAAATACTAAACAATATATTTTAAACCTCAAATGATAATTGTTGAACCATAAAACCTAAAACCAACCTACACCCTAATCCTAATCCTAATCCTAACCCTAAACCTAACACTAACGCTAAACCCTAAACCCTAAACCCTAAACCCTTAACCCTAAGTCCAAAAAAGAAGTAAAAAAAACCCGAACCATAACCCTAACCCTAACCCTAAACCCTAAACCCTAAACCCAAAGCCAAAAATACAAAAACTTTAACATTAAAACCATAGATATTACAACTCAAATCCTTAACTACAAACCCTAAAACCAGAAAAACAATCTCAACCCTAACCCTAACCCTAATTTTAACCCTAACCCTAACTCTACCATAAACCCTAAACCCCAAACCCAAAATACCAAAACCCAAACATTAAACACTAAACCATTGATATTAAAACTCGAAAACTAAACCCTAAACCCGAAAAATTAAAAACAAAAGTCCTAACCCTAAACCTGACCCTAACCTTAACCATAACCCTAACCCTAAACCATAAACCAGAAACCTAAGCCCAAAATACCAAAAGCCAAACAATAAATACTAAACCATAGATTTTAAACCTCAAATGCTAAACGCTGAACCATAAAATCTATATAAAAAACCTACACATTAACCCTAACCCTACCCCTAAACCCTAAACACTAAGTCCAAAAAAATGTTCAAAAAAAACACACCAAGTCCAAATACTGAAATCCAAATATTAAGCACTTAACCATTGATTTTAAGCCTCCAATCCTAAACCACAAACCCTAAAACCTAAAAACAACCTAAACCCTAACCCTAACCCTAACGCTAACCCTACATAAACCATAAACCCCAAGCCGAAAATACCAAAACCCAAACATTAAACACTAAACCATTGATATTAAACCACAAATCCTAAACCCTAAACCCCAAACCCAAAATACCAAAACCCAAACATTAAACACTAAACCATTGATATTAAAACTCGAAAACTAAACCCTAAACCCGAAAACCTAAAAAAAAAATCCTATCCCTAAACCTGACCCTAACCTTAACCCTAACCCTAACCCTAAACCATAAACCAGAAACCTAAGCCCAAAATACCAAAAGCCAAACAATAAATACTAAACCATAGATTTGAAACCTCAAATGCTAAACGCTGAACCATAAAATCTATATAAAAAACCTACACTCTAACCCTAACCCTAACCCTAAACCCTAAACCCTAAGTCCAAAAAAATGTTCAAAACAAACACACCAAGTCCAAAATACTGAAACCCAAATATTAAGCACTTAACTATAGATTTTAAGCCTCCAATCCTAAACCACAAACCCTAAAACCTAAAAACAACCTAAACCCTAACCCTAACCCTACCATAAACCATAAACACCAAGCCGAAAATACCAAAACCCAAACATTAAAAACTAAACCATTGATATTAAACCTCAAATCGTAAACCCTATACCCCAAAACATAAAAAAACCAAAACCCTAACCCTAAGCCTAATTCTAACCTTAACCATAACCCTAACCCAAAACCTTAAACCCAAATCCCTAAGCCCAAAATAACAAAACACATACATTAAATACTAAACCATAGATTTTAAGCCTCAAATGCTAATCATAAAACTTAAAAAAACCTACACACTAACCCTAACCCTAACCCTAACCCTAAACCCTAATCCCTAAATCCTAAACCTATAAACTCTAGTCCAAAAAAAAAGTCCAAAAAAATCATAAGTCCAAAATACGAAAACCAAACATTAAACACTAAACCATAGATTTTCAACCTCAAATCCTAAAGCACAAACCCTAAACCCTAAAACAATCTAAACCCATACCCTAACCCTAACCCTAAACCATTAAACCAAAAGACCAAGCCCAAAATATCAAAACCGAAACATTAAACACTAAATCATAGATTTTATACCAAAAATCCTAAACCCTTTAACCTAAAATAATCCCTACACCATAACCCTAAAACATTAAACCCAAAAAAAATGTTCAAAAAAAACACCAAGCCCAAAAAATTGAAACCCAAACTAAACACTTAACCATAGATTTTAAACCTCAAATCCTAAACCACAAACCCTAAAACCTAACAACAACCTAAACCCTAACCCTAACCCTAACCTTAACCCTAACCCTAACCCTAATCTATTAACCCAAAACCCCAAGCCAAAAATACCAAAACCCAAACATTAAACACTAAACCATAGATTTTAAACCACAAATCCTAAACCTAAAAAAAACTGAACTCTAATCCTAATACTGTAACGGCCTGTATTTTTGTATGTGGTAGTTCTATTCATGTTATACTTGACATATACTTATAGTGTAGGTGAGGGATCATATTTCTTACATGATTAGTGTTGGTTTAAACTAGCTTGGAAGGTGATGTAATGCCTTGCACGTTTTAGCATATGTATTGCAAGTTAACTCCGATGGAAAGTATTTAAGTAATTATAGTAAGGTGGTAATTGAGCTAGCAGCTGCATCACCTACTTGATCTATATTATAGTTAAAGGGCCCAAGTTTGATTGACCGGATTTAGGCTTATATTTAGGGGCTCATTTGAAGACCAAACCTATTAAAGAAAATGTGAATGAAAGAAGGCCCAAAAGCCAAATCTGCCAATTGGCCATTATGGATAAAGCCCAAGTGAAACTAAGTAAGTACATGACCTCCTAAGATTTGTTTTACCATGTTATTGGGCCAAGTGTGTACCACCTACTTGCACTAATCTGTCCCAAGCTGATTAAAAGAACAAAGGAAAAATGGACAGCCAAGGTCCAATAATATTAAGTCCAAAAGGGCCCAAGTTAAAAGGACAAGCAGGTGGGGCACCTACTTGACATTATATGGCCCAAAACTGGTCAAGAGTGTCGGCCATAACACCTCCTTTTTCAAAGGATAAGGATCAAGTCTTATTCTCCATTTTGAACTTGCAAAAATTTCAGATTTCCTAAGTTCTTTCTTGGTCTCTCTTGGCTTCAATTAGCAGCCCTAAAACACCTTAGAGTTCTTGAGTGCTGTCTAATTTTTCAAGTAAGAGTTTGAAGGAGAGTTTGAATTCTTGAAGTACAAGTTTAGAGGATAAATTTTCAGAATTAAGGTAAGACTTCAACCCATTTGTTTTTCTCTCTTTGATAATGTTTGGAGTGGAGAATTTTGTATATGTTTATCAAGAATTCATGGATTGTGATAAATCTTTGAGTCAATATTCTCCTATTATGCTGAAAGATTTGAGATTGATAGTGGCTGCCTTATGAATATTGTTGTTGAGGGCTGTTTGGGTAGCTTGGGAGATGATGTATGAAGTTGTATTAATGTGTAGAGGAAGGGTGTGGTGGTTCACCATTTATGTAAGGGTTGTTTGGGCCTGATTTCCATCAAATATTTTTAGCTACTGTTTTGGAGAACCTTATTGTGATTAGCTGCTGATGTTAGCTTAATCATGACTTATGTTGTAGATTAGCACCCAATAAGGAAGGATGAATCGTGATAGTGGTATTGGTCATAAATATAAGGTATGTAAGGCTATTCGATTCTATATCCTTTTGGCATGAAATCTGCCACCTGCAATTAATATCAATGAAGTGATTCTCATAACTTCTATTTCTAGAAAAGGAAGCATGGTGGCAGCGTACTATCTCCAAATAGCTAACAATATTTCTTTCCCCATTCTAAGTACATGGAACTACTTCATTATATGTTCACTACTCTATACTTGTGTAATTTCCCCTTTTGCTGTTATGGAAATGGTATTTGCAAAAGAAAGTTTGATGAATCCTTATCCTAAGCCAATTGAAGTCAATTGTGCCATTAAGGTCTTAAAGTAAGGTGTTGATGTTTCATAGCTCCTTATGTCATTGTTACTGCCTCAAAGTATTGTTTTTATGTATTCCACTACTGTTCCATAATTTCATTCTCCAAGATGATTATGACCACCAAATCAATATCTCAAAATGTTACGATTATCCAAAATAACATCTCAAAAGAGTTATGAACTGATTAACAATAATCTCAAAGATTAAAGAATCTAAGTGAAGAAATCTATTTAATTAAGGGTGGCAGCTCAGGGGCGAAAGCCTAGCATGGGCCGATCCCATGTTGTGTAATTATGAGGACCGCATCCCAGGGGTTAATACGCCTAGCATGGGTCATCCTCTTCTACCACTGATCAGCTGGTCACTTGTATCACATGCCCAACAAAGATTATAACATACAAAGAAGGTAAAGAAAAGAATGTAGCTTACTTGATTCCACAAGAGTAAGCAAAGGTGGTCTTCTCTCCTAATCTATGCACTCATATGTTGCTACTTGATTTCATTTGTGCCTTGTATTACATATACTTTTTACCTTACATATTCAGTACATTTTTCGTACTGACGTCCCGTATTGGGGACGCTGCATTTCATGCTGCAGGCTCAGGTACTCCAGCTAGTAGACCTCCTCAGTAGGAGCACTCGAAATTCTGCTACTTTTGGTGAGCTCCAAGTTGATTCGGAGCTTTATTAAGTCCTTGGTAAATTCGTTTGGTATTGTATCGTAGTTAAGGGTAAGGAGGGGTCTGTCCCGACCTACTCTAGTCTTCTATCTTTTAGAGGCTTTGTAGACGTATGTACATAGTTCAGTTGTGTATTAAGGAGTTGTGGCCTAAACAGCCAAGTCTTGTATATAACTTTTGAATCTACTTACGTTGGTTTGTATCGCTGCATCCAAAGTGAACTTGTCTCAATTGTTATAGTGTATGCTCAGTAAGAACAGGTTGTAGGTTGGTTCTCTCGGGCCTTTAGGGCATCGGGTGCCTGTCCGTCTTAATGGGTTTTGAGGCGTGACATATTCTGGTATAAGCCTAAGTAAAAAGAAAGCAGAAATTATGAAACCTCAGATAGAATTTTTAGGAATACAAATAGATAAAAATGGGATAAAGATGCAAACCCACATAGTACAAAAAATAATCACTATTGACGAAAATATAGATACAAAAAAGAAATTACAATCCTTTTTAGGCTTAGTAAACCAAGTAAGAGAATATATACCAAAATTATCAGAATATTTAAAACCACTACACAAAAAACTTAAGAAAGATGTTGAATATCATTTTGACAATAAAGATAAAGAACATATAAGAAATATTAAAAACTTATGCAAGAAACTACCAAAACTATATTTTCCCAATGAAAATAAATCATTTACTTATATTGTTGAAACGGATTCAAGCAATCACAGTTACGGAGGAGTCCTAAAATATAGATATGACAAAGAAAAAATAGAACACCATTGCAGATACCACTCAGGATCCTATACAGAAGCACAAATAAAATGGGAAATAAATAGAAAAGAATTGTTTGCAATATATAAATGTTTATTAGCATTTGAACCATATATTGTTTACTATAAATTTATCGTGAGAACAGACAATACACAGGTAAAGTGGTGGATAACCAAAAAGGTACAAGATTCAGTTACAATAAAAGAAATAAGGAGATTAGTATTGAATATATTAAATTTTACATTTACAATTGAAGTAATCAAGATTAACAAAAATCTCATTGCAGATTATCTCTCCAGAGAAAGATACAATGGAGAAAATACTAGCTACAAGGACAATACTTTGTCAGAAAATGGAAAAAATAGAAAGCGAAGTACAAATACTAAAAAAGACAGTTAACAGTCAGCAGCATGACTCAAAACATGCGGAGCTAAGTCAGCAGCATGACTTAAAACATGCGGAGCTAGAAGGTGAAGTTGGGAAACACCTTAAAACCCATAACAAAATGATATATGCAGCTGCAGTTAGCACATCTACAGGAGGATAAACTACAAAAAAGGAAGATGGTAAGATAAAATACACAAATACCAATATGAACAAACTATTTTCAAAACCATACTTTCCAGAAAATACCCAAAAAGATATATTTGTACCTCCACAAGTAAATACCTACAAAACCAGTTTGGATTCACATAAACAAATATATAACCATATCACCAGGACATATATAGAAAATATACACAAAATCCAAACCTTTTTTAATCTAAACCCCAGAGCTAAGAATACCCAAAATCCAAATGAAAATTGTATAACCCAACACTTACAGGGATATAATAAACTTATAGCACAACCAGGTACCAATTCAAATCTAGTGGCAACTTGCTACAATTATGGACTTTTGAGTACAGTATACACGACAACTGGAGAAGAAATAGCTAAGATACCAGAATTACATAAAGCATTTCTACATTATAAAAGAATAACTAAAAGAATGTTATTTTATATAAAGATTTACTCAGCAACTGCAGAGATATTATACGACGAAATTAAACCTATAATACAAGTTATCAAAATAGGTTTAACCAAAGAAATGATAATCCCGAAAAAAATAGAAGTACAAGAAGAAATACAAAGAGTAAATATCCCAGAATTCTATGAAAATAAAAGGACTATTGGGATAGCTACCATTTTGAATGAATTATCAAACAATTATCTAAATAAAAATGCAATTTGGAGCTACTATAATCGAGATCAGACGATGATATACTCCAATTGCAGAGAGATAAAAACAGCAGATATGAAAAAACTACGCCAATGGATATTAAGCTTGCTGAAGCCAGAGCAGCCACCTACCACAAGAGCTATCAGAAAATATTTTATGGTATAGCTGGTGTTTACACTAGCCTATGAATGAAATGAAATGAAGTACGTATGAATGAATGAGGCAGACTCTCTGTTTGCTAAAGAAGGCTCCCTAGTTGAGGCCCCATATATTGAGTCCTCATTTTGGGAAGTCTTAATGATTAAGTCCATGATTCCAAGGTCTCATAGCATATGAACGAACGATATGAAAGATGTTATGTGTTATATACAATATGTTATGCGCTATGTGTAAGATGTTATGTGTTGTGTGCAATATGATTGGTATGATGATGTATGTTACTCTCATGGCATGACTTTCCTAATCCAATTTGGCAAGTCCACTTACTTTCCAAATCCAAATTTGGCAGGTCCACTAACTTTCCTAATCCAAATTTTGCAAGTCTATTGACTTGACTTTCCATAAATCATGTTGTTAGAAAAGAGCTATTCTTACTCATGCATGTCCTTGGTGTGTGCTTGCATATACCCATACTTAGTACAAGTGTGTACTAATCCCATACAACTCTATATTTTTAGGTGCAGGCACAGATGGACGCTAGAGCTTACAGGTTGACGTTGCAGCTATCCGGACGTGGAGCTTTCATCCGGACTTGGTAGGCCCTCATGCTTTCGAGGATGTCTACCGTTATTATCTAGCTTAGATGTAGACTTTAGCTAGTGGAGCATGTTCCACTAGTGTTTCTTTCCACTTTCATTTCAGACTTTGTATTGGTGTCGTTTTGGCAAAAATACGTTTAATGCAATTATGAACCGTTTCTTTCATTTGATTATCTCTATATTAGATGGTTGATTTGTGAACGCCTATGATGTTAAGTTTAATATTTTTTTGCATGAAATAAGAAAACAAAAAGTTCAAATTTTCCGCTAAAATTAACCTACATGAAGTAAGAATGACGTATGTGGGCTTGTATGTGGGCTTGTCTGTGACCTCTGAGAGGTCAACGACGCCGGTCTCGTCTGGAGTCTATATTCCGGTCGTGACATTGAATATAACATGTTACTTTGAACGAGGTGAAACCCAACATGTCTCTTTGAAAAGCGGATGACTCAGATTGAAATTAACGTGTCACTTTTGTCACGACCCGAAAGCACCCCCTAGAAGTTAGGGAAAACTTTCGAATCGTGACCGAGCATACTTGACCCCTTTGGGGTCTCGTACAAGCCCTCTAACTAGCATTCATAACATAAAGCATGAAAAGTAGTGCGGAATTTAAAACTTTTCACGATAATAATAATAAAAGGAGTCTTTTCATAAATACTAAGAAATCTTATCGTCACAAGCAAACTTAAAGACACAACTTGGAATCTTAGGGACACGGCCCTTTACGATAAAAGTAAATACATTTTTTTAAGTATTAATAAAGAAACTAAGAAACATAATACTATGTCCTCGAATATATGAGGACATACCAAATTCTTGAGAGATAAAGTTCCCAAGCTTCCACTCCGATCCTGCCAAAAGGGCTTCCAACCTATACTCATAAGGTATAAAAAGTATGGGGTTAGTACAACAATGTACTAAGTATGGCATATGCAAAAACATGCAAAAAGGGACATTTTAATAAAGATAGCTTTTTATGCAATTCAAATATAACCTTCATGAATCTAGAAGCAAACCCACATAAGAATCAACAATTAACACTTTATGGCTATCTTACCAAACTTAAGGTAAACAAAAGGAACATTTCAATTAACTTTGCTAAACTTGCAATAAAATTGGATAAAGCATCATAGTGAACATTTTGAATTCTTACAATGAAGACCTTACAGTGATGGCACGGTCCAAGTCATATGAACCCTTTTCCTTTGAAGTTGCCCTAACCCAAGGTTATTCTAAGACTCCCTAAGGTGAGCCAAGAAGGGACTCTCATTACACCTCCCTTCAAAGCACACCAAAGCGACCCTTAAAACTACCTAATCTTAGGCTTACTTCGTTAGAAATCAAATCCACGCCCTTGGCTAACATATGCAAAACACTCATGGAAATATAGGTCATACCAAGTGCAATGTGAGAGTAGCATCCCATACTAGCACTCCCACTTAGTACTCCTAATGGATTCCATTTACTCAAGTACTCCACAATAATCCTCCATAACACTACACCATAGTACTCATTCACACGGATTTCATGAAGGTACTCTTCTCCCATAGTAGGTATAGGTCACACCAAGTGCAATGTGAGAATAGCATCCCATACTACTACTCCCACACAATGCTCCTACGCGATAACTAATGTGGATTGAGCACTTCACGACATACATACACAATTTCAACAATATACAAGATAATTAGTTTCAAATCAATTCTTTGGTGGGAGTTAGCTTAACCGACAAAGACCATGAGAGCTAGACATGGAATCCCGATATTAACCCCTATCGGATGAGGGATCCTTACTTGCCTAGTGTAAGGTCATGCTTCTTAGCGTTTACATGGCTTTTCCAATAGCTACACCTATGCGGGCACATAGTTAAGGGATAAGGAGATTGTTACTAAGTAACTCACTCTCTACTAACGAGGAGTACTCATCTCAAGAGGTACTCTGGATTACAACATCCTAACTAACGAAGTGCAATCCACCTCCCCTTCATATCCTCTCGGTGCTAGGCATAACTCCACACGGATTTCTCAACATAATAGTCTATCTTAGAAAGCTCACTAGGAAATGGAGAGGTTGTTACTAGACACTACATCTCAACTCACGAAGTGTGTCCACCTCAAGATTTCCCCTTTTTGCTCAACATGACATAATACAAATCTTAAAGGAGTGTGTGTGTACATGTGCACACCTTGCATATAAGCATCATTTCATTATCCTCAAGTTCTACTCATACTTTAACCTTGATTCATCAAGCTACACACTCTACATACTTCTCATAATCATATACTTCATTTACACATAAACTAGATCAAACATGCAATTAAAGCTACATCAAACACAACACAAGACCCATTTCCAATATATATCTTCATTTCACATATAAGACCTTCAAGATCACATACTCAAACCATACTTAGTAACATCAAGTTCATCAATTAGCACCGCCACCCATAAGGTGGACCATACCACTCAAATAGCAATTCATAATAAGAATTATACAATGAGAGCAACTCATCAACAAATCAAACCATCATTTCCCATAAGAAATTTATCAATATTTCAACATATTAAGGCCCTTAGGTCAGTAGCTACACCAACACGACAAATACAAGAAGACCCAGGTTCATACCCTACTCAAATCATGCTCACATAACCCATTTTCAAGTCAAAAATTGAAGTATGCATAAACAAAAGTTTCATGGAGTTTTAACATCAAAATCATCTATTCAAACCAAGATAAATACATTTAAACCATTAGAACTTAGTTACAAGAAGACCCATAATAGAAATCAAAGTTTAGAAGAAGTTGAGTTTAAAACTCTTTTTTTTTTTAAAACCATTTTGGAAGTTGGCTTCTTGAATGGAAAGGTATTCAAGAATGGATACCATACCTTTATGAGAAAGAAACCCATGAATTTGATGAAGAAACAAGTCCCAATCCGTACTCCTATCCTTCCTTGACTTCTAGCTTCCAAGAGAATTGAGAGAGTTTTCTTGAGAGAAAGAGAGAGTTGGATCTTGAAGTGAGAGGGTCTTGTCTAGGTCTAGGGTTTAAAACTAATTTAATATAATCTAAAAACACCAAAATTATACACCTAGGGTCTTATAAGACTTGGGGTGTATTTACATAAAACACCCCAAGTTGGCAGCCTTAAGTCGTGCACTGGCAGGCCTCGTCGACGACACCTCCTCGACGGACCGTCACGTTCACCACGGACCGTCATGGGGTCCCGTCGAGGAACACTTGGCTCCAACTGGAGCCTGTCCAAGTTCCACTCTCTGTCACTCACGACGCCCTGGATCGACGGACCGTCCTGAGTGCAACGGACCGTCGCCATGGTCGTCGTGAGCCACTGATGGGCAGACTTTGCCCAAGTCTTGGGCCCTTAATCTAGGGCCCCTTGTGGGTCATAGGTGGGGTCGTGCCCGGACGTCAAATCCTTAAACTAAGTCGTCTAGGTATAAGGAACATCTGACGCATGTTTCAAGTAAAACGAACACATAAAACTCATCCAAACTCGCCAAGACGTACAAGTACATTCTAAGGCAAACCATCCGAACGTCATGGACGTTTTTGGTCGATTGAACTCCAAACTTAACCAAACTTTGCACACTACCTAAGGACACCAAACTAACTCCGTTTAACTTAAAATTAACACAAGAAACAACCATGAGTCTCTAGTTCACCTTAGTTCATTTTGGGGCGTTATAACTTTAATAGAGGTGACAACCCAACGTGAACATTATGTGTTATTTGAATGGAGATGACAACGCAATCTTGAACTTAATGTGCCATTTGAAGGGAGATAACAACCCAATCTTGACCTTAACCTGCCATTTGGAGTGACATGAAAACTCAATCTTGAACTTGACGTGCCATTTGGAGTGAGATGAAAACTCAATCTTGAACTTGACGTGCCATTTGAAGGGAGATGAGAACCCAATCTTTAACTTAATATGAATGGTGTATCACAAAATTTGCAATAACAATGTTAGTAGCAGATATAACATAAAATATGCAACCATGGCCTCATGTGAACAAGCTAATTAACTGATGGGATAATTTGAACTTAATAACATTATGAATTAAAAAATAGCAATTTAAAATTTGATAACAAATAAAAAGTGTCATAATGAACGACAATAAACCAATTTGAAAAGAATTATTTTATTTTATATAAAAATGGAAAATGTTCAAAAATACCCTTGAACTATCTGAAATAGCTCACATATATCCTTGAACTATATTTCGGCTCAAATGTACCCTTCCCGTCAAACTATAGGGTTAAAAATACCATTCCCATTAAGAGAATCTGTTTAAACACCACTTGGATGCCACATGGATGCCACATGACATGCCACATAAGCCAATAGGGTTTCACTCATGAAACATAGACTAATAAACTTACCCCTAATTTCTCCAATTTTCTCCATTTCCCTTGAACTATTTGAAATAGCTCAATGAATGCTTATGTTTATTTTGGGTTGAATTTCATAGATACAAAACAATAATGAATGCTTATTTTTTTTTGCCTTGAAGTTGGTATTAATTTATGAAGTTTGGTGAAGCATTAATGTTTAGTTTTTGTCAAATTTTTTGAAGTTTATTTCCAAATATTTTTCAGATTTTTGGTACATATTTCATAACCAGAAATTGATGTCTTTTAGTGCCTCCATATTACATCACACATACCAAACTAAATAACCACTTGACAACTTAAATATATTTCCCATTTTTCTGCAGAAACTACTGTGAAAGTACACAAATGATGTTGCATATGCTAAGTTGAAAGCCAATTGAGTCTCTTTTGGAACATGTGTTTCTCTTGGTGCTACAGAAGCATCAGTTTTTCAGAGTTTCCTTCGTAGTTTAATACTCTTCAAGCTTCATACATGCAAAACTATAAGTTCGAAAGGGAAAATTAATTCAACGGCATCCACCTGTTGGTTATCAACAAAAACTATCACTTAATTACAACACTATCTTTATTGGATAAGCTATTAACAACGATTGATTAGGGGTAAGTTTATTAGTCTATGTGTTATGAGTGAACCCCTATTGGCTTATGTGGCATGTCATGTAGCATCCAAGTGGCGTTTAACAGATTCTCATAATGGGAAGGGTATTTTTGACCCTATAGTATGACGGGAAGGGTATATTTGAGCCAAAATATAGTTCAAGGGTATATATGAGCTATTTCAGATAGTTCAAGGGTATTTTTGACCCTTTTCCATATAAAAAAATTTAAATAAAGGATATCATTTTGAAAGGTTTAATGACCTAAATTTAAAAAGGTGTCATTTGAAGGGTATGACTACCTAAATTTAAGAAAATATCATTTTAAAGAGTATGACGATCCATATTTAAAAAGATGTTATTTTTGAGGATATGACGACCCAAAATGAAAAGATGTCATTTGGAAGGATATGACGACCCAAAAATAAAAAGATGTCATTTTGAAGGATATGACGACCCAAATTTTAAAAGTTGTCATTTTGAAGGATATGACGACTCAAATTTAAAAAGGTGTTATTTTGAAGAGTATGACTATCAAAATAAAAAAGATGTCATTTTGAAGGGTATGACTACCCAAAAAATTCAATTTAAACTTTGAAAGGGTCCACAAAGTTATTTGGATAAATATAAAAAATGAAACGGTCCACAAAGTTGGTATGGACAAAATGTCAACAATGAAATGGTCCACAATGTTGGTATGGACAAGTATGATCACAAAAACTTAAAATGATGTCAGTTTGAAGTGTATGACTACCGAAAAATAAAAGATGTCATTTTGAAGGGTATGACTACTGAAAAATGCAATTTGAAGTTTGAAAGGCTCCACAAAGTTATTTTGGACAAATATTGAAAAGTGATTCCAACCCATTTTTATTTTATGAACAATGAAACATATATTCACTTGGTTAGCACCAACAAAAGTATTGTAAAAAAATTTCTCGCAATTCTTTATCTTTCAACTGAGATTGATTTCGAGGTAATTCCTATGGATTCAAGTAGTACCTCAAATGTACTTAATTAACGACAAGATTTGTTCATCTTGCTTCTGACAATATCCTTGAACTAGACCTAACATCATGTTTCAATTGCCCTCACAAGAAAAAAAATTTCAATTTGTGCACATTTAAAGTGTTTTGATTTAGGAACATCTGGAAAAGCACACTCACACTCAGAAAAATGTTGAACGCATGCAATTGTGATACCATAGGCTTGGCCTTCATGTGAATCTCCACTAATTTGAGAACACCTGAATTGAAATGATGTAGGACTTGTTAATAGCTTGTAATGTAGGCTTAGGGATGGGCAGGATAGTCATTTGGGATAAAAGTGACTTATTCCCTTCTTGAGCATTGCACTAAATTTGTGCTTTCAACATTTACAACGCTTTAAGCATTTGATTTTCTTTATTGTCCCTTCCTTTGCACTTGTTGGATTTTTGAAACTTTGCTTGTCTGAGGTTTTCCCCTTTTCATCATCTTTTGAACTTTCTCCTTTTTTGTTTGGAGTAATCGTTTCTCTTGTTGAAACTTGGCTTGTTTGGACTTGTGGGGGAATTTTCAACTCTTCTTTCTTTCTTTCTTTCTTTATTTTGAAGTCATTTTTTACTTTCAAGGACTTTGATAACTTTAGTCTTTGACAACTTTTGAACTTTTAAATTTTCTTTGTAACTTGTACGTCTTCAGTGCGGTCAAGAAAGTCTTGTCAAAAGAGGATAGTGCGTATAACCACTCAGAAAGGGTATAGGCTAAAATGTGGTTGTCCAAAGAAAATGTTTAATGCTCAAAGTGGGACACACTAAGGATTAATGTCATTGGTAGGCTTTGAAAGGCTCAAACAGGTCAAAGAAGGCCTACAATCATTTTTCAAATCAAACATTACTCAGAATTTTGTCTGAATAAGACTTAGGCGAAGTTCAAGATCAACAATGCAAAACAATTGAATTTAATTCAAAACTTACCACACAATGCACATGAAACAATGAATCTGATTTTGTTCTTAGCTTAAGTGTACACAAGAGAATATTTTCAAGTGCAACAAAAGTATGAATGAAAGGTACAAAAAGAATCTATGGTTTAACAAGAAATCAATATTCACTATTGTACAAATTATTTTTCACATGTACACTTGAACTGTGTTGGCACCAACCAAGTAAAAAAAATGATTTCAAAAATATAAAAATTAAAATAAAAAAAAATAAAAAAAATATTTTGAATAAAGAATATCGAACCCAATAAGGGTTGCCTACATATCTCATTGATGAGAATCAGGTTTGCGTCGTTCTTTCAGATATGACATAAAACCTATATTTTGAACAACAAATGAATTTTTGAAAAGAAAAATAATAGGAATGAAAAACCAATGAGCCACTTTGGAAGACGGGCAACCAAAATTTAACAAAAGTATTTTTTAATTATTTAAAAAAAAAACTTAACAGGAAATAATAAATAAGAGTCACGTTGAAGGGCGGACCACCTAAATTTAACAAAGCTAACAAAAAAAATAAAAAATTAATGAGTCACATTGAAGGGCGGACTACCCAAACTTAACAAAAAAATGTTTTTTTATTAATTAAATAAGAATAACAAAAGTAAAAAATGAATGAGTCACATTGAACGGGGACAACCCAACTAAAAAAAGTCAACTAAAACAATATTTTTAATGGAATGTAAGATAAATAAAAATGAAAGATATACAATGAATGTGACATCATATACAAAATATTAATGCAAAATATACAAACCAAGTTGGAGAGAAGCCTCATAAATGCTCGACTCTGTGCATAAACTTGGTGAAAATTTTTAGGGCATTCCAAAAATAATTGCCACTATTTTAGGTTCAACAACCTCCGATATTTAATCTTGTAACAACTATCTCTTTTTTAAATTTTTTGGAGACCTCCTCAAAAAATTTTTCCCCAATTTTGTTTTAAAAAATTGGAAAGCTTATGGGGAAGATGACCGAGCCCTTACGGCGCCTACGTATCCCGTTGAAGCATGAATCAGGTCAAACGTAGTTCCAACAAATTATAACTTGAATTGAGATTGGACTGAGATTATGAATATTCTAAAACTAGATGACCAAGAGTGGCTTTAAAAGACCGAGAACCCAAGTGGACAACATAGGCTGGAACTCACGACATTCATTGGACGCATTACGAACCAATAAACTACCGATCATTCCGGAAAAAGATTAAGTATAGAAAAGTCCAGTTGCAGTTCCGCAAAACCGTTCTTCATATGCTGTATTTATGTCAGAATATGTCTTGAATGCAACAACAATTTACAACAAGTAATGAATAAATAACGAGTATAATATGCAAATAATCAACAAAATATACAATATATAATGAATAAAATAATAAAACAATAATATCCTCAATATGAAAAAATGAACCTATAATGGTTAGGACATCAATATTCCCGGCGGAGTTGTCATTCTGTTGATATCCTTTGAATGGGATCAACGTCGCGCTGAATCAATTAAGAAAAGAATTAGTTAAAAGAATTTTAAAACAGGTAAAAGAGGTTAAAGGAAAAAGGTATTTGCCACCTAATTTTTTAGGAAAACTAGGAAACCGATTTATTAACTAACTTAAAAGAGAGTCTACGAAATTAATTTGATTCTAGGTAAGGGGTTCAAGTTATTCCGAAGGGAAGGGTTTAGGCATCCTTCGAATTCCACAATTGTGGTTCCCGACTGATTTTATTTTTTCAAATTGAGGAGGAGAATAAAATAATATACAAATATAATAAACATGCAATATACACAATAAAATAAAATAATGATATCGGCCTAAGGTTTGCCTAACATCGATATATTCAAAATAATGAATTGAAAAATATAATTTGAACTCCTTTCAAATAATTTGAAGAAAGCACGTCTTGGATACATGTAAACACACATATTAAAAGTGTTAGTAACAAAAAAATATGAATAAAATTGACATCATGAAATAATAACTTAAAAAAAAACTGTCTTATTAACATGGGAGGCATTGGAAATCGACAGTAATTTTTTCATCGGCCAATATATGAACTAAACTTCCATCTTTTAACATTGGGGAGGCCTCCAAAACCGAAGGAGAGATTTTCTCATTAGCCATTTTAACAAACTATATCAATGTATAAAAATTTAATCGATCAATTAAAATAACAAAAAATATCCAAAGTGAATATGAAAATAGCTTTAACGGTGGCTTAACAAATATTTTCACAATTAAATTGAATTACACTAGCTTAGTCACTTGAAGATTCATCACCACCCTATAATTGCTTAAATAAAATAACCAGTCTTAAAAGGAACTGAACAACAACAAGAGACGACTTCACTAGATTTAGAGCTCAATAACTATACTAAACTATTAAAATAAAGGGTCTTTTGGGTATTTTAAGCATGTATATATGTGTTTAACACTTAGAAGAATTCATTCTTCAAAATCAAAACCCAAAAATCCCTTAAGAATTCCCAAAGACTCAATTGAAGTCCAAAATCAAGGAAGAGCTTGGTATGACGTTTTGAGTGGAGATTCTTCATCAAAGTGAAGAATTATCTTCCTTGAGGTATGATTTTTGATCCTTTAAACTCGTTTCATCAAGGAACCCAACTTCAAAGATGTTTTCTAAAGTTTTCAAAGATGAATTGTCCAATTTCATGATTCTACCATTGGTTCTTGTATTAATGGTTTTTAAACGTCTATTATGGATTAGATTGATGTTGTATTGATGATTTTAACCTAAATTACCTATGAACACATGTAATTGATGAACCTAAGATTTTGACTAATTTATGGGTTACTTGATATTGGTATAATGTTGATGAATTCATGTGTAGTTTCTTATAGGCTTTCTAATGATATAAAAATTATATTCAATTGATGTCTAATTGATCTTAGATTGTTGAATATATGTTGAATTAATTTAGATTTCATTGATTTCTATAATTGTGTATTGAATTGGTGTTCATGGCCATGGGTAAGGGCCTTATGTTGTTGAATTGGGTGATTTGGTATTGGCTTGAAGTGTTGATGATGAAGTGGTGGTAAGCTGCCCTATTTCTTCTTATTCAATGTTAATTATACTTCAATTATGTTATGATTGGTTTGGTCCACCTTTGGTGGGGGTGCTATGTGAATTGATGTGGCCTTGTCGGCGTTATTTTAAGTACATTGATGATCATGGCCTTGTCGGCACTACTTGAACTTATATGGCTATTTGTGCAGTTGATTTAGTGATGTATGATCATATCTACCTATATGTGAAAGTATGTTTTAGACTATTGATACTATCTACTTAATCATGTTTTGCTTTGACTATGTGTTAAGTGTGTAGTATTAGAGTTGATACATGTTTGATCCTAAATTGGCTAGATGAGTCTAAAATGGTTAGGTTGATAAGGTTAAGGTAATTACTAGGTTGACTAAATAAGGTTAAGGGTCATTCCTAAGTGTCTAAAGAAAGATAGGCTATATGTGTTAAATGGAAGTATGTTGTGTCTTGTTTTGGTAGACTTATGTCCCTTACTTGATGCTTATGTGAATATGTGATGTTTTGACTTAGGAACCTAAAGGGTCTTAGTCTTGAATAAATGAATATATGTGAGACCTTGCATAATGATAAGAGGGTAATTTTATGTGGAACCTTGAACCAAGTGGTAAGGTTATAAATCGTGAAGTAGTAAGCCGTAATGGTATCCTTCATGTAATGAATGATAGACTTAAGGTAACCTAAGGTTGATTGGCTAGAACGGCATCATATCATACCTTAGAAAAGTCATGATGATCTTCTTGTCGCCATAGTGAGATGGCCCTAGTGGACCTTGCTTTGGTAGGGTAAATTTAATTGGGTCATGAACTAGATATGGGACCCATTTGTATGAACCTTAATGTGAATTGATCTATGAGAACTAAGGCTAGCACCGAGTGTTTATGGCAAGGGGGAGTATTTCTATTTAAGTATGAGACTAGAATACTAAGTACGCCCTTCATATTCCTTATCCATGTGCCCACATTGGATGTCTATGTTCTACCATTGGCAAGTACAACACCTCATCGGAATAGGATAGAACTTTGTATTCCATGCTTTTCTACCATGGTCTATGTCGGTTATTGCCTTTTCTCATCATATGGGATACATATTAGCATTTGAGAAGTTCTATATGGCTTAGGTGGTGGTATGGGACGCTATCTAGACATTGCACAATAGGCTTTGAAGATGTTAATAAGAGTCCCTAGGTCTTGTCTAAGACCATTATTTGAATGTCCTTTATGT
The DNA here is from genome assembly GCA_016801875.1 of Solanum sitiens. Classification (NCBI taxonomy): domain Eukaryota; kingdom Viridiplantae; phylum Streptophyta; class Magnoliopsida; order Solanales; family Solanaceae; genus Solanum; species Solanum sitiens. The sequence continues at coordinate 188,895 of JABWTJ010000287.1, forward strand.
GATGTATGTCTCTTAAATGAACTAATGAACTAATGACTTAATGATATAGAGCATGTATATGTATAAGTACCTAATCTAAAGTGACTTAAGGATTCCTTAGTTAAAGTGTGAAGAGGGCATAAATGATGATCTCTTCATGTCATATCTTTGGAAGTCTTGAGAATGACTTTAGTTAGGGAAGTTGCTTGATATGTTTGACATGATCTAAACCTAGGAAGTCTTAATGATTATTTAGGTAGCCTTGAAGTGGATGTATGGGCATTTTCTTCTAAGAGTACTTGAGTAAGTCTTTCGATAGCCTTGATAAGGGTGAATGAGGAAGCTCCATCTCAAGTTGAGCAAGTTTAGCAAGTGCTTCATGATGGGCAAGGTGTCCAAGGTGCTCAAGGTGCTCAAGTGACTACTCAAAGTGATCATGCCCCTAATGTGGAAGGAGGTAATGAAGTGCTGGAGTTGTTCAATAGGGTGATTGGAGAGGCTTTGCTTGCTTTAGCCAGAGCCGTAACTGCTCAAGCTAACTTGAACATGGTGCCTAGGGGTGATACTATGGAGAGCACTATGTCATCTAGGTTGAGAGACTTTGTGAGGTTGAATCCTCCAATCTTTCTTGGCTCTAAGGTGAATGAAGATCCCCAAGAATTCCTTGATGGTGTGTACAAGGTATTGAGTGATATGGGGGTTTCATCTAGGGATAAGGCGGAGCTGGCTTCTTATCAATTGATAGATGTGTCTCAAATTTTGTACATTCAATGGAAGGACAATAGGCCAATGGAGTCGGGTCCTATTGACTGGGAAGAATTCAAGGAAGCTTTTCTTGGTAAGTACTTTCCCCGAGAGAGGAGAGAGGTTAAAGTAGAGGAGTTTATTAATCTTAAGAAAGGCAATATGAGTGTTGAGGAATACTCTTTGAAATTCTCAACTTTGTCTAGGTATTCACCTTCCCTAGTGTCTAATCCAAGGGATGAAATGAGTCGCTTTGTGACGGGTGTAGTTGAATTAGTGAGGGAGGAATGTCGTACGGCTATTTTGCATGATGATATGACTTTGGCTAGACTCATGTTGTATGCACAATCAATTTAAGAGTCTAAACTTATTAGGATGTCAAGGAACTTGAAAAGGAGTGTTGCTAGTGATCAAGTGCAACCTAGGTTCAAAATGAGGGCTCAAACTCAAGGAGCATCTAGGGGTGCTAAGTTCAAGGTTGAGCAAGGAGGTAGATCCAAAGATGGCAAACCTACATGTGCCACTTGTTGTAAGATATATTATGGTGAGTCTTTATTGGGTACCAGTAGTTGCTTTGGATGTGGAAAAGATGGGCACAAAGTGAGAGATTGTCCAAACATTGCTTCTAGGAAGGAGGGTAAGAAAGTTGATCCTAGTGTTCAAATGTAGATGCTCCAACTAAGAGGCGTTTCTATGCACTCCGGACTATAGGTCAGAAGCCAGATGAGAGTGATTATGATATTGGTAAGTCCTTGTTTCTCTTGTTATGGTATGAGTTCCTTCTAAGTGGGGGAGCATGATTAGAATTGTGCTAGAAGTGTTGTTTGTACATGACGTTAAGGAGTTTGGTTGAAATTGAATTTCATTAACTTCTTGCATTGTGTATTTTATTGAGTTATGAGTATGTTGTAAAAGGGGTTTATATGATGTTACCTTGCATATGAGCATGTCTATATCATGAATTACTTAAGATTGCATTTTTGAAAAATTTGCCAAATATCACTGTAGCAGTATTCACTGTTCACTGTAAAATTTTCGAAAAAAGTGACTAATTGATTCTTTGGTCCATTATTGTTGTAATATGGTTAGAACTGATGTGTATGAGTATAACAATGAGCATAAAATGAGTTTTTGCAATCTGGAATAAATCATGAGGGTTTTGTGGCATAATGAGTTATAGAAAGGTATTCTTGTTCCTTGTTGTCTAGTGAATCTCTTGATCTTGTGAAATTGATATTTTTTTATCCTTGAATGTGAGTTATATGGTTTGGTTATGTGCTGTTGAGTTGATTCTCTAATCTTGGGAGTGTTCGGAGAGTGTCAAGTGTCATTCAAGGACGAATGTTGTCCAAGTGAGGGAGAATGTAAGGTCCCGATAATGACATAGGTGAACTAGAGCCTAACATTGTTGTCAAGGTGGTATAAGGTCGTAAATATGTATATAATGTTGTATTGATGCAGTAGCTAAAGTATTAGGTGCATTGAAAGTCAAACGTCAAGGGTCAACCAAGACGTTCGACGACTAAGTGACCTAAGTATCTTATGTGAGGGCCTATGTGTATGTGTGACTATTGTGGTTCTAAGGTCTTAAATGAGTGTAATATGATGTGTATAGGTAGGGTTTCAAGTTTAGTGAAGTTTGGAGGTCAAACGTCCAAGAACGTTCATGAAGTTCAAAAGATATGCCTTTAAATGACCTTGTGTGTCTAGGCATGTTTCGTTGAGTTTTACGTGTTCGTTTTGGATGAAATTCATGTGAGGTGTCCTAGACTCGTATAAGTTCATGTTTGGGTTGGAAACGTTTGGACAAACATCCCCAAGGACAAACCAAGGGTCCTTGAGGAAGGACCCAAACTTAGTGTAAAGACTGTCTCAGGCAGGCCCCAAATGATGGAGGCATCGACGGCTCGTGGGCCAATCGACGCCCCATCGATGGGTGTCGTCGGTGGAGACTTGGTCTTGGGTGAGGAGGGAACCTTGGTAAGTCTCTGACCCAACCAACGGAAGGACAGGATGGTCCGTTTATGGACAAACGGTCCGTCGACTGCCTTCCGTCTATGAAGCCATGTCCCTCTGCAGTTTCACTGCCAAGTTAGGGGTGAAATTGTAATTTCACCCCACTTCTAATTGGAATGTTTGGAGGTTCTTTAAGGGTCTTTTGGGTATTTTAAACATGTATATAAGTGTTTAACACTTAGAAGATTTCATTCTTCAAAATCAAAACCCCAAAATCCCTTAAGAATTCCCAAAGACTCCATTGAAGTCCAAAATCAAGGAAGACCTTGGTGTGACGTTTTGAATGGAGATCCTTCATAAAAGTGAAGAATTAGCTTCATTGAGGTATTTTTTTTGATCCTTGAAAATTGTTTCATCAAGGAGCCCAACTTGAAAGATGTTTTCTAAAGTTTTCAAAGATGAATTGTCCAATTTCATGATTCTACCATGGGTTCTTGCATTAACGGTTTTCAAACGTCTATTATGTATTAGATTGATGTTGTATTGATGATTTTAACCTAAATTACCTATGAACTCATGTAATTGATGAACCTAAGATTTTGACTAATTTATGGGTTGCTTGATATTGGTCTAACGTTGATGAATTCATGTGTAGTTTCTTATGGGCTTTCTAATGATATAAGAATTGTATTCAATTGATGTATAATTGATCTTAGATTGTTGAATCTATGTTGAATTGGTTTAGATTTCATTGATTTCTATAATTGTGTATTGAATAGGTGTTCATCGCCATGGGTAAGGGCCTTATGTTGTTGAATTGGGTGATTTGGTATTGGCTTGAAGTGTTGATGATGAAGTGGTGGTACACTTCCCTATTTATTCTTATGCAACGTTAATTATACTTCAATTATGTTATGATTTGTTTGGTCCACCTTTGATGGCGGTGTTATGTGAATTGATGTGGCCTTGTCGGTGTTATATTAAGTACATTGATGATCATGGCCTTGTCGGCACTACTTGAACATATATGGCTATTTGTGTAGTTTATTTAGTGATGTATGATCATATCTACCTATATGTGAAAGTATGTGTTAGACTATTGACACTATCTAGTTAATCATGTTATGCTTTGACTATGTGTTAAGTGTGTAGTCTTAGAGTTGATACATGGTTGATCCTAAATTGGCTAGATGATCTAAAATGGTTAGGTTGATAATGTTAAGGTAATGAATAGGTTGACTAAATAAGGTTAAGGGTCATTCGTAAGTGTCTAAAGAAGATTAGCTATATGTGTTAAATGGAAGTATGTTGTGTCTTGTTTAGGTAGACTTATGTCCCTTACTTAATGCTTATTGTGAATATGTGATGTTTTGACTTAGGAACCTAAAGGGTCTTAGTCTTGAATAAATGAATATAGGTGAGACCTTGCATAATGATAAGAGGGTCATTTATGTGGAACCTTGAACCAAGTGGTAAGGTTATAAATCGTGAAGTAGTAAGCCGTAATGGTATCCTTCATGTAATGAATGATGGACTTAAGGTTGATTGGCTAGAACGGCATCATATCATACCTTAGGAAATTCATGATGAGCTTCTTGTTGCCATAGTGAGATGGCCCTAGTGGACCTTGCTTTTGTAGGGTAAATGTAATTGGGTCATGAACTAGATATGGAACCCATTTGTATGAACCCTAATGTGAATTGATCTATGAGAACTAAGGCTAGCACCTACTGAGTATGCCAAGGGGAAGTAGTTCAAGTTAAGTATGAGACTAGAATACTAAGTACGCCCTTCATATTCCTTAACCATGTGCCTACATGGGATGTCCATGTTCTACCATTTGCAAGTAGAACACCTCATCGGAGTAGGATAGAACTTCGGATTCCATGCTTTGTGACCATGGTCTATGTCGGTTACTGCCTATTCTCATCATATGGGATACATATTAGCATTTGAGAAATTCTATGAGGTTTGGGTGGTGGTATGGGACGCTATCTAGACATTGCACAATAGGCTTTGAAGATGTTAATAAGAGTCCCTAGGTCTTGTCTAAGACCATTATTTGAATGTCCTTTATGTGATGTGTGTCTCTTAAATGAACTAATGAACTAATGACTTAACATGTATATGTAGAAGTACCTAATCTAAAGTGACTTAAGGATTCCTTAGTTAAAGTGTGAAGAGGGCATAACGGATGATCTCTTCATGTCTTATCTTTGGAAGTCTTGAGAATGACTCTAGTTAGGGAAGTTGCTTGATAAGTTTGACATGATCTAAACCTAGGAAGTCTTAACGATTATTTAGGTAACCTTGAAGTGGATGTATGGGCATTCTCTTCTAGGAGTACTTGAGTAAGTCTTTCGATATCCTTGGTAGGGGAGATTGTCATATTATGTATGTTTTGTATGTTGATGCATTGTAGGTGTGTATGCGTCTGATTATGAGTAATCTTGAGGATCGTTTAGGCACATCTAGAGAGGGTGTATGGGCGGTCTCTCTTTGTGTGACATAAGTGAATCTTAGGATGGCTTTGGTGAGGAGACTACATGCTAGAATGTGTTCAAGAAGGAAGAATTAGACTTCACTGTAAAAATGAAGGGACTTCACTGTACAGTGAAGTGAGCTCACTGTAATGTGAGTCCTTAAATGCATTTATATGTTTACATGTTTTCTTATGTGATTCTAAGTTGCTAAATGTTATTCTTATGATGATATTATGATGTTTTTAAGAAAAAGATGCATATTTTCAATAAATGTCCGTTTTCATGATTTTATGCATAATTCCATACTTAGTACATATGGTTGTACTAATTCCATGCTTTATTTTCTATCTAATAGTTCTTGGTAGGTGAAGAGCTTTGGGAAGAAGACTTGGACAAGGAGATCGTTCAAAAAGAAGTTTGAAGTATGTCCTCACTTGACTCGAGGGCATTGTGTCATTTTATGTTCCTTTCATGAAGTTTTGTAATAGACTATATAGTAGTATGCTTTATATTCGTATGGGCCGTGTCCCAAGTATTATCGTGTCTTAAGATGATGATTCGAGACTTAGTATTTTCCTATGACTACATATATGAAAGAGTTTTAAGACTATGTTATTCTTTTAATTCCGCACTACTTTTCATTATGTATATGCGATGAATGATATGAGAGGCTTGTATGAGACCTCCGAGAGGTCGAATATGCCGGTAGCAATCCAAGATTGCACCCTATCTTCTAGGGTGTGGTTTCGGGATGTGACACCATTGAAGGTGAAGCTCAAGAAAAACTTGGAGCTTGGATTCCCATGTATTCTTCATCAAGTTTTAGTGGTTTTCTTCTAAATAAAGGTATGGTGATCCTTCATCTCTAGCTAATCTTCCATCTAGAGAGTTCTTCTCAAAGTTTTCAAAAGAGATTTCATGATCAAACATTTCCTTCTTATATCTATCCATGAGTTCTTTCTCAAAACATTTTTAAAGGGTTAATCATGATGAATTGATGATAATGTATTGGTTTTAACGTGAATATCAATCCAATTGCATTGTGAGTCCATGTCCCTTCAAAAACTTGATTTAGCCCTTGCATGGGCATTATGATCGTGGCTTGTTATTGGTTGAATTGTGATTCTATGATATTGAATTGCTCATCTCTACTGTTATTTAAGTATATTGATGATGAGTTTTTGATGATGATCCATGTGGATCAATGTACGAAGATTTGAACAAAGCTTTCTTAGATCTCTATGTATTCACTATAACATTTCTGTTATAATGTATGAATATGGAATTAGATTATGTTATGATGACTGTATCTAGTGCCTTAGGTTAATATCATGGTTGAATTGTGAGTATAAATCTTGTATGATCAAAGTAAATAAGGATTGACATGAATTGATGTAGGTTCTTCTAGTCTTTTGATTGATAATGCTATGTAGGCGATGTGATCTTGAATTTAGGTTAGATGAAGTATGATTCCTTTTGAGTAATGATCTCTTTCGCTACTACCTAACATGTACATTATTGATAAAATTTCATTGATTATCAAGACTTTGGGAATTTAGTAGGATTGCCTATTTCCTCTATTCTCTATTGAATTGATAGTTTAGTGCCTATGTTGGTATCCTGATCTTGTAGGGATTTAAGTACGATTTCGTTTATGTTAAGTGTATATTTAGCTACTGCCTCATAATGTATTGTTGATTAAAAAGTGTATTGATCAATGATAATCAAAGGATGATGACTTTGTAAGAATGACTCTTCCTCTCTACTTTTCTATATTATTATAGTTGATGAAGTCTTGTGTTGCATTGTGTGGCATGGTCCACTTATGGTGGCAGTGTTTAATTTATTGTAAATATATATGTGATTAGAACATGTCCTTGAAATTAATGTGTTATGTGAAAGGTTTGCTCACATATAAGTATACACACACATGTATGAGGATCTAGTCAATAGAGGGGCCTTGAAAGGTTTGCTCAAGTGTATCCTAAATAAGATAGGTGCTTACATATGCTATGTCCATGTGAAAGGGTTTCTCACATGATTTAGGTTTATTAACTCTCATCTATGACCTATGAGCTAAGCATATGAGGAGATGACTCTCCTAAGCCTAATTTATAAGATAAAGTTAATAAAGGCTTTTTATTAAAAAGGGAAGTTATCTTAGCACCAAGTGAATTTGAAGTTCAGGGGTGTCCCTTCCCATTGTTGAAAGGTAGGTCACCATACACCTCCCGTGGTGGATAGACTCATGACCCAAAAAGGTTGTAGAGTGATGTTTCCATGGCGGCCCCCAAGTTCCATAAACTATGCTTGCCAAATAGGATCTAGCAAGTGATATCAACTAAGTAGCTAGCATGTGTTAATGTTCTACCTTGGCTAGGTAAGAATACCTTCCCTTGGTATAATTCTCTGCAACACCAAATTCCATGTAACACCCATGGTCTTAGTGTCGGTTAAGACTGTAGTTTCCCTAAAGTAAAATGGACAATGGAAGTAAAGTAAGGACCCTAACTAGGATAACCTAAGGGTAGTTGCTTAGTGTAGGTTGGGGTATGGGACTTCACTTATGCATTGCACAAGCGGCTCTTGAGGAAAGTCCTAGGAAGGTGTTCTAATGCATGTGACTATGTATATGTTCCTTATGCATGACTTTGTAGTAATTGTCTACTTGTTTTGATGAAATGCATGATATGAGCCTATATGAAGTGGTCTTGTTGTATATGCATAATATTGGTATTAGTGACTATATGATGAAGGTTTATTGACATAAATGAAGTTGTCTTCATTTACTATATTGATGTATGAATTGGATATTAAGGCTTGTGGTCTCATGATAGGTTTACTAAGTATGTGTGAGGTTATGGGGCTTCACATGTACATTGCACTAGTGGACTTAGATTGGGATTGTTAGTAAGGTCTTAGAAAGTTCTATGTGAAGTGAAATTGTTATATGTGAATAATATGTAATGTTCACTGTAATGCCTTCTGATTTTGACTTGAATGTGTCTATGATGTAATATACTACTATGATGATATGTGTTGACTTGTGTAGGTTGTATGTATGGTCTCCTTGTGGCCTTAAGGTGATGCATTGCACTAAGTATCACTAGAGGGTTACTGGGGAGGCAAATGAGTAAAAAGGAGAATAGTTCACTCTAAAGTGAAAATAACTCACTGTAAAGTGACCTCAAATGTGGCTTAAATTCTATGTGATTTTTTTTATGATGTTTGGCCTTTGAATATGTCTATATGAAGTATATGAATTATATAAATGCTATTGCATCAAGGTTTTATATAGTTTCTCAAAAAGGGATGAAGTATGATTTTCAAGAAAAATATCCCTTTTAAATGCATGTTTTTGAATGGTTATCATACTTAGTGCATTCTAGTACTAACTCCATTCTTCTCTACTTTTTACACAAAGTGTAGGTTATGGATGCTTAAGGGAGATATTTAATTGTGAAGAGCTTGATAAGATGATTCTCAAGCTCAAGGAAAGGAATCCTTATGTCCAAGGATTCCTAAGTCATGTCTTTACTGTAAAATGGATAATATAGTACTTATGTTTTATGTTTAAGGGTCGTGTCCCTAATGTACTCTAATGATGTTGTGTCTAGGATGGAAAAGATACTTAAGGTCTAAATATGTATTATGGCTTATATTTTATATAAATATATAAAGTGATGTTTCTAGCATATGATGTGCTATGAGTTTTAAAGTTTTCGATAAATTTACTATGACAATACGATGAATGATAACTACGGACTTATATAAGACCTCCGAGAGGTCAAGTACCCCATGTTACTTCTAGGGGGTGCTCTTCGGATGTGACAAATGTGGTATCAGAGCATGAGGTTTATAAAAGTTGTTTTAGGTTCTAAGAAGTCTCATAGTACCACGTCTAGTAGAGTCTCATTTTCATTGGTGGTGAGTCACGACATCGTGAAATAATGTGGGAGGCTAGAGGACCATAAAATTTTTCTTCTTCATCATTCTCATGTCGTTCCATAGAACTTATAGATCTCTCTCTTATATTTTCTTTTCCGGTGGTCTTTTAGATTTGATTACTTGGATTAGATGGTATCTCTATGCTTGAGGGAGAAAAGGCGAGCTTAATGATTATCTTGGTTTTATGGTTTGATGCGTATGTGTGAAGGTGAATTTTGGCGTGTTTTGATGATTTGATGCCATTTATAGCTATATGAGATATTTATGTGAAATGATGTTAATATACATGTTATAATATGATTAAAGCATGTTAGGAGTTGTTATGGTTAAAATGAGTCTCTTTTGTAATGGTTTATGTGTTGCTTTCTATGTATGAACCTTTATGGTTGCCTTGAGTTGGTGTTGCCTTGATTTGGATGGAGTCTTTGTGTAGGCTTGATTCTATAAGTTAGGGTAGCATGCTTGTCTTTGTAGGGTGATGATGTGGGTTTGATAGACCTAGAAGTCACCTTACTGTAATGTTCAAATTAAAAGAAGAAATTTTATGGCTAAGTCTCCTCTATTATTTCCCCTAAAGTTTGCATGACCCTTGGTGTGTATGGTATAGTTGAGACCTTGCGTGGTTGGGTAGTATGACCTAACGTGATGATTGGGGATAAAATGCCTAGGTGACAAAGTTTAGGATGCTTTTGATGTTCTTATGTTAAGTTACTGTAATTTCCTTTTGGTTGAAAACATAAGATCCTCTTGAAGTTGGGTTATGTTTCTCTTAATTGGGTTTACCCTAAGTGGGGGATGGTGATGTGAGTAGTAAGGTTGTGGATGTTTTCTATCTTGTCCTTCTATTCTTACTTGAACTTGATGCTAATGAATTCCTAGTAAGTTTGTTCATGGTAAGAGTCTTGCATAGAGTATGAAGTGTATAACCTCTTTATGTTTGCTATGTCTTGATTGACACTACTTTGAGGATACTCTTAAGATTCTAAAAGGCATGAATAAGAATTTTGACCGTATCCATGCTTTCTAATGTTGATTGTGCATCTTGATATTCTAGTTGTGCATTTAAGTCCATGAGATAAGGTAAGAAATGTGGTTTTAGTAACTTTTGATGTGCAATATTTAGCTTCATAACAAGAAAATTGAGTCTCTTCAGAATGAAAAATGTTGAGTTTCTTGAACTTATGTGACTTTTATGACTTGGAAAGCATGATTGTAGGCTCACTCTTGATAAGTGAAGGCATGATTAGCTAGTGTCCTTGTGTGTGCCTATGATTTATGTTATTTTTCCCAAATGATGCTTACTGTGAAGACTATTTCTATGTTACAAATAGACAATTTGTGAAATGGCTACCTATTTGTTGTGATGTTCTTGGTGTGACTTACCATTTAGACTTCACTAGGAAGAAAACATGAGAATTCCTTGGTTTAAAAGTTGAGAATTTCTCATTTTAAAAGGAATTGACCTTGTGCCTTGCATGGGTTTAAATTCATGAGACATGTAAGTGTGTTGAGGAGAAGTACATTCCTCCCTAAAAGATAACTAAGCCTGGTATGGTTGAGTATGTTCCCATGAAATTAGACCTAACTAATAAGAATCCCTAGTTGGTTTACTTAACTCAAGTTTACGTGCATTGAAGTATGAGTGCCTACTTGTTCTTGAGTGATGTTAAATCTGCCTATGCATGATCTTACAAGATGAGCTCTTACTAAAATGAAATTTAATTACCATGTTATAATTAGGAGAAGGATGTTCCTCCTATGAACATGATAATAGCCTATGTGTTTGAGGTATTAAAGAGTGAGTGAATAAAGGTTTTACTTACTTGAGTTGCATTGAGTGCTACATGGTTTGAAGTTGTGTTCTTTATAAGTTTGGTGCATTCACTTCTATGTGATGATTCTATGAATATTGTGAGCTTCTCTATGCTTCATTGAAGTCCTGGTTGTGATTAAAGTGTTCTAAGTGTCATTAGAGGATGAATGTTCCCAATCGGGGATATTGTAAGACCCCCAAAATGAGTTAGGGTGTCTAGAGACTAACATGTCCTTCATACGTGTATAAGGTCCTAAAATGGTTTATAATGTGGTATTGAGGCAGTTTCTAAAGTTTGAGGTGAATTGGAAGTCAAACGTCGAGGGACGACCAAGACGTTCGACGACTAGTCTCCAAAGGGGCCTCATGTGTTTTTATGTGTTTATTGTATGTAATAGTCCTATGATGTCTTAAAATGAGTAATAATGATTGTTATAATCAGTGTATGAATTTTCATGAAGTTTTGAGGTCAAACGTCCAAAAACGTCTAAAACGTTCAAAAGTTAGCCCTTGAGACGTTCATGTGTGTCTTGAGTGTGCCTTGCATGTTTGGATGTGTTTTACGTTTTCATATTGAGTGAAACTTGCATGGAAGGTCTTCAACATGTTAAGTTGTATATTTACGTTGTAAATGTCTTGGTACGACTTCTTAAGGCCCCCGCAAAAGAGCCCACAAGAAGGACCCAAAGATTGTCGAGACACTGCCTTGGCATTGTCAATTGACTGAACCAAACGACGCCCCATTGGTGGACTGAAGCCCCGTTGATGGGTAGGCGTCGATCAACACTTATCCTGGGGAAGACTCAGCCAAAGAATATCCCAAAATCCAATCAACGGAAACCACAAACGGTCCGTCGATGGTGGCCGTTGGTGCAGGCTATAACAGGCTGCCTAGCGACTGCCTCACTTAAGGGGTGAATGGGAAATTCACCCAACGTCCTAACCTGACCCTAATAGGTTTATTTGATTATTTTTGGGTGTATTTAAGGGATCAAAAACGTGATAAACCCATTCCCAATCCATTCCACGCAAATTAGACTTTCCCTCCAAAACCAATTCTATCTAGAAACCTCCATTGAAGGTGAAGCTCAAGAACAACTTGGAGCTTGGATTCCCATGTATTCTTCATCAAGTTTTAGAGGTTTTTTTCTAAATAAATCTATGGTGATCCTTCATCTCTAGTTAATCTTCCATCTACAGAGATATTCTCAAAGTTTTCAAAAGAGATTTATTGATCAAACTTCTCCTTCTTGAATCTATCCATGGGTTCCTTTCTCAAAACGTTTTTAAAGGCTTAATCATGATGAATTTATGATAATGTATTGATTTTAACGTGAATTTCAATCCAATTGCATTGTGATCCCATGTCCCTTCCCAAACTCGATTTAGCCCTTGCATGGGCATTTTGATCGTGACTTGTTATTGTTTGAATTGTGATTTTATTACGTTGAATTGCTCATTGCTACTGTTATGTTAGTATATTTATGATGTGTTGTTTATGAATTATCCTTGTGGATCAATGTATGAATACTTCAACAAAGATAGCTTTGATCTCTATGTATTTACTGTAACATTACCATTATGAATGCGGAATTCGATTATGTTATGATGATTGTAGCTACTACCTTAGGTTAATATCATGGTTTAATTGTGAGTATTAATCTCTTATGATCAAATTAAAGGAGGATTGTCATGAATTGATCTGGGTTCTTCTAGTCTATTGATTGATAATTCAATGTAGGTGATGTGATCTCTATTAGGTTAGATGAAGTATGATTCCTCTTAACTAATGATCTCTTAAGCTATTGCCTAACATGTACATTATTGATAAAATATGATTGATGATCAAAGCTTTGGGAAATTAGTAGGATTGCCGATTTCCTCTATTCTCTATTAAATTGCTATTTTAGTGTCTATGTTGGTATTTTTATCTTATAGGGATTTAAGTATGATTTTGTTTATGTTAATGAAAAGGTGTACTGATCAATGATGATCAAAGGATGATGACTTGGTAAGAATGACTCTTTCTCACTACTTTTCTATATTATTGTAGTTGATGAAGCCTTGTATGGCATTGTGTGGTATGGTCCACTTATGGTGGCGGTGTTTACTTTATTGTAAATATATATGTGATGAGAACATGACCTTGAAGGAAATTATACTATGAATGTGTGTTGGTGATGGTCCCCCTATGTGAAGCCTATGCCTGGTTTACTATTCTAGCTATGATCTAGGTTGTGCAGCTGAGGTCATGAACATGTAAATGGTTATGTTAAGTTTATGTGTACTTGCTGCTATGATGAGGTCCTATAATGTTATATGTGACGTAAAGCTAAGTTAGGAGCATAAACACTAGAGCTTACTGTAAGATGTTGTAAGTCTTGAATAAATGAGTCTTTTGCTATTCTATCTATTCTATGATGTTGTGTGATGTATCATTCACTAGGATGACTTGGTAGGTGTACTATTATGGGCAAGGGTGGAACCTTGTATATGCACTGCACATGTGTACCTTGATAGTATAGTTCCTAGGTTGGTCTTCTAAGTACATGAATAGGATTGTATGAGCATGTTATGAATATGACTTATATGCTATGATAGTAAGTGTATGATATGATGAAGTATGAATGTGCATAGTGTCTTGGTGTGTTTATATGAAAGGATTACTCATATAGTTATACCTATGGACTTATGCATTGATATATAAACATGTGTGATATTTATGTGTTCTGTGAATGTTTTGCTCACATATAAGCATACACACACATGTATGAATATCTAGTGAATAGAGGGGCCTTGAAAGGTGTGATCAAGTGTACCCTAAACTAGATAGGTTCTTACATATGCTATGTCCATGTGAAAGGGTTTTCTCACATGATTTAGGTTGATGAACTATCATATATGACCTATGAGCTAAGCATATGAGGAGATGACTCTCCTAAGCCTAATTTTATAAGATAAAGTTAATAAAGGCTTTTTAATAAAAAAGAAACTTAGCTTAGGACCGAGTGAACTTAAGGTTGAGGGGTGTCCCTTACCATTGAAGAAAGGTAGGTTACCATAGACCTCACGGGGTGGATAGACTCATGACCCAAAAAGTGTGTAGAGTGATGTTTCCATAATGGCCCTCAAGTTCCGTAAACTATGCTTGCCACATAGGATCTAGCAAGTGATATTAAGTAAGATGCTAGCATGTGTTAATGTTCTACCTTGGCTAGGTAAGAACACATTCCCTTGGTATAAGGCTCTACAACACCAAATTCCATGTAACACACATGGTCATAGTGTCGGTTAAGGCTATAGTTTCCCAAAAATAAAATGGACAATGGAAGTAAAGTAAGGACCCTAACTAGGATAACCTAAGGGTAGTTGCTTAGTGTAGGTTGGGGTATGGGACTTCACCTATGCATTGCACAAGTGGCTCTTGAGGGAAGTCCTAGGAAGGTGTTCTAATGCATGTGACTATGTATACTTTCCTTATGCATGACTTTGTAGTAATTGTCTACTTGTTGTGATGAACTACATGGTATGAGACTATATGAAGTGTTCTTGTTGTATATGAATAATATTGGTATTAATGACTACATGATGAAGGTTTGTTGACATAAATGAAGTTGTCTTCACTTACTATGTTATTGTATGAATTGGATGTTAAGGCTTGTGGTCTCATGATAGATTTACTAAGTATGTGTGACGTTCTGGGGCTTCACATGTACATTGCACTAGTGTACTTAGATTTGGATTTTTAGTAAGTACTTAGAATGTTCTATGTGAAGTGAAATTGGTATATGTGAATAATAAGTAAAGTTCACTGTAATGCCTTATGATCTTGACTTGAATGTGTCTATGATGTCATATACTACTATGATGATATGTGTTGGCTTGTGTAGGTTGTATGTATGGTCTCCTTGTGGCCTTAAGGTGATGCATTGCACCAAGTATAACTAGAGGGTTACTTGGGAGGCAAATGGGTAAAAAAGGAGAACAGATCACTGTAAAGTGAAAATACCTCACTGTAAAGTGACCTCAAATGTGGCTTAAATTCTATGTGTGATTTTATATGATGTTTTGCCTTTGAATATGTCTATATGGATTATGTGAATGCTATTGTATCAAGTTTTTATGAAGTTTTCTGAAAAAGGCAAGAAGTATGATTTTCAAGAAAAATGTCCCTTTTAGATGCACGTTTTTGCATGGTTGCCATACTTAGTGCATTCTTGTACTAACTCCATTCTTCTCTACTTTTTACATAAACTGTAGGTTATGGATGCTTAAAGGAGGTCTTTAATGGTGTAAGAGTTTTATAAGATGATTCCCAAGCTCAATTAAAGGAATCCTTAAGTCAAAGGATTCCTAAATCATGTCTTTACTGTAAAGTTGATAATATAGTACTTATGTTTTATGTTTTAAGGGTCGTGTCCCTAATGTTCTCTAATGATGTTTTGTATAGAATGGCAAAGAGACTTAAGGTCTAAATATGTATATGACTTATATTATATATATATATATATATATATAAAGTGATGTTTCTAGCATATGATGTGCTATGAAAAGATTTAAATTTTCCGGTAAATTTACTATGACAATGCGATGAATGATAACTATGGGCTTGTATAAGACCTTCGAGATGTCAAGTATGCCATGTTACTTATAGGGGGTGCTCCGCGGATGTGACAGAATGTCGGTTATTGCAACCTCTTTCCCTAATGTAAAAGTAAATGAATAAAGGAAACAATGAACTCTCATTGGGGCTTTTCTTGAGGGGTTTTCTACATAGTGCAAAGGAGGGTATGAGACTTCTCTTACACATTGCACTTTTGGGATCCTAAGGGATGGCTCTAGTAATGTTCTTGTATGATTACGTTGATTATGACTCATACATGTGATGCTATGTATGATCTTTATAAATATAGTAAGTTATGATGTAATATGAGATTATGAATGTATGTATGAAGTAGGTTGCTTAATGTGATACTTAGTTTTGAATAGGGCTATGGGGTTCTATTCTTTGCATTGCACAAGTATTGTTTGGGCTACATACATGATGGGTTGATATCATGTTGGGTTAGCTTATAATGCATACTTTATGTGTATATTGCATTTACTTGATAAAAAGCATGTTTTGAATAAAATTTCCTTTTATAGATGCATTGATGATTTTTATGCATAGGATCCATACTTAGTACATGTGATGTAGTAACCCATATTTCCCTTCATTTTCCCCAAACAATGTAGGTTCGGGCCACTGAGGAATCAAGGTCTATTGTCAAGGATACTTGGAACTTGTTTCTTCAAGTTGGTGAGTCGTCAAGTCCGAGGACGAAGCCACATATTCTAGATTCCTAGTTTTGTTATGTTTTAAGGACAATATTGTAATGTCTAGTTCGAGATAATCTCATTGATGTATGGGATAAGTCCCAATTTTCTATATTCCTATGTTTAGATTGTATGAAGTGATGAATTTAGACTTTATTTTCATATATGAAGCGAAGTGAACTTCCAAAGTAAAAGTTTTAAATTTTTCCATATTTTTATTCCATGATACATGCTATGACGAGTGCTAAGGGCTTATCTAAGTCCAATTAGAGGACGAAAACACCGGTAATGCCTAGGGGTGCTTTGGGTTGTTACAAAGAGGACGAAGATGACGGTTACGATTAGGGGATGCTCCCCGATTGTAAAAAACTTGGTATTAGAGAATGAGGTTAAATAAATATAGGAATGATGTCTTACTAAACCACGTCTATGTAGAGTCTTGTTCATAATTTTGAAGCACAACACACTTATGAATGAGAGGCTATGTGATGCTTAGGAAATTCTCACTTCTTTTGGTAATCTTATATCATGCCTCAAGAGTCTCAACTCTATGTGTTCTTTTCTTCTAATCCTTTTTTTTGTGGTTATAGGCTATGACTACTAGAAGAGTAGCCGCCAGAAGAGTTGAAGAGGAGATTTCTAATGCGGAGATCCTCCCCAATACAACCAAGTTCATGCCCAAGGCAATCAAGATCCTCCTCAAGAACAAGTTCCTATAGGTGAACAAGCACCGATCAGTTGTCTAGCTATGACGGATGGAGAGATAAGGTCGTCTTTCATAAGATTACGTCAAGCCATGACTAGACCTATCCGTAACTACTCAAACTCAAGCTATGATGACTCAAGAAAATTGGGAATTTTCACCCCGTAGGAATCAAAATACTAGTACCATGGCTTATTGCTTGAGGGACTTCACAAGGATGAACCTTTCACGACCCGCATGTATACCCTAGAAGTTAGGGCATTCATAGGTCGCAACCGGCATACTTGACCTCTCAGAGGTCTTATACAAGCCCTTTCTTATCGTTTATCGCATATACATAATGAAAAGTAATGCGGAATTAAAACTTTTCACAAGAAATTAGAATATCTTTAATAACATCTTTCATTAGAAATCATAGAAAATACTAAGTCTCAATATCATCAAATCTTAGACGCGAGAATACTTTGGACACGGCCCATACATCAAAATATAGAAATACTTAGTCTAATATAATACTTCAATTTAAAAGAAACCTAAGATAGCTATGCCCTTGAATCAAGAGAGGACATACTTCAACTTCACTTGAATGATGCTATAATCCAAGCCTTGCTTCCCAAGGATCTTCATCTACCAACTACTAAAGACATAGCAATATATATGGAATTAGTACAAACACATGTACTAAGTATGACATAATGCGTAAAAATCATAATAACGGACCTTTATTGTAATTATGCATCTTTTTATTTAAATATCATAGTAAATGCATAAGAACAATATTAAACAACTTAGAAACACATAATGTAACACTTAAGCAATTTATCACATTTTAATGAAAAACATACAGTAAGCTTATTCACTGTTACAGTGAATTCCTTCACACTGAAGTTATTCTAATTCTCATAGAACATTTCCTAGCATGTAATCTTCTCACTAAAATCTATCCTAAGACTCACTTAAGTAAGACAACGAGAGACCTCCCATACACCCTCTCTAGGCATACCTAAATGATCCTTAAGACCACCCATAATGAGACATACAAACTTACAATACACCAAACACATGAACATATATGATATGACATTCTTCTTACAAAGGCTATCCAAAGACTTATTTAAGTACTCCTAGAAGAGAACGCCCATACACCCTCTTCAAGTTTACCTAAATAATCCTTAAGACTTCCTAAGTTTAGATCATTCCTAAAGCA
Source organism: Solanum sitiens (assembly GCA_016801875.1). Classification (NCBI taxonomy): domain Eukaryota; kingdom Viridiplantae; phylum Streptophyta; class Magnoliopsida; order Solanales; family Solanaceae; genus Solanum; species Solanum sitiens. The sequence continues at coordinate 207,044 of JABWTJ010000287.1, forward strand.
TCAACCAACTTACCTTACTAGAGTCATTCTCAAGACTTCCCTAGATAAGACATGAAGAGATCATCCCTTATGCCCCCTTCACTCTTTAACTAGAAAATCCTTAAAGTTAATCTAGATTAGGTACTCATTCATTTACATGCTTTCTAACACAAGTCATTATTTCATTAGTTCATTTAAGAGACATTCATCACATAAAGGACATTCAAGTAATGGTCTTGGAGAATACCTAGGGACTCTCACTAACATCTTCAAAGCCTATTGTGCAATGTCTAGATAGGGCCCCATACCACCACCTAAACTTCATAGAACTTCTCAAATACTAGTAGGTATCCCATATGATGAGAATAGGCAATAAACGACATAGCCCATGGTATCAAAGCATGGAATCCGGAGTTGTAACCTACTTCGATGGAGGGTGTTCTACTTGACAATGTTAGAACTTGGACACATTCCATGTAGGCTCATGGTTAAGGAATATGAAGAGTTTAGTTTGCACTCTAGCCTCATTCTTAACTAGTGCTACTTCCCTTATCATACTCACTCAGTGCTTCCCTTTGTTCTCATAGAGTAATTCACATTAAGGATCACATGATGAGTGTAACAACCCTAAAAATGAATAAGATAAGAAATGCTTAATGTGTCAAGAATGCCTACGATTAGACCAGGGTTCACACGGATTGATGTGCGTAGAACCAGACATCGAAACCCTTGCTACAGCCAAGCTAACTAACTTGGGGAGTTAGTTGAGCTTTGAAAGGTTGGGACCAACCATGTAGGGCTCTCGAATATGAATATTTACTCGAAGGAGTCTTTACCGGACTTAAAAGAGGAAATCTTAAGTTTTGAGGGTCTAGGGGTAAAATGGTCCTTTACCAGGATAAGGGTAGTATCGTAATTACCCTAAATATATAATTAATTAATTATTTAATAAGGTGGAGGGGTAACTTTTGGAGAGAGAGACGAAATGGAGATCTTGAAGTTAAGTCTTTCTCCACCCGGGTTCTAACCTAGGTGGGAGCAATGATTTAATGTGATTTTTTTATTAGTGAAATAATTTAATAAATTAATAATTAATGGCTGATTTAAAAAGGAAAATCAGATTTTATTATTAATTATTATTTATTTATTAATTAATATGTTTTTATGACTAAGTCTCCTAGTTGACTAAGTCTAAACTACTTCACCTCTTTTAACTCTCTCTCACGCTCATCTCTCTCATGTTTCTCCATTTGTTTTTCACGATTTCTCTCTGCCAGAACAACTACAAGAACAGAAAAATTACTAGAGTTCTTCACACTTGAAGAACTCACACGAAAATATAAGAAAACAAGCTAAGTAAAAACGTTAGGCAAAGAGAGTGTTTTTCCGTCCAAAGTTTTGTGTTGAAAACTTGGATTGAACGTGAGTTTTGGAGAGTTTTTGAGCAGCAACTTCAAGTTTTGAACGTCAAAATAAGGTATGGGTTTTCTTCTCTCTTGGTCCCTTTCCCAAGAGACCCCTTAAGGTTCATGTTATTCGTTCGAAAACTAGGATTGTTTCCCCTTTTGCATGCCCCTATCACTAACTCCCAATGAATCGTAGGTTGGGTATGATTGCTGGTAGATTTAGGTGTATGTTTTGATTTCCTGATGAACATGATTTTGTTTGTATACTTGAAATCGTAGGAAAGACAACCATGTATTCGAAAGTTTGTGCAAGTGTGTGTATGTGCAAAAGTAGGTTACAGTGAATGGAGTTCTCTGTGTAATGCTCCAAAAAGTATAATGTATTACGGTTGTATTTTTACGTGTATAAACTGAGGTAAGTCGTGATGTTCATATGAAATGTTATGTGGCTGGATTGAGGGAGGAATTCTTGGCTAAACGACTCCATGAAAGTGCACCTAAAACGTTATAAATGAACCATGAAATTTCCCTAAGAACTAATGTGTAATTTGATGAAAAAGGTGTAGAAAAATTGTGGAATAAATTTCCAGAACCTGGAAATAGACTTTAGAAAGAATCTGGAAATTTTGGACGTCAAAAAAAATAAAAAAAAATAAGTGAGGCCTACAAGGATCGAACCCAAGACCTCATTAAAGCTTACCTAACAAATAAACAAAAAAAAAAGGGGCGTTAGGCGGGGTTCGAACTGGGGTAGTGTTCAGAGAAATTCGCCAGGTAAAAAGGGATAAAAATAAATTGCTGTAGTGGGGTTTCTATCCCACAACAAGGAAGACCCTTGTTAAATTTTTTTTAAAAAATATATGGGGTCGTGGGGGATCGATCCAACGCCCCCTCAGCGAATGCAGTAAATTAATAAAAAGGAAAGGGGTCGTGGAGAATCGATCCCACGCCCCTCAACGCATGTCGTAGTAAAATTAAAAAAAAGGGGTCTGTGGGGGATCGATCCCACAAACCCCTTGGTCAGTAGCAAATAAGGGCATAGGAGAAGGATAGAAAAAAATTCTTTAAAAACTATGGGGTCGTGGGGAATCGATCCGACGCCCCCCAGTAAGCTGTAGCAATGTTCATGGAGAAGGAAAAAATGAAAATAAAAAGATTGTGAGGCGTGGGAATTGAACCCACGACCTCTAGGTAGCCTTCGAAATTGGAGAAAAATAAATAGCGGCTGTGGGGGTTTGATCCCACAACCTCTTGTTCCATGCGAATTGGACAAGAAATTTAAGATGAAAAATAAAAGGGGTTGTGGAGGTTCGATCCCACAACCCTTCGGCCAACTAAGAGTAGAATTCAATGAGAAAAAAAATAAAGAGAGAATGTTGATATTGGGGTTCGATCTAGGGTCCAATGTCATGAAGACTAAAAATAAAGTTAAGGAAAAATGTAAGTATTGCCCAAGGGGTTCGAACTTGGCTTCCCTTGCCCAAATTTCCTTATTGATACATAAGTCATACGTGAATTAAATGTTCAAGATTAATGCCACGTACTTAGATCAAAATCAAGATCTTGGCATACATACAAGATACATAATTCTTGTACTACATAATCTTAGGAAGATATGAGTCACTTAACGAACTATGAATGAAGCCTCATGGCTTGTATGTATTGACCCATAAGTCTACCATACGTTTAAAAATATGTGAACCTAAGATTTATGTATTGAAATGAAGTAACCCTTGAATGGGTTAAGTACGAGTGTAAAACACACTAAATGGCCAAGTGCATTGGCATACGATGAAATGATTATTATGTAATGAAATGACGAAACCCTAGAAGGGTTAAGTAATAGTGTGAAACACACAAATGGCCAAGTATATTGGCATATGATGAAATGAACATTCACGTAAAATGGGGTGAGTAATTATGAAGAGCAAATGTGCTAATGTTAATGAATGTGGTGACAACATGATATGAGGCTAATGTACAAGATGAGAACAATCTCAAATGAGCCTAAGTAAATGTTACCAAAATGTACTCATCTATGAGAGTGTAAAGTTAATGAAGAGACCAGTCTCTATGAACACTCTAATTAAAGTATTGAGATTAACACACTTAATACTAATGATGAGATGAGAAATCATCTATTGAGTTATGATGTCCTCATACTAGAAGCCAGCTTCCATGACGTATGAGTCGAATGTAATGAAACTTTATACTGAGCACCGATTGACTAGCTATGAGTGGTGATGCCTTCTTTTGGGAAGGGCGGAGGTTCACGTAACTCTCATGAGAGGATACTGTCCGGCTTGCCGGGTATGGGTCTGCTTATATCTCCTGGTCTTCGAACCTATACTTACAATATAGGGATCTGGCGGGGTTAAATTCCCATGTACGCTAGCATGTTTTGGGTTACCTTGGCCGGTGATTCCACCTCTTTTCGGTATGGGGGAGACACTGTATTTCATGATGCTCACATGATCTATGTCGGTTAAAGTTAAAGTTCCCAATGAATGAATGAGGCCAGCCTCAAATAAAGCACATAATGAAATGAACGATACCAAAGGTGGTAGGATAGGATAATCAATAGGTGAGCTAGACTCAGGTAATGACACTAGGTTATTCTTGATCATTGCACAGCAAACCCGATGAAAGTCTTAAACTACACCCTAGGTATAGCTGGTGTTCACACTGGCCTATGAACGAAATGAAATGAAGTACGTATGAATGAATGATTCCAAGATTTTAAATGGCATGAAGTATGGTATTGCTTAAAGGTTTTATGAAGATTTACTCAAAATGGCATGAAGTATGGTTTCAAAGAAAATGTCCATTTTAAATGCTCATTTTTGCATGGTTGCCATACTTAGTACATTCTTGTGCTAATCCCATTCTTCTCTACTTTTTACACAAAGTGTAGGTTATGGATGCTCAAAGGATGTCTTGAATGGAGAAGAGCTTGATAGATGATTGGCAAACTCAATGAAAGTAATCCTTAAAGTTCAAGGATGTCCTACTTACGTCCTTAATGTAAAGTCTTTAAAAATTGTATAGTTATGTAATGTGTCTTATGGGCCGTGTCCCTAATGTACTCTAAAGTTATTGAGTCTAAGATGGCAAAGAGACTTAAGGTATATAAATGTATTATGTCTTATGTTTTATATATATATGAGTTGAAGTTTCTAGCATATGATGTGCTATGAAAAGTTTTAAATTTTCCGCTAAATTTACTATGCCAATGCAATGAAGGCTATGAGAGGCTTGTCTTAGACCTCCTAGAGGTCGACGACGCCGGTTACAATCAAAGATTGTATCCTATCTTCTAGGGTATGGTTTCGGGTTTTGACACTAGAGGTCATAGTGCTCTCCACAACCCTAGGCACCATACTCAAATTCTCTTGAGTAGTCACGGCTCTGGCTAAAGCAATCAAAGGCTCTCTAATAACACTATTACTCAACTCTGGGGGAACCACCGGAATCTCATTGACTCCTTCCACATTAGGGACATGATCCCCTTGGGGAGGCACTTGAGAACCTTGAGGACCTTGGACTCCTTGCTCATCTTTAGGAACTTGCTCAACTTGAGCGGGAATCTCCTCATTCACCCTATCCTCTTCCAACCTTCTAGCGGCCATACTTCTATTATTCATCTCCTAGAAATACAAGGATACACATTAAGAAGAATACTCATAATATTTACTCTACAGCACTACATAGGAGTAGAAAAGAAGGGAAATTATATTGTCCTATAGCCTCTTGCCCATAGATGTGTTGCGACTCACACCGATGGTCGAGACTCTTGTAGACGTGACTTGATGAGACTTTTTTATTCCTATGACTACTTTCACAACCTATGCTCTAATACTAAGCTTGTCACATCCCAAGACCATACCCTAGAAGTTAGGTCACAATCTCGAATTATAAACGGCGTACTCGACCTCTCGGAGTTCTTATACAAGCCCTTTCATATCATTCATTGCATATACATAGTGAAAAGTAGTGCGGAATTAAAACTTTTCATAAAACATTCTATAAGTCTTTAAAAACTCTTTCATATAAAATGATAGTAAATGCTAAGTCTCAATCTCATCAAACTTAATACACGAGAATACTTGGGACACGGCCCATACACAATTACGAATATAGAAATACTTAGTCTATTACTAAACTTCGAAATAAAAGAAATAAAAGAGATCTATATATGCCCTCGAGTAAATTGAGGACATACTTCAACTTCTCTTGGACGATGCTACAGTCCAAGTCTTGCTTCCGAAATGCTCCTCACCTACCAACAACTATAGAGATAGATAAAAGCATGGATTAGTACAACCACATGTACTAAGTATGGCATAATGCATAAAAATCATGAAAATAGACATTTATTGGAAATAGGCATTTTTTCTTTTAAATATCATAATATAACTATAAGAACAACATCTATCAACTTAGAAACACATAAGATAACATTTAGACAATTTAACACATTTTAAGGGTAACTTTAGAGTAACCTCACTTCACTGTACAGTGAAGTTCTTCACTGTTACATAAAGTATCTTCTCTTCATTTTAAACCTCTTCTAGCATGTAATCATCCCACTAAAATCTATCCTAAGAATCACTTAATTCACACAAATAGGGACCTCCCATACTCCCTCTCTAAATGTGCCTAAACGATCCTCAAGATTACTCATAATGAGACACATACACACTTATAAGACCTCAAACACATAACATATAAGATATGACATTCTCTTTACCAAGTCTATTTAAAAAGACTTTCTTAAGTACTCCTAGAAGAGAACACACATACCCCCTTTTCAAGATTACCTAAATAATCCTTAAGACTTCCTAAGTTTAAGTCATGTCAAACATAACAATCAACTTCCCTAACTAGAGTAATTCTTAAGACTTCCATATATAAGACATGAAAATATCATCCTATATGCCCTCTTCACACTTTAGCTAAGGAATCCTTAAGTCACTTTAGATTAGGTACTCATGCATTTACATACTTTCTAACATAAGTCATTAATTCATTAGTTCATTAAGAGTGTAAGACCCCCAAAATGATTTAGAGTGTCTAGAGCCTAACATATTTTTATTAAGGTTATAATGTCCTAAAATTTATTAATATGGTTTAGATGAAGTGTATAAAATTTGAGGTGATTTGGAAGTCAAACGTGAAGGGACGACCAAGACGTTCGACGACTAGTCGCCTATGTTCCTGATGTGTCTATACATGCTTATATTTGTATGTCATGAGATTATGAAGTCTTAAAATGATTTATAATGATTTTTAATGGTATTATAACAAGTTTTGTGAAGTTTGGAAGTCAAACGTGCAAGAACGTCCAAGATGTTCGAATGATAGTCTAGAGACATTCATGTGTGTGTCTTGATGGGGCCTTGCATGTTTGGACGAGTTGCAGGTGTTTGTTTTGGATGAAACTTATGTGGAATGTCTAAAACTTGTTAGGGGTTGTATTTAAGTTGGAAACGTCCGGGTATGACTTCTAAAGGGCCCCTCAAAAGGGCCCACAAGAAGGACCCAAGGCTGGTCAAGACACTGCCTTGGCAGTGTCAATCGACGGACCAAACGACGGCCAGTTGGTTGACCAACGTCCCCTAGGTGAGGTATCGTCGATTTATACTTACCTCGGGAAGGTATCAACCCAAAAATTTTCCAAGGACCAATCGACGGAATCCAAAGGACGTCCAGTAGATTGGGTTCGTCGATGGTGGCCTGGTGCCACTGCATGTGCACCTCTTTCATTAAAGGGGTGAATGGGAAATTCACCCCAGATGATTTATTTGGTGATTTTTTGGGGTATTTAAGTGATCAAAAACGTGATCAACCTATTCCCAAACCAACTCACACAAATTGAACCTTTCCCTCCAAAACTATTCTCCCTAGAAACCACCATTGATGGTGAAGTTCAAGAATAGCGTGGAGCTTGGATTTCCATGGATGAATCACCAAGTTTTATAGGTTTTCAACTAGACAAAGGTATGGTGATCCTTCATCTCTAGTTATCCTTCCATCTAGAGAGTTAATCTGAAAGTTTCAAAGGAGATTTCATGATCAAAGTTCTACTTCTTCAATCTAGCCATGGTTTCTTTCTAAAAACATTTTAAATGGTTAAATCATGATGAATTGAAATTATTGTATTGGTTTGAACATGATTTTACTCCAATTGCATGATGAACCTATGCTCCTTCCCTAAATCAATTTAGTGCTTGCATGGGCTGTGTGATCTTGACTTGTTATCGATCGAATTGTGATTTTATTGTGTTGAAGTGGTTATACCTACTGTTACGTACGTGAAATAATGTTGAATTGATGATGAAGGATCCATATGGATCAATGTATGAAGAATTCAACATGATTAGTATATGATCTATGTATTCACTGTAAGGTTGTCTTTATGTCGATTGTTGTAAAACTTTGGATTACGTTAAGTTGATTGTAGCTACTGTTTTAAGTTATATAATGATTGAATTATGGGTTGGAATCTTGTATGATCGAAGTAAAGAATGATTGGCATAAATTGATCTAGTTCTTCTATTCTATCGATTGATAAGGCTATGTATGTGATGTGATCTCGAATTGTGGTTAGATGAAGCATGATTTTCTTCTTAGTAAAAATCTGTTGAGCTACAGCCAAACATGTACATTATTGTTAAAATATGATTGATGATCAAGGCCTTAGGGAATCAATAGTATTGGCTAATTCCTTTATACTCTAAGCGAATTAATAAGTATAATGCCTATGTTGGAAGTTTGATCTTAAAGTGCTTTAAGAATGATTTCATTATGATTAAGTGTATGATTAGATACTGCCTTAGATTGATATTATTGATGAAATATGATCTATAATCCATGTAAGTGAAATTGTCTAATGGTCTATGTTCTTCTACTTTTTAGTATGTTAATGTGTTGTGCTAGTTGTAGTATGACCTTGTAGTAGCTTATACTTGAATTCATGTATGATTATGGTACTTAAGCTACTACCCTATACTTGATTTATGGATGAAAGAGTAGTAAAGTTAAATGATGACCAAAGGCTAAAGTATTGGTAAGAATTCATCTACTTTTCTACTTCTCTACTTCTTTATAGTAATGTTGATGAAGCCTTGTATGGCATTGTGTGGTATGGTCCACTTATGGTGACGGTGTTTACTTTATTGTCATTATATATGTGTTGACCGTGGACTTGTAGGCAATTGATAAATATATGATTGAGTGATTATGATGATCACCTTATATGTAACTTGTGTCTAGTCTTCTATCATAGTTGTGAATCTAGGTTATGTTACTATTGTTATGAGCATGTAAATGTCTATGTAAGAGCATGTATAGGTGCTGCCATGGGTGGAGTGTTTATGATTGATGATCCCTACCCATGTACCCCTATGAGAATGTGTAAATAGCTACAGTTAGGAGTATTGGTTATAATGTGAAGATTGTCTTGCCTCCTATGCTAAATTGTGTTGTGTGGTCTATGCTTGAAAGTGTAATATGGTCTTAAGAGGGTGGCTGCCTCAATATGTTGTTTATAGTCATTATATGATCATATTGAGTAAAGTACACACACCCTCACTCTATATGCATGCTTACAAGTAGTAGGTCATGGTGTCTAAATGAAAGGTTGTTCTCATATTCACTAGTGTGTACTACTATGCATGTAAAGTATATGTATGTGAAGTTTGTTATGTATTTCTTACTAGGATGACTTGATAGGTGTACTAGTATGGGCAAGGGTATGGGACCTTGTCCATACATTGCACATGTGTACCTTGATAGGATAGTTCCTAGGTTTGGTCTATATGCATGAATATGAATGTATGGTCATGTGTGGTCTTAAGGTGTTATGTTAAAGGTTTACTCACATATATGTATACACACACACATGAATGATGATCTAGTCAATAATGGAGCCTTGAAAGATGTGCTCAAGTGTATCCTTAACTATATAGCGCTAATACATATGCTATGTCCATGTGAAAGGATTTCTCACATGAATTAGGTTGATAAACATTTATCTATGACCAATAAGATAATCATATGAGGGGATGACTCTCCTAAGCCTATATTTTATAAATAAATGTTAATAAAGGCTTTTTCAATAAAGGAAACTTAGCTTAGCACCGAGTGAACTTGTATATGAGTGTGTGTCCCTTTCCAATGTGGAAAGGTAGGTCTACTATAAATCTCATGGGGTGGATATCCTCATAAATGATACGCTCAAACTTACTTCTTATTGAGAAGTAAAGCGGTCGTATCAAGTAAAGAACCCAACTAATGAGGTTGGGATCGATCCCACAAGGAAAATAGTTTAGACTTAACTTTATTCTATTATTACTATTATTTAGCCAACTATTTTCCGAGAAAACAAAAGACAAAAGGGGGGGTTCTATTTATAAATTAATGAAAATGATTAACTAAATAAAAATGAACAACTAACAGCTCCAGCATTCGAAGTTTAATCAAATTATAAAAGTAACTAGGGCTTAAGTGTTCCCCACAGGTTCCTAACTTGATAAATCTAACCATAACAATTCTATCCTAATATCTTGCACGTAAAGTGATAAGTTATGTATCTCTAAATCCTTGGTCCGGCATCTAGAGAATTTCACTCCGCAGCTTGGTCCGGCTACATGTGTTGCTATACTAACCCTTATCTTTACCTCATATTAAACATTGTATTCGGTATTTGATTAAGTTATTAACTCGTACCAACCAATACTAGCCTATTAGATAGTCTACACTAAATCTATGTTGATAATTCTTTTCCTATTATCTACCTCCTTGGTCCGGCAAGTAGCATTAAGGCGAGTTCTAACATTGGCCATCCGTTAAAAAGACTTCTACACGAAAGAATTATCAATACATGCAAGACACCCTTTCTAGAATTGTTATTTTAGTTAGCTTTTTACCTTGTTATTCACCCATGGTTCCCACAACCCTAGCTATGAGGTTTAGTTACCCATGTTCAATAATTACACAATTCATATTGTTAATGGAAGAATTCATGCACTTACTTTTATGAGAACAAATAAATTCCAGAATTTAACTTGATCAATCAACAAAATCACCAACAATCAATTCCGAAAGAAAAAGTATCTTAATTCCCAAAATCGAGAGTTCAATACTATAACAAGAGAACTAAAAATTATTCAAAATTCTAATCCCAAAAACGAGGTTTTTCAAACTATTTATAATAAAAACAAAATCTAATCAAAGAAGGATTCTATTAACTAAAAATCTGTCTAAACGCGTATGGGTCGACGGGCCACGTGACGGACCGTCACGGACACGACGGACCGTCATGGCCTCCGTCGTCCCATACTTCACACCTTCTTCTGTTGCTTTCTTCATTCCTCTCGACGGACAGGTATGACGGACCGTTTCAAGCACGACAGTCCGTCGAGGGTCTCCGTTCCAAAATACTTGAACTTCTTGGAATTTTGGTACTAAGACTACTTCTCTGATCATCACGACGGTTACGCAGGACGGACCGTCGTGGCCATGACGGTCCGTCATGGACTTCCGTAATCCCACACTTGGTCAGACTTCCCCATCTTCCTTCAGAAACTTCTCTCCTCACTACGATGCCACCTACGGACCGTCATAGTCACGACGGACCGTCATAAGTTCCGTAGGTGGTCTTTTCTGCATTTCTTTCTCAAAAACTTCCGCGTTTATCCTTGGACAGATTTTCTGCAAACAAAGAGAAACTTACATAAAAATCAACACAAAAAGGCTTTCGACACACACTAAACTTAAGGAAAAAGCATTAGAAATACCGTGAAACCACGGTACATTAACACCCTAAACTTAAATTCGTTGTTTGTCCTCAAGCGACGCACTATGACTCACTACAAAATCTTTGTACAAGAGTATCAATATTTTAACTTTCGCAATCATTTGGCTATCAATCCCGATCATTCTCATTATGTTCATGCATGGTATCACTATTAGGCATTGACTTGTGTAGAATCAGACCATGACACAGACTCACTACGCAATGACACCTATCCTCTTCAATTTCTCACCGAGGTGCTAATATTTACGGTGTTGCAACTACTGTCCTCACTTTAAATAACATCCTCATTTTTCACACAATGATTTTAGTTTGAGTATAAGGATCACTTTTCGACACTCACTCTCACAACAAATTCACAACTCATTTATACATATTGCCATAGGCTTGCCCTTATTTTCACTACTTCAAGTTCGCCATACAACTCTTAGGATCACAATAGGACTTTTTAAGATTATAACATAGGCTCAGGGTCAGGTAGGGTATATTTAGGTATACTTTAGTGACTTGTTGCCCTCCTTGACATATCGGCTAAGCGTACCACCTTTTTATCATTTTATTTCGCCTTATTTGTCAATTTTCTTTTCACCTTGCTGTTTTCCCTTTCTTATCCTTATATGTAAGTGACTTTTCTTTTTTCTTGTGTTTATTTTGCTTCATATGTATACTTTATTCATATTTATTTATTTGTTTATTTTTTTTATTTTTTTTATTTTTATTTGTTTAGTCACTTCTGTTTTGTTCTTTCTTTCTCTTCATTCTTTCAACCCCTCTTTCCGGAGTTTTCCTTATAACAGCCACCCTCAACTCATTATTTTGCCACGAGTCAAGGTTCACAATACCCATGGTTGGGTCAGGGCCAAAACAAGGTTGCTTTCTACATTAGCCACCCTCAACTTATGCTTTTGGCATAAACTGAGGTGCACATGTCCAATGAGGGACCAGGGCCAACACATTGTTCCCAGAGGAGATCATTTGGGGTGAAAAAGAAAGATCTATTTTAAGCTCAATTCATTTGGATCAAAAAGGAATTAACTTCATTTGGTTTTCTGTTTTTTTTTTCAAGATTGACTATTTCGAACAAGGGCCTATGATCCTTTCCTAATTGATTGATTTGACTCACTTTTAGCAGGACTAACCAGGCAAGTTCTAGCTTAGTATTGATGGTGGACATTCGAATTCACCTCACACTCACTTGACATTCCTTACATTCCCAGATTATTAGTCACCTAGTTCAAGTCTTAGATTCAGGATCATGCAGTAGTGTATCTTTATTTCATGTTTCAAACCACACAATTATCAATTACTATGCCTAGTCATGCATCAATTTGATTATCGGGATATCATATTTGTTTTAGCCATCATGCTTCAGATTTATACTATGTACATAAGATATGACATGCTGGTTCAACAATAACAGTAATCAGTCTTTTGGGGAAAAAGAACACAGGCAAGAAAACCCCAAAAGAGGATCGGGAACTTGGGCTACTTAGAATTCAGCCAAGTACTCACTTTCCATTTACCCCACCCCCAACAAAAGATATGCAATTGTCCCCAATGCATAAAAAAACTAAAATACACGAAAGGTAAGTGAAGCAAAACTGAGGCGCTAAGCGCCGGCGATCAGCAAGCTGGTGGGTCCGGTTCCCCGGAACCCACTCCCTGTGTAGTCTGGACACCCTCAGTAGTGTCCTCAGCATCAATAGCACCATCAGTAGTGCCTCCCACAGTATCTACAATTCTGGAGCTAGACGCCCCGGCAGCTAACTCTACAGCCCCCAACGTACGGGCCTCCTCGTCAGCAATCGAGGTTCTCCTCGCAGCCTCCATCTCATGGCGCTCCTTCTTCCTCGTCCTAGACTCATCCTCCTCTCGAACCCTGCATCTCTTGGCATGCTCTCGTGGGGGAGGTGGTGGAACATCAGAAGTGGCAAAAAGAGAAGCCATCACTGTGTCCTCAGCAGGCTCTGCAGAAAGGACCTCAGACTCAGGCACCCTCGCCTCTAAGATCGTATCGAGATCAGCCCGCAGACTCGCAACCGTAGCCTGAAGGGTCGACATGTCCACCGGAGGTGCTGGTCGGGATAGAACTCGCAACTCAAAAGCGTCTAAGCGCTGATGTACCTCTGCGATCTTCCTCTCTATGTGTTGTGCCATCTTGCGCTCCATGCGCTCCTCTGCCTCAGCAATAGATCTCTGCATCCAAGGCTGGATGTGATGCAGAAGTGTAGCCATCTGTGCCTCGAGTTTCTGGACCCTAGCAAGTGGGACCAGAGTGGCGGAAGGAGCCGAGCGAGAGGAACTCGGGGCAGTGCTACTACCTGGGATAGACTCGACCATGGTAGTGTCAGTGTGTGCAGCAGCAGCTTGGGAAGCCGTATGAGCATGCTCTATGGTGCGTAAACGCGATCTTGTTTTGGTGCCATGAGAGGTAGTACCTGTAAAGAATCATCATGAGTACTAGAAGGAGCGAACATGACAAGAAAAAAAAAAGACAAAATACACATAAATTCAAAGCAGTAATGACAGCAGTGTAGTTGCAGTGAGGCACGACGGACCTGGTGACGGCCCGTCGTTAGTATGACGGACCATCATGGGGTCTGTCATGTTATACTTAACAATATAGACTCTCAGAAAGAAGGTCTCTGACTGGTACGACGGTCGAACAGGATGGGCCGTCGTGTGCATGACGCCTCATCACATGTGTCCGTCAGTGGACACTTAGAAAAATTATGGAGACCCTTGGGACAGGGGTCTCTGACCGTCATTACGGTTCTGCAGGACGGACCGTCGTGGGTATGATGGTCCGTCACATGTGTCCGTCACATGTGTCCGTCAGTGGACACTTAGAAAAAGTGTTGAGACCCTTAAGACAGGGATCTCTGACCGTCACGACGGTTATGCAGGACGGACCGTCGTAGGTATGATGGTCCGTCACATGTGTCCATCAGTGGAGACTTAGAAAAAGTGTTGAGAACCTTAAGACAGGGATCTCTGACCGTCACGACGGTTCTGCAGGACGGACCGTCGTGGGTATGACGGTCCGTCACATGTGTCCGTTAGTAGACACTTAGAAAAAGTGATGAGACCCTTAGGACAGGGGTCTCTGACAACCAAGACGGTTGTGCAGGAAGGACCGTCGTGGGTATGACGGTCCGTCACATGTGTACGTCAGTGGACACTGAGAAAAAGTGTTCAGACCCTTACGACAGGGGTCTCTGACAACCAAGACGGTTGTGCAGGATGGACCGTCGTGGGCATGACGGTCCGTCACATGTATTCGTTGGTGGACACTTGGAGAAAACAAGTTGTGGGGTGTTGGTACGGACCCTATGACGGTCCGTCACGGGGTATCGTTATGTAATTCAGAGACAGAACTGGCGATGCCACAATCAACCCATGTGATTCAAACCAAAGACCCAACATTTCCCTAACGCTCTTTAACCTAAATCCCTATCAAATTTACAAGTCTAAAGCCCTAATTTCTCTAGTTTTATCAAGGCATTTCGTGGGACTAATAACCTAGGTTAGACAAGATATGGTCAAAGATCAAAGACCCACATGCTAATAGTAAATAAAGACCAAAATGAACAGTAAATGGGTAGAGTTCAGAAACACATACCTTGGAAGAGGAGAAAACAACACGGAAGTGATGGCACCCAACAATGAGAATCACAGCAGCAGACTCCGACCAAGAAAGGAGATTTGGGATGGGGAAAGGGAGAATGTGGGCAATTTGGGAAGCGAAGGAAGTTGAAAGGGAAGGTAATGGGAGAAAGAGGGAAAGAAACGGTTTAATGAAGGGGTGGGGAGTTTAAAAGAGTTTTAAAACTTTTGAAATTCCTTAGCCGGGTCGGGTCGGGTCGGGTTGCTGGGTAATGAAGTGACGAAACCCCGATGACGGTCCGTCACAGCTGTGACGGTCCATCATGGGTTCCGTCGCATGTGCCCTAATTTTTCAAAACAATAAAGAACGTACCTGGCACGACGGAGTAATGCGACGGTTCGTCACAGGCGTGACGGTCCATCGATGTATCTGTCAGTGAATGTGGCAGAGTAATTTTCTGCAGAACTTCCTGGAGATGTGCTACCTGAAAATTTACAACCCATTAGTAGAAAATGCTACCGTTACTAGAAAGAAAACTATAAATTGGTTAGATGATTCATATTGGGTTGCCTCCCAACCAGCGCCTGATTTAACGTCGCGGCACGAATGAGGACACACGATTACTCAGACTTCATCAAGATGATATGCCTCAATCACCTCATTCGCCGATTCCGCATGACCTATATAGATTTTTAGACGTTGTCCGTTCACCTTAAACTGCACACCTTCCATGTTTTCCAACTCAACCGCTCCATGAGGGAATAGTTGGGATATCAAGTAAGGGCCAGTCCATTTGGACTTGAGCTTGCCTGGAAACAAGCGCAATCTAGAGTTGAATAAAAGCATCAAATCCCCAATAATAAACTCTCGTTTCTCGATTTTTAGGTCATGGTACTTCTTCATCTTTTCTTTGTAGAGGGCTGAGCTTTCATAAGCTTTTAGGCGAAATTCATCGAGTTCATTTAACCCATTTAACCGTTGTTCTGCAGCTTCGTTCCAGTCCATTTTTAACTTCTTCATAGCCCACATGGCTTTATTCTCTAATTCAACCGGAAGATGACATGCTTTCCGATATACTAGTTGGTATGGGGACATACCTATGGGAGTCTTATACGCTGTCCGGTAGGCCCAAAGAGCATCATCAAGCCTCCTTGACCAATCTGTTCTACTAGCGTTCACTGTTTTTGACAAAATCTGTTTGATCTCCCTATTTGATACTTCAACTTGCCCACTAGTTTGAGGATGGTAAGGAGTGGCCACATTATGGCGAACCCCATATTTCTCCAATAATCCCTTAAACAATTTGTTGCAAAAGTGGGATCCCCCATCACTAATAATTGTCTGTGGGGTACCAAATCGAGAGAATATATTCTTTTTCAAGAATGTAGTGACACTCTTCCCCTTATTGTTCGCGAGGGCGATAGCTTCCACCCACTTAGATACATAATCAACTGCTACTAAAATATATTTCATTCCATGAGAACTCACAAACGGACCCATAAAGTCAATACCCCAAACATCAAATAACTCAATCACAAGAATGGGGTTTACAAGGAGCTCTTGCTTTCTTGAAATGCCGCCATCTCTTTGGCATCTATCACACGCTTTGGTGAACTCATGAGCATCTTGATGAATAGTTGGCCAATAGTAACCACATTGTAAGATCTTATGAGCAGTCCGGATACCACTATGATGTCCACCAAAGGGTGAGGAATGGAATGCCTGTAAAACACAATATCTCAACTTCTGGCACACAACGCCAAATAAGCCCATCAGCACAGCTCCTATATAAGTATGGTTCATCCCAAAAGAACTTCTTCAAATCGTACATGAACTTTTTCCTTTGATGAAAAGACAAGTCCGATGGAATAATATCACTAGCTAAGAAGTTCGAAAAATCTGCGAACCATGGAATCAAGTCTTGTGAGGCAGCCAATACATGCTCATCGGGGAACGTGTCATTGATATCAGTCTTATCCCCCAACTCTCTCATAGCTTCATCTTCTAAACGGGAAAAGTGATCAGCAACTTGATTTTCGGTCCCTTTTCTATCCCTTACCTCAAAGTCAAATTCTTGCAGTAGTAATACCCAACGAATCAACCTCGATTTTGCATCCTTCTTTGCCATCAAATATCTCAGGGCTGAATGGTCAGTATGCACTATAACTCTAGTACCTAGCAAATAGGAGCGAAATTTTTCAAAAGCAAAGACTACTGCAAGGAGCTCTTGTGCAGTTACTGTATAGTTATTTTGAGCTTCATTGAGGGCTTTACTAGCATAGTAAATGGGATGAAGGATTTTGTCCCTTCTTTGTCCCAATACCACACCAAGGGCAACCCCACTCGCATCACACATCACCTCAAATGGACTGCTCCAATTCGGAGAAATAATGATAGGTGCAGATACCAATTTTTCTTTTAGCTTACCGAATGCTTTAAGACAGGATTCATCAAAATAAAATTTACAATCTTTCTCCAGCAGTTTGCATAACGGATGTGCAATTTTTGAGAAATCTTTGATGAATCTCCTGTAAAAACCTGCATGCCCAAGAAAGCTTCTCACACCTTTTACAGAGATAGGTGGAGGAAGTCTCTCTATTACCTCGACTTTGGCTCGATCAACCTCTATGCCCTTTCTGAAATGCGATGGCCCAAAACAATACCTTCTTTCACCATTAAGTGGCATTTTTCCCAATTGAGTACTAAATTGCAGTCTTCATATCTCTTAAGAACCTCAGATAAATGGCTCAAACACCGCTCGAATGATTCACCAACCACAGAAAAATCATCCATAAAAACCTCAATAGTATCTTCCACCATGTCGGAGAATGTTGACATCATACATCTCTAAAATGTGGCGGGTGCATTGCACAACCCAAACGGCATTCTCTTGAACGCAAAGGTCCCATATGGACAAGTAAAAGTGGTCTTCTCTTGATCTTCTGGTGCAATAGAAATCTGATTATACCCCGAATAACCATCAAGAAAACAGTACCATCCTTTTCAGCGAGTCTATCCAACATCTGATCCATGAAGGGCATGGGAAAATGGTCCTTTTCGGTCCATGCATTTAATTTCCGGTAATCCATACACACCCTACATCCAGTCATCGGTCTCATTGGAACAAGTTCATTTTTTTCATTGGGGACCACAGTCGTTCCCCCTTTCTTAGGTACACACTGAACAGGGTATACCCAACTACTATCGGCGATCGGATATATTACTCCAGCATCCAACCATTTTATGATTTCCTTCTTCACGACCTCTTGCATAGGTGGATTTAAGCGTCTCTAGTGCTCAATACTTGGCTTATGATCGGGCATGAGTTGGATTTTATGAGAACAAATACCAGGAGGGATCCCAATAATGTCCGCAATAGTCCACCGAATAGCTCTTTTGAACCTTTTTACCACTTTCACCAAACTCTCAACTTGTTGTTTATTCAGGTTTGATGCAATGATTACCGGTAATGTGTCATCGTTTCCTAAGAATTCATACCTGAGATGAGGTGGGAGAGCTTTTAGTTCTAACTTTGGAGCCTCCTCTATAGATGGTTTAGCGGGTGGAGACTCGCGATTCTTCATGTCTAGCTCATATTTCTTCGGTTTAAACCGAACATTACCACGATCAAGAGCAGCGACTAATGACCCATATTCTTCAATGTATTCATTATCACTGACGCCAGTGCTTCTACACCTAGACGTTCTTCTATTTGTGTCTCGGGTGATTTACCAACTTTGTAAGATATAGCAGATACAGATTGGAGCTCACCACTCTGCCGCATGGACCTACAAATGTTGAAAGTCACTTCTTTATTGTTCAACCAAAATTTCATTTGCCCCTTTTCCATATCAACTAAGGCTCTACCCGTAGCAAGGAATGGTCTCCCAAGAATAATAGGCACCTCAAAATGGACTTCACAATCAAGAATAACAAAATCTGCCGAAAATATGAACGACTCCACTTTTACTAGCACATCATGGAGTATCCCTATAGGCCTTTTTACTGTTCGATCGTCCATCAGTAGCCACATCGCAGTGGGCTTTGGATCACCCAAACCCAACTTCTTGTAAATCGAGAGGGGCATGAGATTTATGCTTGCCCCCAGATCACATAATGCTTTCGCAAAATGTAATAACCCAATTGTACAAGGAATAGTGAATGCACCCGGATCTTCTTTCTTTTGCACTAAAGACCTTGTAGCAATAGCACTACAATGCTGCATTCTGTCATCATCCTCAAAAGTGACCGATCTTTTCTTTGTAACCAAATCTTTCATAAACTTGGCATAACCGGGCATTTGTTCAAGAGCTTCTACCAAAGGGACATTGATAGAAAGCTGCTTCAACATTGTTATAAAACGCCGATATTTACCATCCTCGGTCTTTTTAACTAATCTTTGAGGAAAGGGGGGGGGTATAGGCATGGGAGTTACCTTTTGAGGCACTTCAGCATCTTTTTCAATGTTATCTTCTACTTCATCACTAACCTCTACCACTTTATCATTATCTCTCATCACCTTTTACATAATAGACGGCATAGGTGGGTCAATAGTTTGTTTACCACCACGAGTAGTAATTGCCATACAGTGTCCATCATTTTTCAAATTTTGGACAGTGTTGCTAGGGAGAGTGCCCGGTTGACGTGTTCACAGTCGCAGATAATTGGGCCATTTGCAATTCAAGCTGCTTAATCGATATGGCATGTGTATCGACTTTCTGTCCAATACCTGCTACATCACTCCTTAACTCTTTCGTGTGCTCATCACTAGCATAGAACCTCCTAATCATCTTGTGCAACATATCCTCAACTCGCGCCATACTACCTCCACCATCCCTAGGAGCAACTTCACGATTTTGAGGAGGAATATAGGGCCCACTCTATCATTTCTGTTACCATAGTTACCCCTATTAAAGTTGTTGTCACGGTTGTAATTTCCATCACGGACATAATTACCCTCACGATTGTAGTTACCATAGTTCTGACCTTGATTCCCTTGACCTTGGCGCCAATTCTCCTGATTGGAGCCTTGGGCATTCGGTCGGAAACCCCCCGTCTGATCATTTACTGCATAGGAATCTTCCTCATAATAATATTCATCAGTTGGTGGTGGTGGTTTAGACAAGTAGTTCACTGCGTTTATTTTTTCTGCACCCCTAGTGACATGTTTTAACACCAACCCAAGCGCAGTTCTCATCTGTGACATCTCTTCACGAATCTCATTTGTGGCTGGGTTGTGTGTGGATTGCACTGCAAAGGTATTTCTCCCAGTATCTGACTTCCTAGTACTCCAAGCTTTATTATTCTAGGAGATTTTCTCTAATTTTTCGTCAATTTCAGCATAAGGACACTCCCCATAAGAACCACCTGCTACAGTATCCAATACCGCTTTATTATTATCGTCCTGTCCCCGGTAGAAGTATTCTTTCAGTGACTCATCCTCTATGCAGTGATTGGGGACACTTCTCAAAAATGAAGTTAACCTATCCCAAGAATTGCTAACTGACTCTCCTGGTAGTGCCACAAAGTTGTTCACTCTGTCTTTGTGATTTAGTTTCTTGGAGACCGGGTAGTAACGTGCTAAGAAAACGTCCCTTAGTTGGTTCCAAGTGAAAATTGAGTTATAAGAGAGCTCAGTGAACCAAATAGCAGCCTCTCCCGTCAGTGCAAGAGGAAATACTCTTAGCCCTATTACATCCAAATTCAAATCAGGCCTCCCTACACAGCTTTTTCACACTGCCCTCACCTTAGCTATATGGGCATGTGGGTCCTCAGACGGTAGTCCTGAAAACAAACCTCTAGCAGTGAGCATTTGCATTAGACTACTAGTGACTACAAAGGTGTGACCTTATGGTAGAGGGGGAAAGACAAGTGGTCCATCAGAATCTGCAATATTATCGTAACCTCTGTAGTATTCTTGAGGACGTAGAGCGGGATTTTGTCCCCTTTTGCATCTTGACCAGGATTATCAGGTAATAATCGACCATGAGCATCAACTGGAGCTGGGATGTTCTGGTTTGGATCATCATAATTTATACCCAAGTTTCGATTCATATTGCGTAGTGTACGCTCTAACTCGTGATCGTAGGGAAACAATGGTTCTCTTCCTCTCCGTGTATTTGGCATACAAGGACGTTATATCTGCAAAAAAAAAAAAGAAAAAAAAAAGTAAAATCAGGAAAATATTGACTAAACTTTAGTAATAAGTTTAAGTTAATCTAAAAGCTATAATCCCCGGCAGCGGCGCCAATATTTGATAAGCTCAAACTTACGTCTTATTTGAGAAGTAAAGCGGTCGTATCAAGTAAATAACCCAACTAATGAGGTTAGGATCGATCCCACAAGGAAAATAGTTCAGACTTAACTTTATTCTATTATTACTATTATTTAGCCAACTATTTTCCGAGAAAACAAAAGACAAAAAGGGGGTTCTATTTCTAAATTAATGAAAATGATTAACTAAAAAAAATGAACAACTAACATCTTCAGCTTTCGGAGTTTAATCAAATTATAAAAGTAACTAGGGCTTAAATGTTCCCCACAGGTTCCTAACTTGATAAATCTAACTATAACAATTCTATCCTAATATCTTGCATGTAAATTGATAAGTTATGTATCTCTAAATCCTTGGTCCGGCATCTAGAGAATTTCACTCCGCAGCTTGGTCCAGCTACGTGTGTTGTTATACTAACCCTTATCTTTACCTCATATTAAACATTGCATTCGGTATTTGACTAAGCTATTAACTCGTACCAACCAATACTAGCCTATTAGATAGTCTACACTAAATCTATGTTGATAATTCTTTTCCTATTATCTACCTCCTTGGTCCGGCAAGTAGCATTAAGGCGAGTTCTAACGTTGGCCATCCGTTAAAAAGACTTCTACACGAAAGAATTATCAATACATGCAAGACACCCTTTCTAGAAATATTATTTTAGTTAGATTTTTACCTTGTTATTCACCCATGGTTCCCACAACCCTAGCTATGAGGTTTAGTTACCCATGTTCATAATTACACAATTCATATTGTTAATGGAAGAATTCATGCACTTACTTTTATGAGAACAAATAAATTCCAGAATTTAACTTGATCAATCAACAAAATCACCAACAATCAATTCCGAAAGAAAAAAGTATCTTAATTCCCAAAATCGAGAGTGCAATATATAACAAGAGAACTAAAAATTATTCAAAAGTCTAACCCCAAAAATGAGGTTTTTCAAACTATTTATAATAAAAACAAAATCTAATCAAAGAAGGATTTTATTTACTAAAAATCTGTACAAACGCGTCTGGGTCGACGGGCCACGTGACAGACCCTCACGGACACGACGAACGGTCATGGCCTCTATCGTACCATACTTCACACATTTTTCTACTGCTTTCTTCATTACCCTCAACAGACAGGTATGACGGACCGTTTCAAGCACGATGGTCCGTCGAGGGTCTCCGTTCCAAAATACTTGAACTTTTTGAAATTTGGGTACTGGGACTACTTCTCTGATCATCACGACGGTTACACAAGACGGACTGTCGTGTCTATGATGGTCCGTCATGGACTTCCGTAATCCGACACTTGGTCAGACTTCCCCATCTTCCTTCAGCAACTTCTCTCCTCACTACGATGCCACCTACGGACCGTCACAGTCACGACGGACCGTCATAAGTTCCGTAGGAGGTCTCTTCTGCATTTCTTTCTCTAAAACTTCCTCGTTTATCCTTGGACAGATTTTCTGCAAACAAAGAGAAACTTACATAAAAATCAACACAAAAAGGCTTTCGACACACACTAAACTTAAGGAAAAAGCATAACAAATACCGTGAAACCACGGTACATCAATAACCCAACAAGGGTGTAGAGTGATATTTCCATGATTGCCCCCAAGTTCCATAAACTATGCTTGTCACATAGGATCTAGCAAGTTATATCACCTAATATGCTAGCATGTTACTCATGTCTTACCTTGGCAAGTAAGATGCCCTCTTTTTGGTGTGAAGGGATAATACCAAATTCCATGTTTAGCACCGATGGTCTTATTGTCGATTAAGGCTATAGTTTCCCTAATGTAAAATGGACAATGGAAGTAAATGGATAGGACCCTAACTAGGATTACTTAAGGGAGGTTACTTAGTATAGGTGGAGGTAATGAACCCATCTAGATATTGCACAAGAAGCTCCTTAGGAATGTTCTAGGAAGGTGACCTAATGTGTATGCTAATGGATATGTCTTTATGCATGATATTGAAGAAGTGTTCTACTTGTTATGAAGATGTGCATGGTATGAATCTATGTGATGTGGTCTTATTCTTATATGCACTATGTGAGTCTTAATGACTATATGATGAAGGTTGTTGACATGAATGAAGTTGTCTTCACTTATATGTTATTGGATGAATTGAATGTTAAGTTTTGTGGTCTCATGATGTGTTTACTAAGTATGTGTGAGGTTATGGGGTTTCACATGTACATTGCACTAGTAGACTAAGATTGGGGTCATGAATATGGTCTTAAAATGATGAGTATGAAAAGAAGTAAATATATGTGTAAATTGAATATGGCTTATTGTAATAGTTCTATGGTATTGGCTTAAATGTGTCTTTGATATGTTATGCTTACATAATGATATGTGTTGGCTTGTTTAGATGATATGTATGTTTCCTTGTTGCCTTAAGGTGATGCATTGGACTAAGTATCACTAGAGGTTACTTGGAAGGTTAATGAATAAAAAGGGAAAATAGTTCACTGTTAAGGGAAAACTAGTCACTGTAATGTGACTTGAAAATGTAATAAATCCTATATGTGATCCTATGAAATGTTTGGACCTTGAATATGTTTATATGTTGTATGTGAATAATATAAATGGTATTGGATAAAGGTTTTATGAAGATTTACTCAAAATGACATGAAGTATGATTTCAAGAAAATGTCCCTTTTAAATGCATGTTTTTGCATGGTTGTCATACTTAGTGCATTTTTTTACTAATCACATTCTTCTCTACTTTTTACACAAAGTGTAGGTTATGGATGCTGAAAGGATGTCTTGAATGGTGAAGAGATTGATAGATGATTCCCAAGCTCAATGAAAGGAATCCTTAAGTTCAAGGATCTCCTACTTATGTCTTTACTGTAAAGTTTATTGAATATTTTATAGTTATGTATTATGTCTTAAGGGTAGTGTCCCTAATGTAGTCTAATGGTGTTGATTCTAAGTTTGCAAAGAAACTTGAGGTCTATGTATGTATTACGATATTTTATATATATGAAGTAAAGTTTCTAGCATATGATGTGCTATGAAAAAAGTTTTAAACTTTCTGTTAAATTTACTATGTCAATGCGATGAATGATAATTATTGGCTTGTATAAGATCTCTGAGAGGTCAAGTACGCCATGTTACTTCTAGGGGGTGATCCTCGGATGTTACAAACGTGGTATCAGAGCATGAGGTTTATAAAGTGGATTTTAGGTT
Organism: Solanum sitiens; assembly: GCA_016801875.1. NCBI lineage: Eukaryota > Viridiplantae > Streptophyta > Magnoliopsida > Solanales > Solanaceae > Solanum > Solanum sitiens. The sequence continues at coordinate 231,323 of JABWTJ010000287.1, forward strand.
CTAAAAGTCTCATATTGCAACGTCTAGTAGAGTCTCGTAGCATTGGTGGTGAGTCGCGGCACATCAAATGGTACGAGAGTCTATAGGATGATAGAGTTTCCCTTATTCATCATTCTCATATCGTCACATAGAACTTAATGCTATAAGATCTATCGCTTATGTTTTCTTATCCGGTGGTCTTTTAGATGTGATTGCTTTGATGAGAATGTATCTCTATGCTTAAGGAATAAAAGGTGAGTTTAAATGTTTATCTTGGTTTTATGGTTGAATGAGTATGTGTGAAGGTGAATTTTGGCATGCTTTGATGATGTGATGCCAATTATGGCTATGTATGAAATTTATGTGAATAAGTATGTTATGTTGAGAAATGTATATCATGATATAGTTAAAGCATGTTAGAAGTTATTATGGTTAAAATGAGTTCTTTTGGAATGATGTGTGCCTATAAGATTTTACTTTATGGTAGCCTAATACTATGATTCTAACTTGAAATGCTTAGTGACTACCTATGGAAGCATGCTACCCTAAGAATATATGCTTAAAAGTGTTCATTATTTCCCTTTTTATATATGTGGTCCTTGATAACTTACCTTATATGGATTGGAGTTCTTTGTATAAACTTGATCCTAGGTGTGATGATAGTATGCTTGTCTTGGTAAAGTTTGGTATCTCATATTGTAATGCTTTTCCCATCAATTGCCTAAATGATGCATTTTTGTAATTTGGAAGCATGGTCACTGTAATGTTAGGCATCTTACTATAAGATTTTTGGGAAATCAACTAAATTGATTGGAAGTTCTTGAAATGTGTATAGAATTGATAAATATGAGCATGATAAAGAATGTCAAAATGATATTTGCTATTTGGAATGAAGAATAAGAGTCTTATGGCATGATGAGTCGTAGAGTTGTTTCTAACTTCTTATTGTGTCGTGAGTCCGTTGATGTTGTGGAATTGATGTTTCCCCTAAAATTGAGGGTAGTATTCTTATCTTTCTAGGGTGATGATGTGGCTTTGATTGACCTAGAAGTTACCTTACTTTAATGTTGAAAGAAAAGAAAGAGTCCTTATGGCTAAGTCCCCTTGTTGTCTTCCCCTAATGATGTATGACCTTGGTGTCTATTGGAATGTATGAAAATCTTATGTGTTTGAATGGTATGACCAAACTTGATGATTGGGAATAAATTACGTAGGAGATGAAGTTTAGAATACCTTGCTTGACTTACTGTAAATTCCTTCTAAATGGTAACCCTTTTAAGTGATGAAAAATGAAGGTTGTTAAGTTAATATCCTCTTAAGGTTGGGTTAAGTTGCTATTAATTTGGGTTTACCCTAAGTGGGGGATGACGATGAAATGGTAAGGTTGTAGATACTTCTACTTTGTCATTCTATTTTTGTGTGAACTTGAAACTAATGAATTCTTAGTAAGCTTGTTAATGAATAGAGTTTTGCATAAAGTATGAATTGCATGAACCTTATATGTTTGGTATGTATTCATTGACGTTACCTTAAAGATATTGTGAAGATTCCAAAGTGCATGAATGGGAAATTTGAAAAATACATGTTTTCCGATGTTTATTGTGCATCTTAGCATACTAATTGTGAATTTGACTTCATGAGATAAGGTAACAAAACATGGTTTTAGTCACTTGTGAGGTGTAATGTTTAGCCTTATAATGAAAAGTTGAGTCTCTTTATCATGAAACATGTTAAGTATCTTGAAATTTGTGTGATTTGTATGGTTTGGAAAGCATGATTGTAGGCTTACTCTTAAAACATGAAAGCATGTGTAGCTAAGTATTCATGTGTGTGCCTATGATTTGTATTGTTTTTCCCAAATTATAGTTACTATAAAGGCTAATGCTATGTTAGAATATGAAATTTTGTGAAATGGCTTCCCATTTGTTGTGATGTGTTTGGTGTGACTTACCATTTAGACTTCACTAGGAAGGAAACATGAGCATGTCATGGTTTAAAAAAGTTGAGAATTTCTCATATTCAGTAAAGATGGTCTTTGTGCATTCCCTTGGGTGTGAGCTCATGATACATGTAAGTGTGTTGAGGAGATGGACATTCCTCTATGGACACAACTAAGCATGGTATGGTTGAGTATGATCCTCATAGCACTAGGTATAACTTATAAGAATCCATTGTCAACCTATCTTACTCAAGTCTAAGTGCATGGAAATGAGTGCCTACTTGCTGCTTTAGTGTTGTTGAAATCTGCCTAAGTGTGACTTAAAGATAGTTGCAAGATGAGCTCTTAACGATTTGAAGTGTAATGACCATGTTACGATTAGGAGAATGATGTTCCTCCTATGAACATGATAAGAACCTTTTTGTTTGATGCATTAAAGAGTGAGTGACTCAAGGTTTTTGCTTGCTTGTGGGCATTGAGTGTTAAAATGATGTAAAGATGTGTTCCTTGTGAGTTTGATGAATTAACTTCAATGTGATGATGTTATTATTGAGATAAACTTCTTTATGATGCATTGAAGTCCTTGTTGTGATTAAAGTGTTCTAAGTGTCATTCGAGGACGAATGTTCCCAAGTGGGGGATATTGTAACTGCCCCAAAATGAGTTAGTGTGTCTAGAGTCTAACATGTTTTTTATTATGGTTATTATGTCCTAAAATATATTATAATATGGTTTAGAGGCAGTGTATAAGTTTGAGGTGATTTGGAAGTCAAACGTCAAGGGACGACCAAGACATTCGACGACTAGTCGCCTATGTGCCTCATGTGTCTATGCATGATTATATTTGTATGTCATGAGATTATGAAGTCTTAAAATGATTTATAATGATAATTAATGGTATTATATGAAGTTTCGTGAAGTTTGGAGGTCAAACGTCCATGAACGTCCAAGACGTTTGAAAGATAGCCTAGAGACATGCATATGTGTGTCTTGATGGGGCCTTGCATGTTTGGACAAGTTGCAGGTGTTTGTTTTGGATGAAACTTATGTAGAAGGTCTAAAACTTGTTAAGGGTTGTATTTACATTGTAAATGTTTGGGTACGACTTCTAAAGAGCCCCGCAAAAGGGCCCATAAGAAGGACCCAAGGCTGGTCAAGACACTGCCTTGGCAGTGTCAATCGACGGACAAAACGATGGCCAGTTGGTTGACCAACGTCCCGTAGGTATCGTCGATTGATACTTAGCTTGGGCAGGTATCAACCCAAAAATTGGCCAAGGACCACTCGACGAAACCAAAGGACGGCCAGTCGATTGGGTTCGTCAATGGTGGCCTGGTGCCACTGCATGTGCACTGTTTCATTAAAGGGGTGAATGGGAAATTCACCCCACGTGATAACCAAACCCCACATGATTTATTTGGTGATTTTGGTGTATTTAAGTGATCAAAAACATGATCAACCCATTCCCAAACCAACTCACACAATTTGAACCTTTCCCTCCAAAATATACTCCCTAGAAACCACCATTGTTGGTGAAGCTCAAGAACAACTTGGAGCTTGTATTTTATTTTTTCACCTAGACAAAGGTATGGTGATCCTTGATCTCTAGTTATCCTTCCATCTAGAGAGTTAATCTCAAAGTTTCAAAGGAGATTTCATTATCAAAGTTCTTCTTCTTTAATCTAGCCATGGGTTCTTTCTAAAAATGTTTTAAATGGTTAATCATGATAAATTGATGTTATTTTATTGGTTTGAATGTGACTTTACTCCAATTGCATGATGAACCCATGCTCCTTCCCTAAATCAATTTAGTCCTTGCATGGGCTTTGTAATCTTGACTTGTTATCAATCGAATTGTGATTCTATTGCGTTAAAGTGGTTATACCTACTTTTACTTACGTGAATTAATGTTGAATTGATGATGAAGGATCCATATGGATCAATGTTTAAAGAATTCAACATGATTAGAATATGATCTATGTATTCACTGTAAGGTTGGCTTTATGTCGATTGTTGTAAAACTTTGAATTACGTTAAGTTGCTTGTAGATACTGTTTTTGGTTATATAATGATTGAATTATGGTTAGGAATCTCCTATGATCGAAGTAAAGAATGATTGACATGAATTTATCTAGTTTATCTAATCTATCGATTGATAAGGCAATGTATGTGATGTGATCTCGAATTGTGGTTAGATGAAGCATGATTTTCTTCTTAGTGAAAATCTATTGAGCTACTGCCTAAAATATAAATTGTTGTTAAAATATGATTGATGATCAAGGCCTTAGGGAATCAATAGTATTGGTTAATTCCTTTATACTCTAAGCGACTTAATAAGTATAATGCCTATGTTGGAAGTTTGATCTTGAAGTGCTTTCAGCATGATTTCATTTTAATTAAGTGCATGATTAGCTACTGCCTTAGATTGATATTATTGATGAAATATGATCTATAATCGATGTATGTGGAATTGGCTAATGGTCTATGTTCTTCTACTTTTTAGTATGTTAATGTGTTGTGATAGTTGTAGTATGAACTTTTAGTAGCATATACTTGAATTCATGTATGATTATGGTACTTAAGCTAATTCCCTATACTCTATTTATGTATGAAAGAGTAGTAAAGGTCAATGATGACCAAAGGCTAAAGGATTGATAAGATTTCTCTACTCTTCTACTTCTCTACTTCTTTATAGTAATGTTGATGAAGACTTGTATGGTATTGTGTGGTATGGTCCACTTATGGTGTTGGTGTTTAATTTATTGTCATTATATATGTGTTGACCATGGCCTTGTAGGTAAATTGATGAATATATGATTGAGTGATTATGATGATCACCTTATATGTAACTTGTGCCTAGTCTTCTATCGTAGTTGTGAATCTAGGTTATGTTACTATTGTTATGAGCATGTAAATGGCTATGTAAGAGCATGTGTAGGTACTGCCATGGGTGGAGTGTTTATGATTGATGATCCCTACCCTTGTACCCCTATGAGAATGTGTAAATAGCTAAAGTTTGGAGCATTGGTTATAATGTGAAGATTGTCTTGCCTCCTATGCTAAATTGTGTTGTGTGGTCTATGCTTGAAAGTGTAATATGGTCTTAATAGGGTGGCTGCCTCAATATGTTATTGATATTCATTATGTGATAATTTGACCAAAGTACACCCACTCTCACTCTATATGCATGCTTACAAGTAGTATAGGTCATGGTGTCTAAATGAAAGCTTGTTCTCATATTCACTAGTGTGTACTACTATGCATGTAAAGTATATGTATGTGAAATATGTTATGTATTTATTACTAGGATGACTTGATAGTTGTACTAGTATGGGCAAGGGAATGGTACCTTGTCTATGCATTGCACATTGTGTACCTTGATAGGATAGTTCTTAGGTTTGGTCTATGTGCATGAATATGAATGTATGGTCATGTGTGGTCTTAAGGTGTTATGTGAAAGGTTTGCTCACATATATGTATACACACACATGAATTATGATCTAGTAAACAATGGATCCTTGAAAGATGTGCTCAAGTGTATCCTTAACTAGATAGTGCTAATACATATGCTATGTCCATGTGAAAGGATTTCTCACATGAATTAGGTTGATAAACTTTCATCTATGACCTATGGGCTAAGCATATGAGGGGATGACTCTCCTAAGCCTATATTTTATAAATAAATGTTAATAAAGGCTTTTTCAATAAAGGGAACTTACCTTAGCACCGATTGAACTTGTATATGAGTGTTAACATTTATTTACAATGTGGAAAGGTAGGTCTACTATAAATCTCATGGGGTGGATAGCCTCATAACCCAACAAGGGTGTAGAGTGATATTTCCATGATTGCCCCCAATTTCCATAAACTATGCTTGCCACATAGGATCTAGCAAGTGATATAACTTAATATGCTATCATGTTACTCATGTCTTACCTTGGCAAGTAAGATCCCCTATTTTTGGTGTGAGGGGATAATACACAATTCCATGTTTAGCATCCATGGTCTTAGTGTCGGTTAAGGCTATAGTTTCCCTAAAGTAAAATGGAAAATGCAAGTAAATGGTTAGGACCCTAACTAGGATGACTTAATGGAGGTTATTAGGATAGGTGGAAGTAATGAACCCATCTAGACATTGCACAAGTAGCTCCTTAGGAATGTTCTAGGAAGGTGACCTAATGTGTATGATAATGGATATGTCTTTATGGATGATATTGTAGAAGTTGTATACTTGTTATGAAGATGTGCATGGTATGAATCTATGTGATGTGGACTTATTCTTATATGCAATATGTGAGTCTTATTGACTATATGCTGAAGGTTGTTGACATGAATGAAGTTGTCTTCACTTATATGTTGTTGTATGAATTGAATGTTAAGTTTTACGGTCTCCTGATGGGTTTACTAAGTATGTGTGAGGTTATGGGAATTCACATGTAAATTTAACTAGTAGACAAAGATTGGGGTCATGAATAAGGTCTTAAAATGATGAGTATGAAAAGAAGTAAATATATGGGTAAATTGAATATTACTTATTATAATAGTTCTATGGTATTGGCTTAAATGTGTCTTTGATATGTAATGCTTACATAATGATATGTGTTGTTTTATTGTTTAGATAATATGTATGTTTCCTTGTGGCCTTAACGTGATGCATTGCACCAAATATCACTGGAGGGTTACTTGGGAGGTTAATGAATAAAAAGGGGAAATAGTTCACTGTTAAGGGAAAACTAGTCACTATAATGTGACTTGAAAATGTAATAAATCCTATATGTGATCCTATGAAATGTTTGGCCTATAAATATGTTTATATGATGTATGTGAGTGATATAAATGTTATTGGATAAAAGTTTTATGAAGATTTACTCAAAATGGCATGAAGTATGATTTCAAGAAAATGTCCCTTTTAAATGCATGTTTTTGCATGGTTGCCATACTTAGTGCATTCTTGTACTAATCCCATGTTTTTGCATGGTTGCCATACTTAGTGCATTCTTGTACTAATCCCATTCTTCTATACTTTTTACACAAAGTGTAGGTTATGTATGCTTAAAGGATGTCTTGAATGGTCAAGAGCTTGATAGATGATTCCCAAGCTCAATGAAAGGAATCCTTAAGTTCAAGGATCTCCTACTTATGTCTTTACTATTAAGTTTATTGAATATTTATAGTTATGTATTATGTATTAAGGGTCGTGTCCCTAATGTACTCTAATGTTTTGAGTCTAAGATGGCAAAGAGACTTGAGGTCTAAGTATGTATTACAATATTTTATGTATATGAAGTAAAGTTTCTAGCATATGATGTGCTATGAAAACTTTTAAATTTTCTGCTAAATTTACTTTGTCAATGCGATGAATGATAACTATGGCCTTGTATAAGACCTACGAGAGTTCAAGTACGCCATGTTGCTTCTAGGGGGTGATCCCCGGATGTGACAAAGAGACACTTACCACATAAAGGACATTCAAGTAATGGTCTTGGAGAAGACATAGGGACTCTTACTAACACCTTCAAAGTCTATAGTGCAATGTCTAGATAGCATCCCATACCACCACCTAAACTTCATAGAACGAGAAGAGGCAATAACCTACATAGACCATGGTAGAAAAACATGGAATCGGAGTTCTATCCTACTCCGATGAGGTTGTTATACTTGTCAATGGTAGAACTTGGACACATCCAATGTAGGCACATGGTTAAGGAATATGAAGGGAATGCTTCGTAATCTAGTCTCATTCTTTAACTAGAACTACTTCCCTTACCATACTCACTCGATGCTAGCCTTCGTTTTGAAAGATTAAATCACATTGAGGTTCATACAAAAAGGGTTCCATATTAAGTTCATAAGCAAATTACATTTACCCTACCAAAGAAAGGTCCACTAGGGCTACCTCCAATAGAGACAAGAAGCTGATTATGACTTTCCTAAGGATTAATATGATGCCGTTCCAGCCAATCAACCTTAAGTCCATCATTCGTTACATGAAGGATACCATTACGGCTTTCGACTTCAAGTTTCATAACCTTACCACTAGGTTTAAGGTTTCACATAAAGGACCCTCTTATCATTATTCAAGGTCTCACCTATCATTCATTCTTTTAATACTAAGACGTTTTAGCTTCTTAAGTCAATACATCACATATTCACATTCATACATGCATCAAGTAGGACACTTAAGTCAACCTAGACAAGACACGACAATACTTTACTTTAGCACATTTTACATGTCATTCTAGAAGCACAGAAGGACAACCACTATCATCTTACAGTCATCCTATACACTACTATGTCATCATCAATATAATTATCATAGACTCATATATCCAAGTAGGAAAAATCATGCATTCAACCCTAAGACTACACACACAAGCACATAGTCATTGTTTACATGATTTCCTAACATACATAGAAAGAACACATAATTTTACATTACTTAACATATATAGGTATATATGACCATACTTCACATAATAAACTACACAAATCAACATAACACTTCAAGTAGTGCCGACAAGGCCATGATTATCATAATACTGAAAATAACATCGACAAAGCTACATCAATTCACATAACACCGCCATCATAAGTGGACCAAACCAATCACAACATAATTTAAGTCTAACTAACATAAAATAAAGGGAAATAGGGCAGCGTACCACCACTCCATTCAATATCACAAGGCCCTTACCCATGGCCATGAACATCAATTCAATGCATAAATCATAATACTCAATGAATATAAGTCAATTCAATATAGATTTATCAATCTAAGACCAATTAGATATCAATTTAATACAATATTACATGATTAGATAGACCACATTAAACTACACCATAATTCATAAGCATTAAGACAATATCACTAAACCCATAAAGTAGAAAAAATCTAGGGTTCATCAATTACATGTGTTCATAGGTTATTTAGGTTAAAATCATCAATATAATAACAATTTAATCCATATTCAACGTTTTAAAACCATTAATGCAAGAACCTATGGTAGATCATGAAATAGGTCAAGTTCAACTTTGAAAACTTTAGAAAACATCTTAGAAAGTTGGGCTCCTTGATGGAATGAATTCCAAGGATAACAAACCATACCTCAACAATTATAATCCTCCAATTTGATAAAGAATCACCACTCAAATCTCCAATCTAAACTCTTCCTTAAATTTTGGCTTCAATGGAGTCTTAAGGAATTTGTAAGGGATTTTGGGGGTTTTATTTTGAAGAATGAAATCTTCTAAGTGTTGAAGGCTTAAATACACATTTAAAATACCCAAAAGACACCTTAGGAACCGCCAATACTCTTATTTGGAATTGGGGTGATATTACAATATCACCCCTCACTTAACAGTGAACCAGCGCATGAACACAGGCTCACAGAGGGAAGCCAACCTACGGACCGTCCTGCTGGTCCATATTCTGGGACTGAGGTTTGTCCAAGCTCTCCCCCAATACTAACTGTCAATCAACGGAGCACCACTCACTAGGCGTCGACTGACCCACTGGGCGTCGATTGCGTCCGTGGTTTGGGCTGTCTTGGGCAGTCTTGTCACAAACTTTGGGTCCTTCCTCAAACATGACAGTATATGAGTTTAGTACCTCTCACATGAATTTCACCCCAAACGAACACGTAAAACTCGATGAAACATGCATAGACACACAAGGTCATTTCAAGGCACATCTTTCGAATGTCGTGGACGTTCTTGGACATTTGACCTCCAAACTTCACGAAACTTGACACACTGCATATATACACCAAAATAACTCATTTAAGTACCTTACAATCTCATGAATAACACATAAACACATAGAACCACATATGAGGCACATAGGTGACTTAGTCGTCGAACGTCTTGGTTGTCCCTTGACGTTTGACTTCCAATTCACCTAAACTCTTAGCTACTGACTCTATACTATATTATAAACCATTTTAGGACCTTAGAACATCATAACAAACATGTTAGGATCTTGTTCACATAAGTCATTTTCGGGATCTTACTAGGAGCCATAGAGATAAATGAATGAAAGCTATTGTTATACGAGAACTCCACCAAAGGCAAGTGTTCATCAGAATTTCCCTTTAAGTCAATGATACAAGCCCTAAGCATATATTCAAGAGTTTGAATAGTCTTCTCCGCTTGACCATCCGTTTGAGGATGAGCGGTGCTTAACTTCACTTGAGTATCCAAACCTCTTTGAAATGATCTCCAAAGTCTAGACGTAAATTGAGCACCTCTATCCGATATAATGGACAAAAGAACCCCATGAAGACTCACTATCTTGTCAATATAGATCCTTTCATAGTCTTCCGCCGAGTAAGTAGACTTAACGGGAATAAAGTGAGCGGATTTGGTCAATATATCCACTACCACCCATATAGAGTCATATTGCTTTCGAGTTCGAGGCAAACCTACTACAAAATCCATATTAACATCTTCCCACTTCCAAGTAGGAATTTGGATTTCTTGTAGTAGACCACTCGGCTTTTGTTGTTTGGCCTTCACTTGTTGACAATTGGGACACTTCGCAACAAACTCTGCAATATCCCTTTTTACGCCATCCCACCAAAACACTTCTCTAAGGTCATGGTACATCTTTGTAGAACCCAGATGAATAGAGTAACGGTCACCATGAGCTTCCTCAAGGAGCCTACTTCTCAAATCATCCACATAGGGCACACACAATCTACCTTAATATCTAAGAACACCATCTCCCCCTTGGGAGAATGACTCATTCATCTTACCAAGAATCGATTCTTTCAACTCCATCAACAATTGATCAAGGTGTTGCTTAGACTTCACCTCAACCACCAAAGACGACTCTGAGTTATGATATACCACCATACAACCATTTGGAGAATCTTCAATTCAAACCCCTAAATGAGCCAACCTATGAACATCTTTCACTAGGATTCTCATGGATTCTTCCATATGAGACACAGTTCACATGGACAATTGACTTAGAGAAGCCGCTACACATTAGCCTTGCCGGGATGATAGAGAACACTCATATCATAGTCTTTCAGCTACTCTAACCATCTCTGTTTCTGGAGATTCAACTCATTTAGAGTGAATACATATTGGAGACTTTTATGGTTCGTATACACATCAACATAAACCCCGTAGAGATAAAATAATGCCTCCATATTTTCAATGATGGATACCATACCTCAAATTGAAGAAACCCCAATGATTTTGATGAAGAACTTGGCCACCAACAGCCCTCCTAGCTCTTCTTGACTTCTAGCTTCCAAAGAGACTTGAGAGAGAGTTCTAAGAGAGAGAGGTTTGGGGTTTTAGGAAGAGGAGTCTAAAATTAGGTATTAGGGTTTAAAACACTTTAATATACTTAAAGAACCCTAAAACTAACGTCCTAGGGTCATAAAATACTTGAGGTGAATTTACCAAACAACCCAAGCCAAGGCAGCCTCTTAACAACTTTTGGCAGGCTCACAGACGAGACCTAACCAACGGACCATTTGTCCATCAACGGGCCATTGGTGGGGTCTCGTTGGTTGACACTTAGCTCTATTTGGAGCCTGACCAACTGACCTTGCATATCCAATCGACGAACCAAGACGACGGGCCGTTGGTTGACCTACAGGCCATCGTTTGGTTTCGTTGGTGGACACTGCCTAGGCAGTTTTGGGTCCAAGTCTTGGGCCCTTCTCTACAAACCTTTGTGGGTTCTAGGTGGGGTCGTTCCCAGACGTTAAACTCCTAAACATAGTCGTCTATGTCTTAGAAACATCTCACACAAAGATCAAGCAAAACGAACATGTAAAACTCACTCAAACACCTCAAGACACAAGAACACTATCTAAGGCACACTTTGAGAACGTCATGGACGTTCTTGGTCGTTTGACCTCCAAACTTAACCAAACTTCACAAACTGCCTAACAACACTAATGTAACTAATTTTAACTTAAAATTAACTGATGAAACAACCATGAAGCTCAAGTTCACCTTAGTTCGTTTTAGGGCGTTACACCTATAAACATTATAATAACTCATAGAAGGACCTCATTAACTCATGAAACACACATATCCACACATGAGGCACATAGGTGACTTATTCGTCAAACGTCTTGGTCGTCCCTTGACGTTTGACTTCCAATGCACCAAAAACTCTAGACACTCCCTCAATACCACATTATAGACCAATTTAGGACCTTATACCATCTTGACAACCATGTTAGGCTCTAGCTTCACCTAAGTCATTTTCAAGGTATTACAGATATCATATCAAATTCATGGCACGATCACTCCTAAGTTATGGTTTCTTTCACTCTTGGGATTCCTTTCCCGATGATACCCTTTTAAAGATGATTTTAAACTTCTCCAAAAACTAGGGTTTCAATCTAGACGAGGGTTCCCTTTTCAAAACAAAATTTTTACTCAATTATGATGAATTATAATCTTTTATGATTGTTTAACTATGTATTGATGGTCAATTATTGGTAATCACTCAAGATTGTCCCTTTGAACCCTTGTTCTTCCCTAAACTCATTATGCCTTGAAGTTCTATGGTAATTGTGGAAGATGATGACTATATGAATATGTAGAATAGTAATTTCTATGTATTACTTCTTGATTTTACCTTGTTTATGCATTTGTTATGTATTTTTTTATAATTGAAGTATGAAGGCAATGAAAAGGGCAAGAAGGTAGGAGGATTGATTCTTCTTGAATTCAATTATGAAGTATCAGTTACTTAGATTATAATGCTTCTATGTCTAATGTGTGGTTGAGATGTTGACAACAAGTACTCCTCATCCTTAACCCTAGACTATTGAATTGGTTAAGAAATATGCAAGTATGGTATGGTATGATCATTATATGATTGAAAGAAGTTTCTCATGATTATAATAAAGTGCTGAGTGAAAGGTTATCACTTGTATGTGGTTTCTAAAGTGAAAGGATAGTTCTCACTTATGAATACCTATGAGCTGTTATGATGAGATGTTCACATAGGGGTCTAGAAGAGATTAATGTGATCTTGTATGATGAGTATGATGATTACTAAAGGGAATAAATGCTTAGCACTGAAAGGGCATGTAAATGAGATGGAGGTCTCACGTTTATTAAGTCTAGCTTCCCACATGGGTTTCTTCACGTAAAGTAAGTCCATATTCCCAAGATATGTGTTGTATCATGAAACCTCCACGTGTAACAAGTCAAGGTTTCTAGTAACAATCTGCTTGACCCTTAACTATGTGCCCACATAGGACTATAGCTTAGTGGATCCACCTAGATATCTCTGTACGAAAGGTTGCACCTTAGGCAAGTGTTAACCCTCTCTTTTCGATGTGGGAGTAGAACACCATATTCCATGTAACTCACATGGTCTCATGTCGGGTATTGCACTTCTTTTCCTAATGTAAAAGTAAATGAACAAGTTAAGTGTGTGAACTCTTATTAGGGCTTGTCTTAAGGGCTACTACATAGTGTAACGTAGGGTATGGGACTTCTCTTACATATTACACATGTGGGATCTTTAGATATGGTCTTGAATGATTAAAATGATTATATGTTATGTATGTCAAGTTATATATGATCTTATGAACCAAGCATGTTATGATGAAATATGAGGGTATGTCATATGTATAAAGTAAGTGACTTAAGGTAATGCTTAGCTTTGGATAGGGTTATGGGGTTCTATTCTTGGCATTGCACAAGTGTTGCTTTGGGTTGCTTATGTGTTGGGTTACTATCATGTTGGGTTGACTTATGATGTTCCTTATATGTGCATGTGGAGTTATTTGTGTCACATCCGGGAAGCAACCCACAGACGCAACCGGCGTCGTTGTCCTCAAAGAGGACTAAGACTAGCATCATAGTGTTCATCATTACATTCATAGGTTAAAAATGTGGAAAATTTAAAAAATTTCATCTACACTACATTATGAGGTTTACTTAGACCTATCGCTTACAGATAATATATTTATATCGAGTATATATAGACCCTTCCTATAAGAAGATTAAATAGTCTTCTACTTTTATGGCACACACACACACACACACACACACACACACACACACACATATATATATATATATATATATATATATATATATATATATATATATATATATATATATATATAACACAATCTTAAAACTGATGTCTCATATCATAACCATCTAAACAAGAGTACAACCATTGGGAATATACCATACATCAATACAATAAAAGTCACATATAGACTATACAATCATAGTACTCAAATGAAAGAGAATGAACAAAGTGTCTTTTAAGACTAATCAACATCCAATGTTATAAAGTGGTATTGCCCTCGAAGTGGTGAGGACCTACCCAACTTGGAGAATGAGATTCCAAGCCTTCTTCAAATGGACACAATCACCTGAACGGCCGGAACCTAAAATGTTGGGGAGAAGGAAGAAATGGGGTTAGCACATCACTTGCACTAAGTATAGTATCACATACACACAACATACAAATCATGCCAAAAAGGGATATTTATTTCAAAGCATGCAGAGTCACTTTAGAAATACCTTATGTACATTCAAAGAACCAATACAAGTGAATAAGAACATATTATTTAAGTCAAGACCATGTAAAATAATACCAATTCTAGTCAAGTCAACATGCATATCCAAATAATTAAGCACATAATCAAGACAACTCTATCATCTAGTTATATATCACAAAACATGAATAAGAGTTCATAATATCATAACCTAAGCAAGACTATTACTCATGAACCCTCATTAAGTCCACTAGTGCAATTTGCCTAAGTAAACCCAACAAGAACTATAAGAAATGCCTAACTTTACATATCATATCATTAAGAGTTAACATCATCAGACTTTAGCAATAGAGACCAACCACATGTTCATAAATGAAACCCATATTACATAGTGTCATTAACATGTAATATCATCACATATATGTCATATACAATTATAAGCACATAAGAACATCTTTCCAAGACTTCCTTCAAGGCTAACTAATGCAATGTTTAGGTAGAGTCTCATACCCCTAACTAGACTAAGACAAACCCCTTAGGTCATCCTAGTTAGAATTCACTTTATTACTTCATTTTACTTTTGCGAACATCTTTCCTTAACCTACATAGACCACATGAGATAATGTGGAATCCGGTGTCATGGAACCCTACACCGAAAGAAGGTGGACTACTTGCCAAGGTATTACCAAAACATGAACATAGCATCCATGTGGATCCACTAGCTAGTATTCCTATGGGGGCAACATAGTTCAAGAACCGGGAGATGTATTTGGGACCCTCTTTATGCTACATGCATTATAGTCTCCAATCTTAAGAGTACATTAGTGAACCGACCTTCCCAATGTGGGAAGGGACACTCCTCACTTAATACTCTAGTTCACTCGGTGCTAAGCTATAGTCCCTTTTTGAAATGTCTTTCATTAGCAATCATAACTTAGTTTTAGGTCATAGAGGTCTACCCCTTATATAGTCATAGTCATAGCTCAAAGAGAATTTCAGGATTATTGTCCTTTCAATTCAATTCACACCTGTGAGGTTAACAAATTTTCATCACCATATCATAATAAGTCACATAGGCAAAGCATCACCAACCTTATATCATTAGTTCTTAGCCAACAACTCACAAGCCATAAATCAAGACATTTCAATTCAACATCATACAAAACCTAATCAACCTCATTATAAGGTATACTTAAATATAGCTTTATCACTCAACACAAGTAATCATAATTGAAGTAAAGGTTAGGATCATAAAGACTTACCCATTCTCCTTCACAAGCCATCATCCAAGGTTTTTGTTACGACCCAAAGTACCCCCTAGGCGTAACCAGCTTCTCCTCTAAGAGGACAAAGACAAGCCCTTAGCATACATCATAGAACATCATAGGTCAAAATGCGGAAAAATTTAAAACTTTACGTAGTTAAGTATACTTAGACTTCTCACATACTATATATGGAGTTTACATAGACTCCTCACATACGAAGTGTACATAGACTTCTCTTTTAGCATAACAAATCATATAGGAGTCTAAAGTCTCATGTCACATATAAACCATCTACAAGGGTATGAATGTTTGGACATAGCCAAATACAAAATAATACGCCATTATAGTCTTACAATATTTGTCTCAAAGATAAAAGAAAGAATGAATGTTTCTAAACAAAACAACATCACAGCTATATTAAACTTGGCAACATCCTCGGACATGAGGACTCACCAATGACATGGGAAAAGATCCAAGTCCTCCTTGCAATCGACCACGAACTTCTTAACAGGCCGAACCTAAAATGTTAGGGGAAAAGGGAGAAATATGGGTTAGTACAATACCACATGTACTAAGTATGGCTCCTATGCACAAAATCATCAATGCATGAGAAAAGGACAATTTAGTCAAAATCATGCTTTCTATCAACTTAACTCAACATGTACATATAATAAGCATAGTAATTCAATTCAACATAATATCAACCCAACATGTATACCACATAAGCAATACTTGTGCAACACCAAAGATACAACCCTATAACCCTATCCAAGGCTAAGTAACACATTAAGCAACCCACTTCATTCTTACAACATATTCTCATAAGTTTATCATGACATGCTTAATACATGAATACTACTCATAGCTTATCACCATAATCATAATCATAGTCATAATCATAAAATAATAATACTAGAACCATCCCTTACGATCCCACATGTGCAATGAGTAAGAGATGTCCCATACCCTCTCTTACCTTATGTAGTAGCCTTCAATACAACCATAGTAAGAGTTCACATACTTAACTTATTCATTTACTTTTACATTAGGGAAATAAGTGCAATAATCGACATGAGACCATGTGAGCTACATGGAATTCGGTGTTCTACTCCCACACCAAAAAGATAGGGTTAACACTTGCCTAAGGTGTAATCATTCGTACGTAGCTATCTAGGTGGATCCACTAAGCTAGAGTTCTATGTGGGCACATTGTTAAGGGTCAAGGATATTGTTTCTAGAAACCTTCACTTACTAACGTGGAGGTTTTCATCTCATGAGACAACACATAATTTGGGAATCCGGACTTACAAACGTGAGGAAACCCATGTGGGAGGCCGGACTTACTAACGTGAGACCTCCATCTCATTTACATGCCCCTTCGGTGCTAAGCAACTATTCCCTTTAGTAATCATATTATTTCATCATACAAGTTCATATTAGTCTCTTCTACACCCCTATGTAAACATCTTATCATATATAGCTCATAGTTCATCACAAGTGAGAACAAACCTTTCACTTTAGACACCACTCAATAAGTTAGTAAACCTTTCACTTAACACTTTATTGTAATCATATGAAACTACTTTCAATCATACAATAATCGTATCATAACATGCATACATAGCTCATGTCAAATTCAATGTCTTAGGGTAAGGGATGAAGAATACTGAGCATAAACATCACAACCACATATTAGATATAGAAGCATTACTATCTAAGTAACTCATAATTCATGATTGAATCCAACAAGAACCAATCAACATACCTCTTTGCCCCTTCCAAGAACCTTCATACTTCCATTACCATGAATACATATACAATTACATAAAAAAGGTAAATTCAATAAGCAATTACATAATTAACAACAATGTAGTCAATCTACATGTTCATGATCTTCATAATTCACCATATCAATTCAATGTTTTCATGAAATTGGGGGAAGGACATGGGTCTTGGGAAATCTCATAGGAAATCATCAATTAAGCATAAATAATTTCATTTTTCAAAGAAGACCCATCTGTAGAAGAAATCCTAGATCTTGGGGAATTTACAAATCATCTTTTGGAGGGACCTCCTCGGGAAAAGGATCTCAAGAGTGAAAGAAACCATACCTTATAGATGATAAAGACACGAAATTGGGTTGGAAACTTGAATTCTTGATCTTCTTCTTGGAGCTCTATTGGTCTTTAACAGAGGTTTGGAGAAAGAGAGAATTTCAGAGAGATGACAATGATTTTTGATTTCTACTTTTGAGACTTGGTTTGGGTGTTAAAAAAGACTTAAATCTGACCCTAAAAAGTTATATAGTTATCCCTTTAAATTACCCAAAATACCCCTCACTTAATTTGGTCTTTTTGTGAAGTCAAATTGTCTTAAAAACGACGCGAACGGATCTGGGACTTTGCTGCACCTCGCGGGGTCAATTCCAGATTTATTTTTGAAAATACGAATTGAGGCAGTGGACCTCGTGTAGTCCCTGTGTCGTGAGGCAAAATTTTTGCCTCATTGTGCTAGATGTGCGATGCGCAGTGACCTCCAATTCTTGGCTAGTCGCAGGCTGCTTTGGCAGCCTTCTCGCCCAAGTTCGTGTCCTCCTCAAGGACCCTTCCGTTGGTTCTTGGGGAGTCATGACTGTACGTGTTGACACTCTATACTATAGTTTACCTATTTAAAGTCTTTTTACAAGTTTTAGACTTAATATGACCCTCCAAAACCTTCACCAAACATAGGGACGTCAACTAATTCAATTTTGCTAGTTTCCAGACGATAAGGCCTTTCTTTGATGCTATGGACCCAATACTTCTCAAACAAGTTATTTACACTTATTGATGTATGAAATCATTATTACTCAACATATGAGACTCTAGTTTAGGTCATGGAATTTCCGGTGTGTGTCAATACCCCCGCCCCTCTCTTAGGAACATTCGTCCCCGAAGGATACTCTAGATCTTTATAAGAGGAAGAGACTCAAGACTAGCAGCCCGACCAACAACAATATATATAAAATGAGTCACAGCCCATTGGAGGACTCATTCACTCCTTTCAATATTTAATTTATAGCAATAAAACATAGGAACTTAATTCACAACATACCACATACTCAAGCTCAACTTTTTTACATCATATAAGGAGAAACTACCTTCTCCTCTCCAATATGAGCTCAATATGAATGTCAAAAGTTTTCATGCTGATTTCTTATCAAAAAAACACCAATTATGATTATTACAACTTCCATGAATACTTATAGCACACCACATACTTAAGTGAAATCCAACCATAAGTAACACATTTCATGGAAAAGAAAAAAACTCAACTTAAACATGAATTTGTACATCAATACACACATATTGGAAAAAACATGATAAGTTCAACATTATTCATAATAGTCATATAAGGAACTCATAACCTCAATCTTGGCTAGGAGTAAGGGGAAAAAGATGAGGATAGTTGGACTTCATGTCGGCTTCGGCCTCCCATGTTGCGCCCTCAACAAGGTGGTTCCTCCATAGAACTTTTACGGAGGCAACCTCCGTATTCCTCAATTTCTTAACTTGGCGATCCTAGATCTCAACCAGGACCTATTCATAAGAAAGGACCTCTTTTACCCCTAAACCTTCTAGAGGAAGAATGGAAACTGGATCACCTATACACTTTTTAAACATATAAACATGGAACACCAGATGAATTATGGACAACTCATAGGCAACACTCCAACTTGCTTCAAAATTTCATACGGTCCCATATAAGGAAGACTAAGTTTTCCCTTCATTCCAAACCTCATCACCCCTTTCATGGGTGAAATTTTCAAATACCCAATCCCCTACTTCAAATTCAAGGTCCCTCTTTCTATTGTCGACATAATATTTTTGCCGACTTTGAGATGTTTTTAGTCTATCTCTTATAACCAGAACCTTCTCGAGGGCTTCATAAACCAAATTGGGACCAAGTAGAGCAAACTCACCTACCTCATACCACCCAACCGGGGATCCACACCTTCTTCCATAAAGTGCCTCAAAGGGTGCCATCGAGATAGTCGAATGGTAGTTATTTTTGTAGGAGAACTCTATAAAATGTTGGTGGTCATCCCAATTACCTTTGAAGTCAGTGACAAAAGCCCTCAACATATCTTCAAGAGTTTGGATAGTGCGTTCTGCTTGACCATCTGTCTTGGGATGAAAAGTGGTATTAAGCTTCACTTTCGTACCAATCCCACCTTGGAAAGCTTTCCAAAAATGGGAGGTAAATTGAGTGCCTCTATCCGAAATGATGGGCAAAGGGGCTCCATGTGACTTCACTATCTCTTTAGTTTGCAATTTGGCATAGTTTTCCGCTGAATATGTGACTTTGACCGGAAGAAAATGTGAGGACTTGGTTAGGTTATCCACAATGACCCATATCGAGTCATGTTGTCTTCTAGTACGAGGCAACCATACTACGAAGTCCATGTTAATATACTCCCATTTGCATGTAGGAATATCTATATTTTGAGTCAAACCACTCGGCCTTTGATGCTCTGCCTTGACTTGTTTGCAGTTTGGACACTTAGCAACAAAATCCTCTATGTCCCTTTTCAAACCATTCCACCAATAAATTTCTCGTAGGTCGCAATACATCTTTGTGGCACTCTCATGGATGGAATACCGAGAGCCATGAGCCACTTCCATGATCAATTCCCTTAAGCCATCCATATTCGGTACGCACAACCTTTCTTGGTTCCTAAGCACCCCATATTCCCCTTAAGAGAAAGACTCATTAGACTTACTAAGGACCGTTTCCTTCAACTCCATCAATAAAGGATCAAGGTGTTGCTTGGATTTCACTCCAACCACTAAATATGTCTCAGAGTTATGGCGAACCAAAAAACCACCCTTTGGAGAGTTTTCTAGTCGAACCCCCAAACGAGCCAACCTATTAACCTCTTTAGCTAACCATTTCTTATCATCAACCACATGAGCCACACTACCCATGGACACTCGGCTTAGTGCATCCGCAACCACATTAGCTTTCCCGGGATGGTAAAGAACGCTCATATCATAATCTTTTAAAAGTTCTAACCATCTTCTTTGGCCTAGATTCAAGTCTTTTTTGAATGAATACATATTGTATACTCTTATGATCGGTGAACACATCCACATGTACCCCATAGAGATAGTGTCTCCAAATTTTTAAGGCAAATACTACGGACGCAAGTTCAAGGTCGTGAGTCTCGTAATTCTTTTCATGTTGCTTGAGTTGCCTAGAGGCATACGCTATGAATTTCCTATGTTGCATGAGCACACATCCTAGACCCACTCGGGTGTCATCACAATAAACCACAAACCCTTCGGTACCCTCCGTTAAGATCAATAACAGAGCGGAGGTGATTCTATCTTTCAATAATTAGAAGCTCTTTTCACATGATTCCGACCATTCAAATTTGAACTTTTTTAGGCTTAAGGCCGTTAATGGAGATGCGATAGACGATAATATTGCAACAAACCTCCTATAGTAATCGGCCAACCCTAGAAAACTTAGGATGTCGGTAAGACACAAAGGTCTAGGCCAACTTTTGACCACTTTCGTCTTCATTGAATAAATCTCTACCCCTTCACTAGAGACAATGTGACCAAGAAATGCAACCGATCTCAGCAAAAACTCACACTTGCTAAACTTAGCAAAAAGTTGGTTATCCTTGAGAACTTGCAAAACTATTCTCAAATGTCTCATATGATCATTCTCACTCCTAGAGTATATCAAAATGTCATCAACAAATACAATCACAAAAAAATCAAGATACTTTCTAAAAACTCGATTCATAAAGTCCATTAATGCCGTCGGGGCATTTGTTAGACCAAATGACATCACTAGGAATTCAAAGTGACCATATCTTATTCTGAATGTCATTTTCGGAATATCAACCTCCCTCACTCTAAGTTGATGATAACTCGACCTCAAGTCAATCTTTGAAAAGTAACTCGCTCCTTGGAGTTGATCAAACAAGTCATCAATCCTAGGGAGCGGGTACTTATTTTTTATAGTGACTTTGTTCAATTGATGATAGTCGATACACATTCTCAAAGACCTATCCTTCTTCTTCACAAAAATTTCCGGGGCACCCCATGGAGATATGCTTAGTTAAATAAAACCCTTATCTAGAAAATCCTTGAGTTGAGCCTTTAGTTCTTTCAACTCGGCCGCGGCCATCCGATAAGGAGGGATTGAAATAGGTTGTGTATCCGGAAATAAATCTATGCCGAAGTCAATATTCCGTTCGGGAGGAATTCCGAGAAGGTCATCGGGAAAGACCTTCGGAAATTCCCTCATAACGGGTACCGATTCTATGGGAGGGAACTCGGATTTAAGATCCCTAACTCTTACATGCGGTAGAGAAAACCCTTTGCAATCAATTTGCATGCTTTTAGACATGAGATGATCTTACCCCTAAGATTTGAGTTTCCTCCCTTACACTCAAAAATAGGTTCATTTGGAAATTGAAATTTGTTACCCTTGTCCTACAATCAATAGAGGCAAAGCAAGCATACAACCAATCCATTCCCAATATGACATCAAAATCAATCATTTCAAGTTCTATCAGGTCAACTAATGTAACTCTATTGGGCAAGGAAATTGGACAACCTTTATAGACTCTTTCAACCACCACGGAATCACCCACCGGGGTAGAAACCAAAAAAGGTTCATGTAATATGTCGGGTAGTATTTAAAATTTCATGGCTACAAGAGGGGTCAGAAATGACAATGTAGATCCGGGATCAAGCAAAGCATATACATTAAAGGAAAATATTTGTAACATACCGCTAACCACATCTGGTGAGTTCTCTTGATCACCTCGGGATTGGAGACCATAAAATCAATTCTTTTTAGGAGCATCCAGATTTGGGGCATTTCCTTGTCCTTGAACATTTTCCCTTCCTTGATTCTTCATCATAGGGCAATCTCTCTTCATGTGACCACTCTTGCCACAACCATATCAATTACCTATGTCAACTAGGCACTTACATGTAACACTCCGAAAGTCTAAGACGTGTTCTAGAGCCTAACATGATAGTCTAAAGGTTGTATTACTGTTTTAAGGCGAATAATAGTGTATATAAATCATTTAGGAAGTTCTAGAATCAAAACGTCAAAGAACATCCATGTAAGATCTCGAAAATGACTTAGGTGAACTAGATACTAACATGGTTTTCATGGTGTTGTAAGGTCCTAAAATGATCTATTATGTTTTATAGAGGCAGTAGCTAAGAGTTTAGGTACATTGGAAGTCAAACGTCAAGGGACGACCAAGACGTTCGACGACTAAGTCACCTCTGTGCCTCATATGTGGTTTTAGGTGTTTATGTGTGATTCATGAGGTTATAAGGTCCTTAAATGAGTTATTATGGTGTATATAGGCAGTGTGTCAAGTTTCGTGAAGTTTGTAGGTCAAACGTCCGTGACGTTCAAAAGATGTGCCTTGAAATGACCTTGTATGTCTAGGCATGTTTCATCGAGTTTTACATGTTCTTTTTGGATAAAATTCATGTGAGAGGTACTAAACTCATATATGGTCATTTTTGGGTTGGAAACGTCCAGGCAAGTATCCCCAAGGACTATCCAAGGGTCCTCGAGGATGGACACAAAGTTGGTGCCACGGCTGCCCAAGACAACCCAAACCACGGAGGCAATCGACGCCCAGTGGGTCAATCGACGCCCCATTTGTTGGGTCTCATCATTTGGGACTTATCATGGAGAAAGGAGGGACCAAGGACAAGCCTCATTCCCAGACCACAGACTAACAGGACGGTCCGTAGGTTGGCTTCCATCAATGGAGTATGTTCCGGCGTGCAGTCCACTGTTAAGTGGAGGGTGAATTAATAATAGATGGTTTGGAGGTTCCTTAAGGGTTTATTGGGTATTTTAAACATGTATATAAGTCTTTAACACTTAGAAGATTTCATTCTTCAAAATCAAAACCCCAAAATCCCTTAGAAATTCCTTAAGACTCCATTAAAGCTAAAACTCAAAGAAGAGCTTGGATTGAAGATTTGAGTGATGATTATTCATAAATTTGGAGGATTAGCATCATTGATGTATGGTTTTTGATTCTTGAAACTCGTTTCATCAAGGAGCCCAACTTTCAAAGATGTTTTCTAAAGTTTTCAAAGTTGAACTTGACCTATTTCATCATCTACCATGGGTTGTTGCATTAATGGTTTTTAAATGTTGATTATGGATTAAATTGTTATTGTATTGATTATTTTAACTTAATTAACCTATGAACCCATGTAATTGATGAACCCTAGTTTTTGACTACTTTATGGGTTACATGATATTGGTATAATGCTTATGAATTCTAGTGTGGATTTCTATGGGCTTTCTAATGATGTAAGAATTGTAGTCAATTGATGTTTAATTGATCTTAGATTGGTAAATCTATATTGAATTGATTTATATTCATTGAGTATTATAGTTTATGCATTGAATTGATGTTCATGGCCTTGGGTAAGGGCCTTATGATATTGTATTGGGTGATTTGGCATTGGATTAAAGTGTTGAGGATGAAGTGGTGGTACACTTCCCTATTTACCTTTAATTAATGATAATTAGAATTCAATTATGTTGTAATTGGTATGGTCCACTTATGGTGGCGGTATTATGTGAATTGATGTGCCCTTGTCAGCATTATTTAAAGTATTATGATTATCATGGACTTGTCGGCGCTACTTGAAGTATAATGTTGATATGTTTATTACATGAAGTATGATCATATCTACTTATATGTGGAGTAATGGGAAAGTACATGAGTTCTTATATTGAAGATGTTAGGTGATCATGTTAGACTATGACTATGTGTTGATGTGGGTAGTCTTAGAGTTGATGCATGATTGTTCCTACTTGACTATATGACTCTAATATGATTATATTGATGATGACATAGTAGTGTATAGGATGACTTTAAGATGATAATGGTTGTCCTTATGTGCTTATAGAATAACATGTAATATGTGCTAAGGTGAAGTATGTTGTGTCTTGTCTTGGTTGATTTGTGTCCCTTACTTGATGCAAGTATGAAAGTGAATATGTGATGTCTTGACTTAGAATTCTAGAGATCTTAGTCTTAAATGTATGATAGGTGAGACCTTGAATGATCAGAAGAGGGTCCTTTATGTGAAACCTTGAACCTAGGAGTAAGGTTACGAACCTTGAAAGTCGTAATGGTATCCTTCATGTAATGAATGATGGACTTAAGGTTGATTGGATGGAACGGCATCATATCAATCCTTAGGAAAGTCATAATGAGATTCTTATCGGCATTGTGAGGTATCCCTACTAGACCTTTCTTTGGTAGGTTAAATGTAATTGGGTTATGAACTTGATATGGAACCCTTTTGGATCAACCTTAATGTGAATTAATCTATGAGAATGAAGGCTAGCACCGAGTGAGTATGGTAAGGGAAGTAGTTCTAGTTAAAGGATGAGGTTATAATACAAAGTAAGCCCTTCATATTCCTTAACCATGTGCCTACATGGGATGTGTCCAAGTTCTACCATTGGCAAGTAGAACAACCTCATCGGAGTAGGGTAAAACTCAGGATTCCATGTTTTGCTACCATGGTCTATGTCAGTTATTGCCTATTCTCATCATGTGGGATACCTATTAGCATTACAGAAGTTCTATGAAGTTTACGTGGTGGTATGGGACGTTATCTAGACATTGCACAATAGGCTTTGAAGATGTTAGTAAGAGTCCCTAGGTCTTCTCCAAGACCATTACTTGAATGTCCTTTATGTAGTAAATGTATCTTAATGAACAAATGAATTAATGACTTATGTTAGAAAATATGTAAATGCATGTGTACCTAATCTAAAGTAAGTATTCCTTAGCTAAATTGTGAAGAGGGCATATGGGATGATCTCTTCATGTCTTATCTATGGAAGTCTTGAGAATGACTCTAGTTAGGTAAGTTGGTTGTTATGATTTGACATGACCTAAACTTAGGAAGTCTTAAGGATTATTTAGGTAACATTGAAGAGGGTGTATGGGTGTTCTCTTCTAGGAGTATTTAAGTAAGTCTTTGATAGCCCTGGTTAAGAGAATGTCATGTCTTATATATTTTGTATGTTGGTGTATGGTAAGTGTGTATGTGTCTCTTTATGAGTAATCTTGAGGAACGTTTATGCACATTTAGAGCGGGTGTATAGGCGGTCTCTCTTTGTGTGACTTAAGTGAATCTTAGGATAACTTTAGTGATAAGACTACATGCGATAAAGTGTTAAAAAGGGAAGGAAAGCACTTCACTACTACAGTAAAGCAACTCACTGTAACAGTGAATTGAGTTACTGTAAAGTGACTCTTAAAAATAGAATAATTGTTCTAAATGTTATCTTATGTGTTTCTAAGTTGATAAATGTTGTTCTTATGATTATATTATGATATTTTAAAGAAAACATGCCTATTTCCAACAAATGTCCATTTTTCATGATTTTTATGCATTATGTCATACTTAGTTCATGTGGTTGTACTAATCCATTCTTTTATCTATCTCTATTGTTGTTGGTAGGTGAGGAGCATTTGGGAAGGAAGACTTGGATCGTAGCACAGTTCAAGTGAAGTTGAAGTATGTCCTCAATTGACTCGAGGGCATATATAGATGTCTTTTATGTCTTTTATTTTGAAGTATTGTAATAGACTAAGTATTACTATATTCGTATTGTGTATGGGTCATTTACCAAGTATTCTCGTGTCTTAAGTTTAATGAGATTGAGACTTAGCATTTCCTATGATTTTATATGAAAGAGTTTTTTAAGACTATGATATGTTTTGTGAAAAGTTTTAATTCCGCACTACTTTTCATTATGTATATGCGATGAATGATCTGAAAGGGCTTATATAAGACCTCCGAGAGGTCGAGTACGCCAGTTACAATCTGAGATTGTGCCCTAACTTCTAGAGGGTGGTTTTGGGATGTGACAAGCTTGGTATCAGAGCATAGGTTGTGAAAGTAATCTTAGGAATCAAGAAGTCTCATCAAGTCACGTCTAGTAGAGTCTCGACCATCGGAATGAGTTGCGACACATCTATGGGCGAGAGGTTATAGGACGATAGAGTTTCCCTTCTTTTCTACTCCTATGTCATTTGGTAGAGTAAATGTTATGAGTATCCTTCTTAATGTGTTTCCTTGTATTTCTAGGAGATGAATACTAGAAGGATGGCCGCTAGAAGGTTGGAAGAGGAGAGGGTGAATGAGGAGATTCCTCCTCAAGTTTAGCAAGTTCCTCAAGATGAGCAAGGACTCCAAGGTGCTCGAAGTGCTCAAGTGCCTCCCCATGGGTATCATGTCCCTAATGTGGAAGGAGGTAATGAGGTTCCGGTGGTTCCCCCGGAGTTGAGTAATAGTGATATTAGAGAGGCTTTGATTGCTTTAGCCAGAGCCGTGACTACTCAAACGAATTTGAGTATGGTGCCTAGAGTTGTGGAGAGCACTATGACCTCTAGGTTTAGAGACTTTGTGAGGATTAATCCTCCGATCTTTCTTGGATCTAAGGTAGGTGAAGATCCCCAAGATTTCCTTGATGGTGTGTACAAAGTGTTGAGTGCTATGGGGGTTACATCTAGGGAGAAGGCGGAATTGGCTTCGTGTAAATTGAGAGATGTTTCTCAAATATGGTACACTCAATGGAAGGATAATAGGCCGGTGGAGTCGGATCCTATTGAGTGGGAAGAATTTAAGGAAGCTTTTCTTGGTAAGTACTTTCCTCGTGAGAGGAGGGAAGTTCAGGTAGAAGAGTTTATCAATCTCAAGCAAGGTAATATGATTTTTGAGGAGTACTCTTTAAAGTTCTCTATGTTATCTAGATATGCCTCTTCCCTTATGTCTAATCCAAGGGATGAAATGAGTCATTTTGTGATGGGTGTCGCCGATCTAGTGAGGGAGGAATGTCGTACGGCTATGCTACATGATGATATGACCTTACCTAGACTCATGGTTTATGCACAATCAATTGAAGAGTCTAAACTTAGGAGGATGTCAAGAAATTTGAAAAGAAGTGGTGAGAGTGATCAAGGGTAACCTAGGTTCAAAAAGAGGGCTCAAACTAAAGGTGAACCTAGTGCTCCTAAGGTGAAATTTGAGAAAGGAGGTAGTTCTCAAAATGACAAACCTACATGTGCCAATTGTGGTAAGAAACCTTATGGTGAGTGTCTATTGGGTACCGGGAGTTGTTTTGGATGTGGAAAAAATGGGCACAAAGTGAGAGATTGTCCTAATAGAGATGGTAAGAAGGATGCTCCTAGTGTTCCAAATTAATGGAGAATATTCCAAAGGCAAAGGCTCATTTTTATGCACTCCGAATTAGAAGAGAGAAGCTGGATGAGAGAGATGATGATGTTTGTAAGTCCTTGCATTTCTATTTTTAGTGATATGAGCTCCTTATAAGTGGGGGAGTATGGTTAGTTGATAGGATAGGAAGTCATAGAAGCATGTTGCATGTGCATTGTGTTTAGGAGTTTTGTTGAAATTGAATTTCATTAAATTCTTCCATTGTGTATATTATGAAGTCATGATCATGTTCTAAGAGGTGTTCATATGATTTTATCTTGCATATTAGCATGTTTATATCATGAATTGCATAAAAGTTACATTTTTGATAAAATTTGCAAAATTCACTATAAAGGTACTGCCTGCTCATTGTAATATTTTTCAAAAATTGACTAATTTATTCTTTGGTCTAAAATTGTTGTAATGTTGTTAAAACGGATATGTATGAGTATAATAATGAATATAAAATGAGTTTTTGATATTTGGAATGAAGGATGTGAGTTTTGTAGCATAATGAGTTATAAAATTGTCTTATATTTTCTTGTTGTGTTGTAAATCTCTTGACTATGTGAAATCGATGTTTTCTCTTTGATTATGTGTTATATGGTTTAGTTTTGAGCAGCTAGTTGAATCTCTATTCTTGGATGTAACATTCTGGAAAATTTCATGTCTAGTGAAGAGCCCAATGGGTCTTTAAGAATGCGTATTGGGGATACATAGGCATCCCAATGCCCAATATTGAGAAATATTCGGCATAGTATAGAAAATTGTCTAAGGGGTATTAGCCAATTTCTATATAATACCCAAATAAGCAAAATATTGGGCATATTAGAAATATTGGCTTAAAGGGGTGTTAGCCAATTTTCTAACATTAATGAGCCTTTAGAATTGTACCTGCAATGAAGACCCTAAAATAACTATAATCTTCACATATGCCTAACATACATATTATGTACTAGGCATCTAAGTGTCAAGCCTAGTACCATAGCACATGACCATTTAAAATGATCATGTAAATTAAGCAGTGCCCAAGTACATAGTGAGGGTCCTTGAGACAATAAGTAAACATTCCCAAATGAACAATAAATAATAGTTAGTTAGAAAAGTACAACCAACCCATGTGCAAGCACATGTGCAAGACATTTGAAGAAGTGGCCAAAGGACTCATTTTGGTTGATTGTGAACGTTTATGAGTTTAAGTAGAATGTCTTATATGAATGTTAAGTAACAAAGAGTTTATATTTTCCGCTAAAATTAACCTAGATAAAGTAACGATGACGTATGTAGGCTTGTCTACGACCTCTGAGAGATCAACGATGCCGGTCTCGTCTGGGGTCTAGACTCCGGTCATGACAAAGTTGGTATCAGAGCCCTAGGTTAAATTTTAAAGATAAGAAGTTCACATCAACCAAAATGAGTAGTTTCTAAGTCATGGTAGTGAAGTGCACCACTATCCTGAATTAGAGACTGCATGATGCGTAGGAAAAATTCCCTTCTTCTAATCTTATCGTACCTTCTCTAATGTCTGTTTCTTGGTGTTAAGAGCGTATCTAACATCAACTTTTGAGATTCAGAAAGATGAATACAAGGAGAAACGAAGGCGGAGCAACAAGGTGTTCCCAGGAAGAACCCACATGCCAGCACCATGGCTAGCGGGTTAAGGGACTTCACGAGGATGAATCCTCCCATTTATGCTGGATCTAAGATTGCTGAGAATCTCAAGAAGGAGTGTAGGGCATCTATGCTGCATGCCAGTATGGGCCTTTCCAGGCTTATGGTCCATGTCCAACAAGTGGAGGAATGCAGGACGAGGAAGCATAGTAAGGCAGGGAACAGGTCAAGGAAAACTGAGAAGAATTTTTCAAGGAAGAGTGGTACTGAAATCAGGGATAAGCCCAGGTTTAAGAAGGGACTCTCCCACCAAGGGGAGTCAAGTTCATCCAAGGGTCGCTATGAAAGGGATTCCGAGCCTAGAGTTAAGAGAAACAGTGAAGTAGATACACCTCAGGAGAGGCCACCTTGTAGGAAGTGTGGCAAACTTCATGGAGAAGAGTGTAGGAGGGGCTCTAACGCTTGTTACAGTTGTGGAAAACTGGGTCACATGATGAAGGATTGTCCGTATATGAGAGGTCGAGAAAAAGGGAAGGAGAAAGTTCAGCCGAATGGTCCAAGTGAAGAGGCTCTAAGGAGGCAACGATTCTTCGCACTCAAGTCTAGGGGTGTAGGGAAAGACACCTCTGGTGATGTCTCGGGTGCGTAGCCTAAATTAGTTTTCATGTGTATGGTTTTATGCACTAGTATGAAGTTAATATGTTGGAGTCATCATGTTGGTTGCTGACCTAGGTGACTTATGTGTTTATTTATGTTGTACGCTTTGATGAGACTAGTTTAGGAAGGAGTTCCTTAGTCTATTAATGCGAAGCTGCTAGTAGGGTTTAAGGATGTGCACCAACCAACAAATATGTGAATCAGATATTCACCAATAAAAAGCATTGAATAGCTTAGGTATGGATTTTCTCCATAAGTGTTATGCTACCATAGACTATCAAACCAGGGTAGTAAGGTTTCAGTTGCCAAATGAGATAGGGTATAAATGGGTAGGGCGTGGATTAATCCAACAAAGCCATATAATTTTAAATCTTAAGACCAACAAGATGTTATCTAAGGGGTTAGATATACTCCTCCTAAGGCTGTTTTTGTGTAAGAAACTCTAAGTGTTAGTGCAATAGTCGACTTGGTGTTGTCAGTCCATAATCGTATGAGTAATAATTGCACTATGTGAGTTAAAATGAATTCATGTTTGCATGTCATGTTGCTGTTTTTGTATAGCGTGGACATGATTTTTGTGTTGCATGAGTTGTGAGGTGCATCAAGTTAAGTGCGATTGAGAAAGAAGTTCCTCAATCTCAAATATGAAGCTTCAGATAAGCTTAAGTAATATGCATTATCCAGAGTAAGTGTGAAACAGAAATTCACAAAGCGTAAAGTCTCAAGTATGTTATGATATCTTCGAAAATCACCCTCTTTATTTTAATATGATGTGTAGTGTCATTCGGGGACGAATGTTCCTAAGGGGGGATAATGTAACAACCCTAAAAATGACTATGCTAAGTAATGTCTAACGTATCTAGAATGCCTAGATTAGATCGAGTTCACACGAATTGATGCGCATAGAACCAGACCTCTGAACCTCTACAAAAACCAAGCCAACTAACTTTGTGAGTTAGTTGAGCTAGGAAAGGTTGGGTTCAGCCATGTAGGGCACCCGAATATGAAGATGTACCCGGATGAGTCTTAACCAGACTTAAAAAGGGGTAATCTTAAGTTTGGAGGGTCTAGGGGTAAAATGGTCTTTTCCAGGATAAGGGTAGTATTGTAATTACCCTAAATATTTAATTAATTAATTAATTAATATGGTGGAGGGGCAATTTGGGTAGAGGTGGCCGAAATTGACCCTTTAAGCAAAATCTAGCTTCACCCGGGTTCCAGTCTTGGTGGAAGCAAGGATTAAATTGATTTAATTTTATTAAGTGAATTAGTTGAATTAATTAATATTTTAAAATCTGATTTAATTAAGGGAAAAATCAGATTTTTAATAAAAAAATAATAATAATAAAATTAATAAATAATGAGGAGTCCTAGTTTGACTTAGTCTCCACCTAACTCTCCTAATCCTAATCATAATCCTAATCCTCTCATTCGCACGTCTCTCACTCTCATTCTCACGTTTTTTATCATTAAAATAACTGAAAATAATAGTTCTTCACTCTTGAAGAACTTACACACAAAAACTCAAACGAAAAACTAAGCTAAAAACGAAAATCAACAACAAGTTCTTGACGGGATTGTGCTTGAAGTTTTGGTGGTGAGGCTTGGTTTCATGATAAATTGGCAGAATTTAAACAAGTTTTGAACGACATTAAGGTATGGGTTTTCTTCTCTCTTTGTCCCTTTCCCAAGTGAACCCTAAGTTCAGTTTAAATTCCAATCGAGAAACTAAGGTTGTCCCCGTTGCATGCCCCTGTCATTAGATCCTTTGAAAGATTCAAAGCATGCGTTGGTATGTCTTCTGGTAGATATAGGTCAGGTTGTGATTATGTATTGAATGTGTGGAAATAAATCATGTAAAGTATGAAAAAATATATTCGGGAAAAGTATATTAAGTTGACTGTTTTGAGCATGTGTGTGCTGGAAATTTACTATGTTTGCTGCCTGAAATTTGTATGTTAAAATGTTGTGTTTCGCGTGTATAAAAATGTTAAAAATGTGATGTTTATATAAGGTTAAGGTGGCTGACTAAATGGCACTCAAAATACTACAAAAATCAACATAAGAATGAGAGAAAATGGATTGGAAGAGACCAAATTTCCAGCTTGCTGGACATTGGTGGTCTCGGCCAAGAATTGAAAAAAATAGCTATGTTTTAAAAAAAAAAAAAATTATGAGGTCATTGGGAATTGAACCCAAGACCTCACCAAATGTAAATTATATAAAAATTTCATGAAAAAAAAATGAAAGGAAAAATAAATGTGGAGAGTGGGGATTGAACCCCCAACCTCTTGAATGGATGAGAGAGTTAGGAGAAAAATAAAGTAGAAAAATAAATGTGGAGAGTGGGGATTGAACCCCCAACCTCTTGAATGGATGAGAGAGTTAGGAGAAAAATAAAGGAGAAAAATAAATGTGGAGAGTGGGGATTGAACCCACAACCTCTTGAATGGATGAGAGAGTTAGGAGAAAAAAATAAAGGAGAAAATAAATGTAGAGAGTGGGGATTGAACCCACAACCTCTTGGATAGGTGAGAAAGTTAAGAGATAAAACTAAAAGAAAAATAATGAGCTTGTGGGGGATTGAACCCACAACCTCCTTGACTTAAACGAAAAAGGAGAGGAGAAAAAGAAAGGAAATATTATGGGGTTGATGGGGATCGAACTAGGGTCCCCCAAATCTGAAAAATGCAATTATCAACTTTAAAATAAGATTAAGTGTTGTCCAAGGGATTTGAAATCGTGTTCCCTTGCCCAATTTCGTATTGACACATAAGTCATACGTAAGTAAATATTTAATGAATGCTGCATCTAAAGATCGAAATCAATATCTTGACATATCTATAAGATGCATAAGTCTTGTACCACATAATCTTGGGTAAACATGAATCACTTAGACAAACTATGAATAAAGCCTCATGGCTTGTATGTGTGTACTCATAAGTCTAGCATACATTTAAAAGTAAGTGAGCCTACGATGAATGTGATGAAATTATGTAACCCTAGAAGGTTTAAATAAGAGTGTGAAACACACTAAATGGCCAAGTGCATTGGCATATGATGAAATGAATATTCACGTGAAGGGGTGAGTAATTATGAAAAGCAAATGTGTGAAAGTTAATGAATGAGGTGACAATATGATAAGAGGCTAAGGTGAAAGATGAGAGCAATCTCAAATTAGCCAAGTAAATGTTACCAAAATGTACTCACCTATGGGAGTGTAAAGCTAATGAAGAGACCAGTCTCTATGAACACTCTAATGAAAGTATTGAACTTAATGCATACTTAATACTAATTATGAGATAAGAAATCATCTAATGAGCTATGATGTCCTCATGCTAGAAGCCAGCTTCCATGATGTATGAGTTGAATGTAATGGAACTTTATATTGAGCACCGACAGGCTAGCTATGAGAGGTGATGCCTTCTTTCGGGAAAGGCGGAGGTTCACGTAACTCTCATGAGATGAGACTGTCCGGCATGTCGGGTATGGGTCTCCTTATATCTCCTAGTCTTTGAACTTATACTGCCAATATAGGGATATAACAGGGTTCGATTCCCTATATACGCTAGCATGTTTTGGTTCACTTTGGCCGGTGATTCCACCTCTTTTCGGTGTGTGGATTACACACTGGATTTCATGATGCTCACATGATCTATACCAAAGGTGTTAGGATAGGATAATTAAGAGGTGAGCTAGACTCAAGTAATGACACTAGGTTATTCTTGGTCATTGCACAGCAAACCCGATTAGAGTCTTAAACTACATCCGAGGTATGACTAGTGATTGCACTAGTATATGAATGAATGAAAATGAAGTATGTATGAATGAACGGAGCAGACTCTGTGTTTTCTAAAGAAGTCTCCCTAGTTGAGGTCCCATATGTTGAGCCCTCATTTTGGGAAGTGCTAATGTCAAGTCCATGATTACAAGGTCTCATGGCATATGAAAGAATGATGTGAACTACGTGATATGATATGTGAAATACGTTATGTGATGCTTGCAAAATGATAAGTATGATGATGCATGTTACTCTCATGGCATGACTTTCCTAATCCAAATTTGGCAAGTCCACTGACTTTCCTAATCCAAATTTGGAAAGTCCATCCACTGACTTTCCTAATCCAAATTTGGCAAGTCCACTGACTTGACTTTCCATAAATCATATTGTTAGGAAAGAGCTATTCTTGCTCATGCATGTACTTAGTGTGTGCTTGCATATACCCATACTTAGTACAAGTGTGGACTATCCCATACAATATCTACTTTTAGGTGCAGGCACAGGTGGACGTTAGAGATTACAGTACGACGTTGCAGCTATCCGGACGTGGAGCATTCATCCGGATTTCATAGGCCCTCATGCTTTTGAGGACGCTTGACCATTATATTCTAGCTTAGATATAGGTTTGAGTTAGTGGAGTATGTTCCACTAGCGTTTCTTTCTCATCTTATTTCAGACATTGTACTGGTGCCATTTTGGCAAGTATACACTTAATGCAGTATGGAACTATTTCTTTCATTTGATGATCTTAATATTAGATGGTTAATTGTGAACATTTATGAGTTTAAGTAGAATGTCTTATATGAATGTTAAGTAACAAAAATTTCAAATTTTCCGCTAAAATTAACCTAGATGAAGTAACGATGACGTATGTAGGCTTGTCTGCAACCTCTGAGAGGTCAACGACGCCGATCTCGTCTGGGGTCTAGACTCCGATTGTGACAAAATTCATGTGAGAGGTCCTAAACTCGTATACGGTCATGTTTGGGTTGGAAACTTCTGGGAAAGTATCCCCAAGGACCATCCAAGGGTTTTTGAAAAAGGACCCAAAGTTGGTGCCAAGGCTGCCCAAGACAGCCTAAACCACGGAGGCAATCGACGCCCAGTGGGTCAATCGACGCCCCGTTTGTTGGGTCTTGTCGTTTGGGACTTAGACTGGAGAAATGAGGGACCAAGGACAAGACTCAGTCCCAGACGACGGACAACAAGATGGTCCGTTGGTCAAGGGATGGTCCGTAGGTTGGCTTCCGTCGATGGAGTTTATTCCTGCGTGCAGTCCACTGTTAAGTGGAGGGTGAATTTATAAATTTACCCAAAGTCCAAATAGAAAGTTTTGAGGTTCCTTATGGGTATATTGGGTATTTTAAACATGTATATAAGTCTATAACACTTAGAAGATTTCATTCTTCAAAATCAAAACCCCAAAATTCTTTAGACATTCCATAAGACTCCATTAAAGCTAAAACTCAAGGAAGAGCTTGGGTTGAAGATTTGAGTGGTGATTCTTCATAAAATTGGAGGATTATCATCATTGAGGTATGTATTTTTATCCTTGAAACTCGTTTCATCAAGAAGCCCAACTTTCAAAGATGTTTTCTAAAGTTTTCAAAGTTGAACTTGACCTATTTCATGATTTACCATGGGTTCTTGCATTAATGGTTTTTAAACATTGATTATGGATTGAATTGTTATTGTATTGATGATTTTAACTTAATTAACCTATGAACCCATGTAATTGATGAACCCTAGTTTTTGACTAATTTATGGGTTACTTGATATTGGTCTAATGCTTATGAATTCTAGTGTAGATTTCTATGGGCTTTCTAATGATGTAAGAATTTTATTCAAGATGTTTAATTGATCTTAGATTGGTAAATCTATATTGAATTGATTTATATTCATTGAGTATTATAGTTTATACATTGAATTGATGTTCATAACCAAGGGTAAGGGCCTTATGATATCGAATTGGGTGATTTAGCATTGGATTGAAGTGTTGAGGATGAAGTGGTGTTACGCTGCCATATTTACCTTTAATTAATGATAACTAGACTTCAATTATGTTGTGATTGGTACAGTTCACTTATGGTGGTGGTGTTATGTGAATTGATGTGGCCTTGTCGGCGTTATTTTAAGTATTATGATTATCATAGCCTTGTCGGCGCTACTTGAAGTATTATGTTGAATGTGTAGTTGATTATGTGAAGTATGATCATATCTACTTATATGTGGAGTAATGTGAAAGTACATGAGTTCTTATATTGAAGATGTTAGGTGATCATCTTAGACTATGACTATGTGTTGATGTGTGTAGTCTTAGAGTTGATGCATGATTGTTCCTACTTGACTATATGAGTCTAAGATGATTATATTGATGATGACATACTAGTGTATAGGATTTCTTTAAGATGATAGTGGTTGTCCTTATGTACTTTTAGAATGACATGTAATATGTGCTAAGGTGAAGTATATTGTGTCTTGTCTTGGTTGACTTGTGTTTCTTACTTGATGCATGTATGAAAGTGAATATGTGATGCCTTGACTTAGAAGGCTAGAGATCTTAGTCTTAAATGTATGAATGATAGATGAGACCTTGAATGATGATAAGAGTGTCCTTTATGTGAAACCTTGAACCTAGGGGTAAGGTTATGAACCTTGAAGTAGAAAGTCGTAATGGTATCCTTCATGTAATGAATGATGGACTTAAGGTTGATTGGCTGGAATGGCATCATATCAATCCTTAGGAACGTCATAATGAGTTTCTTGTCGGTATTGTAAGGTAGCCCTAGTAGACCATTCTGTGGTAGGTTAAATGTAATTGGGTTATGAACCTTATATGGAACCCTTTTGTATGAACCTTAATGTGAATTAATCTATGAGAACGAAGGCTAGCACCGAGTGAGTATGGTAAGGGAAGTAGTTCTAGTTAAAGGATGAGGCTAGAATACAAAGTAAGCCCTTCATATTTCTTAACCATGTGCCTACATGGGATGTGTCCAAGTTCTACCATTGGTAAGTAGAACAACCTCATCGGAGTAGGATAGAACTCCGGATTCCATGTTATTCTACCATGTTCTATGTCGGTTATTGCCTATTCTCATCATGCGGGATACCTATTAGCATTAGAGAAGTTCTATGAAATTTAGGTGGTGGTATGGGACGCTATCTAGACATTACACAATAGGCTTTGAAGATGTTAGTAAGAGTCCCTAGGTCTTCTCCAAGACCATTACTTGAATGTCCTTTATGTGGTAAATGTCTCTTAATGAACTAATGAATTAATGACTTATGTTATAAAGTATGTAAATGCATGAGTACCTAATCTAAAGTGACTTAAGGATTCCTTAGCTAAAGTGTGAAGAGGGCATATGGGATGATCTCTTCATGTATTATCTATGGAAGTCTTGAGAATGACTCTAGTTAGGAAAGTTGGTTGTTATGATTGACATGACCTAAACTTAGGAAGTCTTAAGGATTATTTAGGTAACCTTGAAGAGGTGTATGGGTGTTCTCTTCTAGGAGTATTTAAGTAAGTCTTTGATAGCCTTGGTTAAGAGAATGTCATGTCTTATATATTTTGTATGTTGGTGTATTGTAAATGTGTATGTGTCTCTTTATGAATAATCATGAGGATCATTTTGGCACATTTAGAGAGGGTGTATGGGAGGTCTCTCTTTGTGTGACCTAAGTGAATCTTAGGATAACTTTAGTGAGAAGACTACTTGCTATAAAGTGTTAAAAAGGGAAGGAAAGCACTTCACTGTTACAGTGAAGCAATTCACTGTAACAGTGAATTGAGTTACTGTAAAGTGGCTCTTAAAAATAGAATAATTGTTCTAAATGTTATCTTATGTGTTTATAAGTTGATAAATGTTGTTCTTATGACTATATTATGATATGTTAAATAAAATATGCATATTTCCAATAAATGTTCATTTTTCATGAGTTTTATGCATTATGTCATATTTAGTACATGTGGTTGTACTAATCCATGCTTTTATCTATCTCTATAGTTGTTGCTATGTGAGGAGCATTTGGGAAGGAAGACTTGTATCGTAGCACCATTCAAGTGAAGTTGAAGTATGTCCTCAATTGACTCGAGGGCATATATAGATGTTTGTTCTGTCTTTCATTTTGAAGTATTGTAATAGACTAAGTATTTCTATATTCGTATTGTGTATGGGCCATGTCCCAAGTATTATCGTGTCTTAAGTTTGATGAGATTGAGACTTAGCATTTTCTATGATTTTATATGAAAGAGTTTTTCAAGACTATGATATGTTTTGTGAAAAGTTTTAATTCCGCACTACCTTTCACTATGTATATTCGATGAATGATCTGAAAGGGGTTGTATAAGACCTCCGAGAGGTCGAGTACGCCGGTTAAAATCCGAGATTGTGCCCTAACTTCTATGGGGTGGTTTCGGGATGTGACAGTCCATGACGTCCAGAAACTAGTTCAAGAGTGCTAGTGTGTCGTAGCCTATTTGACTAAGTTTTAAGAGTCGGAAAATGATGAAATTTGGTGTTAAGGTGTCTAACATGTAGTAGAGTTGGTTTATAGTCAAAACGTTTTGGTACGACTCCCCAAGGACTAACCAAGGTCCCTTGAGGAAGACCCTTGCAATTGTGGCTTAAAGTTGTCAAGAAACAGTGTTCACCAACGAGGCCCATCGGGGAGGCGTGGTCCAATTGACGGGGTGTCGATGGACACTTAGCCATTTTGGCCAAGGGTCCATTTGAACCAGTCTCTGTCCTTAATGATGGACCAACAGAACGGTTTGTCCCTTGGCCGTTGATTGACCTATGACCCGTTGGTCGGGGTCTCGTCGGTCAAGCCACTGTGTCGCTGCCACGTTTTAGTTGGTTAAGTTAATTTAATTAAGTGGTTAGTTAATTAATTAGGGTTTAAGGGAGGCCTAATTAAGTTAACTAATGACTCCTATAAAGACCCCAAACCTAATTAGACTAAACCCAACTCACATTATTCCCAATACCCAATTGCTCTTCCTTCTCTCTTCTTTCTCTCTCCCAAAGAAACTCCATAAAAGACCAAGCAAAAGAGGGTTCTAGGGCTGCTAAAGATCAATTTTCCTCCATCAAAGGTATGGTATTCCTTTCACCTTTGGGATCTCTTTCCCCAAAGGATTCCTTCAAGTTGTCTTCAAAAAGATGAAATTCTAGTGGGTTTTCTTCCAATACGAAATTGATCTTGTGAATTGCTTTGTCTATAATTTATTTTGGTTATTATGAGTATATTAACATGAATTATGACTCAATTATACTACTTCTTTATGAGTTGACCAAGTTGTGGAAAGATGACCTTTTCCCCTTAACCCTAGGTTGTGATCTTAAATTGAGTTATCTTGTATTGATATAATTGGCTTGGTTAATGTGTTAATTACTATTCTATGTTGTTATTATGCTAAGTTATGAGTATATGGTGATATGTTGTAATCCAATTATGCTAGTTCTCGAGTATTTTACCTAGATTGTGAAGTAGTTCATGAATTTGTCATAAGTCTTTAACCCTAGGCTATGAACTAGTAATGAATTTGTTGTGTGGTGACTCAATTGACTTTATTATTATGTTGGTTACTATTATATAATGATATTACACCCATTGTTGGGTTGAATTGTATGGTTTATCGTAAGACCTTGATGATGGCTTATGAAGGAGATTAAGTTAAGTCTTGTGATCTCAATTCTTTACTTCGATTATGATTACTTGTGTTCAGTGATTGAGTTATATTGAAGTATACCTTGTGATTAAGATTGATTAGAATTGGTATGATGTTTAATTGAAATGTCTTGAACTATGGATTGGGGGTTATTGGCTAAGATGTAAATGTTATAAGGATGGTGATAACTTACCAACGTGTCTTATTATGATGTGATTATGTAAATGTGCTAACCTCACATGTATGAATTGTAATGAAAGGAAAATACTCATGCAATTCTTATTGATCTATGATTACGATGATTATATAAGGGATAGACCCTATAATCTAATTGAGCTATGATCATTAATAAAGGCTCAAAGACATTTCAAAAAGGGACTCTAGCTTAGAACCAAGTGAACTAGAGTGAGGAGTGTCCCTTCCCACATAGGGAAGGTAGGATCACTAACGTACTCATGAGATTGGAGACTATAATGCATGTAGCATAAAGAGGGTCCCAAATACATCTCCTAGTTCTTGAACTATGTTTCCCCATAGGAATACTAGCTAGTGGATCCACATAGTTGTTCCTTGGCAAGTAATCCACCTTCTTTCGGTGTAGGGTTCCATGACACCGGTTTCAACATTAGCGCATGCGGTCTATGTTGGTTAAGGCAAGATGTTCCCAAAAGGTAAAATAAGTAATGGAATGAAATCTAACTAGGATGACCTAAGGGGTTTAGCTTAGTCTAGGTAGGGGTATGGGACTCCACCTATACATTGCACTAGTTAGCCTTGAGGGAAGTCTTGGAAGGATGTTCTTATCTATGTATATGCATATAAATTTAAATGATATGTATATGATGATCTTAAATGTTAATGACACTATGTGATGTTGGTTACTCTTATGAACATGTGTTTAGTCTCTATTGCTAAAGTATGATGTCATGTACTCTTAATGAGATGCTATGTGAAGTTGGACATCGGTTATGGTTCTTGTTAGGTTTACTTGACTAAGGTTATGGGTCTTTGCTTAGTCATTGCACTAGTCGACTTATTGAGGATTCATGATCAATGGTCTTGCTTTGGTTATGGTATTATGACTAGATAATAGAGTTGTCTTGATTATGTGCTCAAGTATGTTGATATGCATGTGACTTGACTATACTTAGTATTGTTGGTCTTGTGAGGTACATGGTCTTGACTTAATGAAATATGTACTATTGATTGATATTGGTTCTTTAATGTGCATAAGTCTTTCAAATGTAAAATAGTATGCTTTAATAAAATGTCCCTTTTTAGCATGATTTTATGTTGTGTGTGCATGTGATCCTATTCTTAGTGCAAGTGATGTGCTAACCCCATTTCTCCCTCTTTTCCCAACATTTTAGATTTCGGTCGTTGAAGGGCTTGTGACGACTTTTGAAGG
Source organism: Solanum sitiens (assembly GCA_016801875.1). NCBI lineage: Eukaryota > Viridiplantae > Streptophyta > Magnoliopsida > Solanales > Solanaceae > Solanum > Solanum sitiens. The sequence goes on from JABWTJ010000287.1 coordinate 272,439, forward strand.
AAGACTTGGAATTCTCACTCTCCAAGTTGGGTAGGTCCTCACTTTCCGAGGACAATGCCACTATCAAGTTATTGATGTTTTTCTAGTTATAAGACTTCTACTTTTTTCCTTTTCATTTGAAGAAGATTGTTGTATAGCCTATATGTGGCTTTATTGAATTGATGTATGGGCTATGCCCAATTGTATACTCTTGTTTAGATGGTTATGAGATGAGACATTTTTAAGACTATGTTAATCTTATATATAAATGCACAATAAAATTAGAAGACAATGTAATATTCTTATACGAAGGGTCTATGTATACTCGATATGAATATATTATGAATATATTATGCGTATGTGAGAGTTCTATGTAAACCTCATGATAGATAAACAAAAAATTCTAAATATTACCATCATCTTCGAGGACGACAACACCGGTTATGTCTAGGGGGTTCTCCCCGGATGTGACATTACCATCATGTGTTCTACCACATTTTCAACAAATAGGCTACTCAACATAAGAACCACCTCCTTTCCCCTCTTGGGGCTTGGGAGTAGACACCTTACTCTTGTAGACCCTTGGAGCATTAGGAGGGCCTTGTTTGCAAAACCTCCTTTTGAACCTTGTTTTGTCTTGCACCTCAAATTTAGTTTTGGAAGAATTTCCATCTTTGGTTGTTACCTTCTTCCACTCCCTACCAACTTGCTTAAGCTTTTGCTCCTCAATTTGTTCAGCATGAACCATGAGACGAGAGATGTCCATTCTAGGAATCACCATAGCCGACCTACATTCATTAACCACAAAGTCGGATATCCCCATAACAAATTCGTTCGTCTTAGCTCTAGAATCCGCAACCATAGTAGAAGCATGCTTTGATAGTTGAGTCAACTTGAGGCTATACTCTTTCACGCTCACACCCTCTTGACGAAGGTTGATGAATTCTTGCATTATCCTCTCCCTTAGTTCTTCATTATCCTCTCCCTTAGTTCCAGGGAAAGAACCTATCAAGCAAAGCCGTTTTGAAATCTCCCCAAGTAATTCGGCCTTCTATAACTTGCCTCTCATCCTTCCATTGCTCATACCAAACTTGAGTTACGTCTTTGAGTTGGTAGGCGGCTAGTTCCGCCTTTTCTTGAGAAGAAACATCCATAGCATAAAGAACATTGAACACTTCATTAATGAACCCTTGTGGGTCCTCCTCCACCTTAGAACCATAGAAAGTAGGGGGATTCATCCTTGTGAAATCCCTAATCCTTGAAGCTGTGGTGTTAGCATTGGCGTTCACTTGCACCCTTGAATCCCTAGAAACTTGGGTAGCCAACACTTGAGTCAAGCTATGAATAGTCGCCCTTATCTCAACGTTAGTTATGGCCCCTTCTTCAATAGGAACTTGAGGGTTTTGAGGAGCTTGAGGGGGAACCGCCTCATTCAAATTCTCCTCCTCGGCTCTTCGAGCATTGTTCCACCTTGTATTCATTACCTATAAGCACAATAAAAAAGGATTAGAAGAAAGGACTAGATAGAGTTAAGACTCTTAGGCAAGACTAAGGAATAACAAGAGAGTGAAAGTTCCTAAGCATCACATATTCTCTCATTCATAAGTGTGGCACGCTTCAAAATTATAAATAAGACCCTACATAGACGTGGTTTAGTGAGACATCAATCCTAAATTACTCAGTCTCATGCTCTGATACCAAGCTTTTTACGACCCAAAGTACCCCCTAGGCGTAACAGGCGTCGTCCTCCTCTAAGAGGACTAAGACAAGCCCTTAGCATACATCATAGCACATCATAGGTCAAAAATACGGAAAAATTTAAAACACTACGTAGTGAAATATACTTAGACTTCTCACATACTATATATGGAGTTTACATAGACTCCTCACATATGAAGTGTACATAGACTTCTCTTTTAGCATAACAAATCATATAGGAGTCTAAAGTCTCATCTTATATATAAACCATCTACAAGAGTATGAATGTTTGGACATAGCCAAATACAAAACAATAAGCCATTATAGGCTTACAATATTTGTCTCAATGATAAAAGAAAGAACGAATGTTTCTAAACAAAGCAACATCATAGCTAGATTGGAACTTGGCCACATCTTCGGACATGAGGACTCACCAATGACTTGGTAAAAGATCCAAGTCCTCCTTGCAATCGATCACGAACTTCTCAACGGCTTCAACCTAAAATTTTAGGGGAAAAGGGAGAAATATGGGTTATTACAATACCACATGTACCAAGTATGGCTCCTATACACAAAATCATCAATGCATGAGAAAAGAAAAATTTAATCAAATCATTCTTTCTATCAACTTAACTCAACATGTACATATAATAAGCATAATAATTCAATTCAACATAATATCAACCCAACAGGTAGACCACCTAAGCAATACTTGTGCAATATCAAAAATAGAACCCCATAAGGCTAAGTATCACATTAAGCAACCCACTTCATACTTACAACATATTCTCATAAGTTCATCATGACATGCTTAATACATGAATACTACTCATAGTTGATCAACATAATCATAATCATAGTCATATTCATAAAAGAACACTACTAGAACCATCCCTTAGGATCTCACATGTGTAATGAGTAAGAGAAGTCGCATACCCTCTCTTACCTATGTAGTAGCCTTCAAGACAACCCTAGTAATATTTCACATACTTAACTTATTTATTTACTTTTACATTAGGGAAATAAGTGCAATAACCTACATGATACCATGTGAGCTACATGGAATCTGGTGTTCTACTCCCACACCGAAAAGAGAGGGTTAAGACTTGCCTAAGGTGTAACCACTTATAAATAGCTATCTAGGTGGATCCACTAAGCTAGAGTCCTATGTGGGCACATAGTTAAGGGCCAACGAGGTTGTTGCTAGAAACCTTGACTTACTAACATGGAGGTTTCCATCTCATGAGATAACACATAATTTGGGAATCTGGACTTACTAACGTGAGGAAACCCATGTGGGAGGTCGGACTTATTAACCTGAGACCTCCATCTCATTTACATGTCCTTTCGATGCTAATCAATTATTCCCTTTAGTAATCATATTATTTCATCATACAAGTTCACATTAGTCTCTTCTAGACCCCTATGTAAACATCTTATCATATATAGATCATAGGTTATCACAAGTGAGAACAATCCTTTCACTTTAGACACCACTCAATAAGTGAGTAAACCTTTCACTTAACACTTTATTGTAATCATAAGAAACTACTTTAATTCATACAATAATCGTATCATAACATGCATACATAGCTCATGTCTAATTCAACTTCTTAGGGTTAGGGATGATGAATACATAGCATCAACATCACAACCATACATTAGATATAGAAGCATTACTATCTAAGTAACTCATAATTCATGATTGAATCCAAGAAGAACCAATCAACATACCTCTTTGCCCCTTCCAAGAACCATCATACTTCCATTACCAAGAATACATAACCAATTACATAAACAAGGTAAATTCAAGAAGTAATTACATAATTAACAACAATGTAGTCAATTTACATGTTCATGATCTTCACAATTCACCATATCAATTCAAGGTTTTCATAAAATTGGGGGAAGGACATGGGTCTAGGTAAATCTCATAGGAAATCATAAATTAACCATCAATATATACTTAAAAACATTAATTCATCATAATTCACCACAATTGATTCATAATTTTGTTTTTCAAAGAACACCCATGTGTAGAAGAAAACCTATATTTTAAGGGATTTAGAAATCATCTTTCGGAGGGACCTCTTGGGGAAAAGGATCCCAATAGTGAAATAAACTATACATTAGAGATGATAAAGCCACGAAATGGGGTTGGAAACTTGAAGGCTTGATCTTCTTCTTGGAGCTCTATTGATCAACAATGGAGGTTTGGAGGAAGAGAGAATTTGAGAGAGATGAGAGTGATATTTTATTTCTAATATTAAGACTTGGTTTGGGTGTTAAAAATGACTTGAATCTGACCCTAAAACATTATATAGTCATCCCTTAAATTATACAAAACACTCCTCAATTAATTTGGTCTTTTAGTGAAAGTCAAATTGTCATAAAAACGACACGAATGGGTCTGGGACTTTGTTGCGCGTTGCGGGGTCAATTTCAAATTTATTTTTGAAAATACGGATTGAGGCAATGGACCTCTTGTAGGACCCACTTTGCGAGGCAAAAATTTTGCCTCCTTTTGCTTGCTGCTTGCTGCGTGACGCGCAGTGACCTCCAATTCTTGGCTGGTCACAGGCTGCTTTGGAAGCCTGCTCGCCCAAGTTCGGGTCCTCCTCAAGACCCTTCTGTTGGTTCTTGGGGAGTCGTGACTGTACTTTTTGACCCTATGAACTATATTTTACCTATTTAAAGTTTTTTTTACAAGTTTTATACTTAATATCACCCTCCAAAATCTTCACCAAACATAGGGACATCAACTAGTTCAATTTAGCTAGTTTCCATACGTTAAGGCCTTTCTTTGATGCTATGGCCCAATACTTCTAACACAAGTTATTTTCACTTATTTACGTCTAAAATCATTATTACTCAAACTATGAGCCTCTAGTTTAGGTCATGGAATTTCCGGGGTGTGTCAATTTTACCATCAACCAAGCAATAGGTGTAATATCATCATTCAATAGTAATTAACATCATAACTAAGTCAATCACATCAATACTATCCAAATTAACTTCAATTCATAACCTAGAGTTAGGGGAATAGGGTTCATCATGAATTCTTCAAGAAATCTATCCAATCACAACAATACATTACCCTATGCAGTCCATGAATGAATTAGAATAGTTAAAACGATCCTAACAATTAATATATTCTTCAATTCCCATCAATTTATAAGCAAGATCCAAGATTTGGGGGAATTAGGGAAAGGATATAATCTACATGAAATTCCATCAGTTAACATCAATTACTCAACAATATACACTTAAATAGTCACAGGCAATCACAATTAATCATAATCAATCATCAATTTTGAGTTTAGAAGAAAACCCATTAGTATAGAACAACCCTAAGAATTGAGTGATTTAGAAATCAAATTTGAAAGGACCTCTTGGGCAAAGGAATCCTAAGAGTGAAGAACTCATACCTTAATGAAGATTAATCACGACATTGAAGTGAAATCCTAGAGAAATTGGTATTCTTCTTCAAGCTTTCTTGCTTCTTTAATGGGGATTTAGGGAGAGAGAAAGTAGAGAGAGATGAGAGTTTTGGGGTTTTGTTTTGGGAATTTGGTTTAGGTGAGTGAAAAATGACTTAAAACTGACCCTTAGTCTATATATAATCACCCCTTAAATTACCCAAAAGACCCCTCACTTAAATGGGTCTTTTTGTGAAGTCAAAATTCTTAACGAATCTGGGAAGTGGGTGCGCGTCGCGGGCTAATTTCACATTTAATTTTAAAATTTGGTTTGATACAGTGAGCCTCGTGGAGTGCATATGTCGTGAGGAAACGTTTGCTTACCATGTGTTGGATGTGCGTCGTACAGCAGACCCCACAATCTTGGTTGCACGCAGGCTGCTTTGGCAGCCAATTTCCCATGTTAGGGTCCTCGTCAAGGACGCTTCGGGTGGTCCTTGGGGAGTCGTTACTGTACATTTGGACCCTTTGTACTATATTCTAATTTAAATTCTTTTTACAAGTTTTGGACTTCATATGACCCTCCCAAACCTTCACCAAACATAGGAACGTCAACTAGTTCAATTTAGATAGTTTTCGGACGTCAAGATCTTTCTTTGACGCCTTGGATCTAAAACTTCCTAAATATCGCAGCCCGAGAGTACCCCGTAGATGTTAGGGCATTATCAAATCAAAACACGGCATACTCGACCTCTCGGAGGTCTTGTACAAGCCCTTTCGTACCATTCATTGCATACATGTATGAAAAGTAGTGCAGAATTAAAAGTTTTCACATGAAATAATAATACTTCAAAATATATCTTTTATAGAAAAACATAATGAATGGCTAAGTCTCAAAGTCGCCATCTTATACATACGAATATATTGGGACACGACCCATACTTCATCATATAGAAAATAGCTAAGTCTATTACAATACTTTCAATAAGGAAATCTAAACATCAAGATGTCCACGAATCTAGTGAGGACATACCAACTCTTTACTTGATTGAACACTAATCCAAGATTCCACTTCGAGACTCCCTCAAATGACACCTACACCTTTAGAGATAGACAAAATGTATGGAATTAGTACAAACACTTTTACTAAGTATGGCATAATGCATAAAATCATGAGAAACGAACACTTGTATAAAACATGCTCTTTTTGAGTAAAACATCATAGTATAAGTATAAGAACAAAATTTAACACCTTAGAAACATATAAGATATAACATAAGCATTTTATCAAATATTGAAGAATGTTACAGTGAACTATGTCACTCTACTGTGAACTAAGTTCAACTTCACACTGACCTCTTTTAGCATTCAACCCTCTCACCAAAGGTTATCCTAAGACTCACTTAAGTGAGACGAAGAGAGACCGCCCATACACCCTCTCTAAGCACACCTAAATTATCCTTAAGACTACCTAAGATAGATCATTCTCACTTTATTTGTTAAACTCCCTACCTAGAATTACTCTATGACTCGCCTAAGTAAGACATGAAGAGACCGCTCATACACCCTCTTCAAGCATACCTAAGAAATACTCAAAGCTACTCTAGATAATTACTTTTTCATTAACAAGCCTTTACTAAAGTCATTATGTTCATTAAGTCATTTAGAAAACATTCATCACTTATGGACATTCACATAATGGTCTTTAAGAAGACCTAGGGCACTCACACACTAACATCTGCAAAGCCTAATCGTGCAATATCTAGATAGCGTCCCATTCCACTACCTAAACTTCATAGTACTTATACAACACTAGCATGTATCTCACATAATGAGAATAGGCAATAACCGACATAGACCATACTAGCTAGGCATGGAATCCGGAGTCATAAACCTACTACGATGGAGGGTGTTCTACTTTCCAAGGGTAGAACTAGGACACATCTCATGTAGGCACATGGTTAAGGAATATCAGATATTTTATGCACTCTAGTCTCATTCTCAAGTAGAGATATATTTTACTCTAGCCTCCTTCTTAAGTAGAGCTACAAACCATAACAAATTCACTCGGTTCTAGCCTTTCTTCTCATTGAGTAAGTTCAATAAAAGGGACATATGAAAAGGTACCATCTCTTAGTCATTACCTAGTCATAATGCACCTACCAAAGTTGGGTCCACTAGGGCTGCCACTCAATGGTCTAATAAGGATAGCTCATTCTTAACCTTCTTTCTATATAGAAGGTTCCACGTAATAGTCATTCTTAGAAGGAAACCATCTTAGGTCTACCGATCCTAGACTTTCATTCAACATTCATCCATACACATACAAGACAAAGGTGCCTAAGCCTACTAAGTCAAGACGTTCATATTCATAATGTACATGTATCAAGTAAGGGACACAAGTCTACCAAGACAAGACACACACATCTTCACATATAGCATATCATTCTATAAGCACATAGGCATAACCAACATCATCTATAAGTCATCCTATATACTACTATAGACTCATCAGTATAGCCATCATAAGACTCACATAATTAAGTCGGAAGAATCATGCATCAACTCTAAGACTACATACTAAAGGACATAGTCATAGGCTAACATGATCACCTAACATCATCACTAGAAGAACACATACTATTACCTTAATCACAAATATATAGATATGATCATACTTCACATAATTCAACTATACAAATCATCAGTATATATCAAGTAGTTGCCAACAATGCCATGATCATCATAATACATAAAGTAACGCCGACGAGGCCACATAATTCACAAGTAAAACACATAACACCACCACCATAAGTGGACCATACCAATCACAACATAATTCAAGATCTACATTGCATAAAATAAAGAGAATTAGGGCAGCGTACCTACAATCCATTCTCACCATTTCAATCCATAGCTAACTCGTCCAATACAATACTCAAAGGCCCTTACCCATGGCCATGATCATCAATTAAATACAAAAAATCATAATTCTAAATGAATCTAAGTCAATTCAATATAGGTTTATAATCTAAGATAGCCTATGCATCAATTGAATACAATTCTTACATCATTCAATAACCCAAAGAAAACTACACCTGAATTCATAAGCATTGAGACATGATTACATAACCCATAAAATATTCAAAACTAGTATTGCATGGTTTGAATGGGTTCATATGAATTATAGACTTAAAACATTGCATTAACATCAATTCAATCCTAAAACATTGATTCAAAACCTTTTATGCAAGAACCCATGGCTAGATTATGAAATTGGAGAATTCATGTTTTGATCATCTTTGAAAAATCATTGAAATTGACTCCTTGAAGAAAGATATTTGAAGGATGAATAATCATACCTTAATTGTGATGAAAATCCCACAAGATTCATGGAGAAAAACTTGAGAAATCTATCTTCTTCCTTGGAGCTCGGAAGCTTCAACAATGGAGTTTTCGTGAGAGTGAATGGAGAGGTTTTGTTTTGAGTTGAGAATTTTTGCTTTGATTGGTGAGTTAAGGGTTTAAAAAGGTCTAATAACCGTCCATAATATACCCCTAAATTACCCAAAAGACCCCTACATTTATTGGACAAATTAACTAACTTAAATTTACTAAAAACGACACAATGAAATCTGGAACTTTACTGCGCATCGCGGAGGCACTTCCAAATCTTATTTTTCAAAAATTCTTGGACATAATGGTTCGTGACAGCCCCGCATTGCAGGGAAAAACTTTTCCCCACTGCGTGACGCGCAGCCACTGTCTAAAACAGGCTGGCGTGGCAGCTTGGCAGTTCAAGTTTGGGTCCTCTTTGGGGACCCTTTTCATGGTCCCCGGGGCGTCGTTCTCGGACGTTTCGACCCTTTGTATATTAGGATACGCGTAGGAACACTCGGTACTGAATTTCACCTTCAAACCATCCCCCAAAACAGCACTACAAAACACTATGACACACTAGTTCAACTTCGACTAGTTTCCGAACGTCTTGGACGTTCTTGGACATTTGACCTCCAAACACTTCCAAACTTTATATACTGCCTATGAACACTACTTTTTAACAATTTTATGACTTTAAAACATCATAACCCATGTTAGGCTCTAGTTCAACCTTGATCATTTTGAGTATGTAACACTAAATGACTTTTATTCATTATTATTGACCTTAAAACAGTGTTACAACCCTTAGACACTCATGTGAGGCTCTATATTAAGATTTAGACTTTCGGAGTATTACATTATCCCTCCCCCCCTTAGGAACATTCGTCCCTGAATGACACTAAAATCTTTTTGAAGGGAAAGGATAGACTCAATACTAGCAGCCCAACCAACAACATACATAATCAACATGAGTTACAACTTAAACATGGCATTTACATAAAGTAACACAAAACATCAATTACAACACATAAGGCTCAAAATCACAAAATGAGGAATTTCCTTCTCACATCCACATGAGCTCAACATATCATTAAGGAGTCAATTATGCCAAAACTCAACCTATCAACATGCTCAACATTATTTCATATAGGCAACAACATACCAAGTAAACATATAAGTGCAAATCAAGCACAAGAGCATTTTTCCATGAAACTCATTTTAGCACAAAACCTTTTACCATAAATATGCATATCCTTGTAAAATAAGTCAAATTAAAATTAACTCATTAATTTCATCTTAAATAGGAACAACTAACCTTAATTAGCAAAGAGATGAGGATAACGGGACTTCATGTCGGCCTCGGCCTCCCATGTTGCTCTCTCAACTAGGTGGTTTCTCCATAGAACTTTTACGGAGGCCACCTCTTTGTTCCTCAACCCCTTCACTTGACTATCAAGGATTTCCACCGGAACCTCTTCATAGGAGAGGTTCTCATCCACACCTAGACCCTCACTAGGAAGAATGGATTAGGGATCACCGATACACTTCTTAAGCATGGAGACATGGAACACCGGACGAACCGAAGCCAATTCACTAGGTAACCTGAACTCATATACAAACTTGACAACTCTTTGCAAAATTTCATAAGGACCCACATAACGAGGACTCAACTTCCCTTTCTTGAAAAATCTCACCACTCCTTTCATAGGTGAAATTTTTAGATATACCTTATCACCCTCTTCAAATTCTATGTCTCTCCTCCTATGGTCGGCATAAGACTTTTGCCGGCTATAGGTTGTTTTCAAATGGTTCCTTATCGTATGAACTTTCTCCAAAGTCTTATAAATCAATTCGGGACCAAAAAGTGAAGATTGTCCCACTTCAAACCATCCAATTGGAAATCTACATCTCTTACCATACAAGGCCTCGAAAGGAGCAATAGATATAGAAAAATGGTAACTATTATTATAGGAAAACTCAACCAAAGGCAAGTGCTTATCCCAATTTCCCTTAAAGTCAATTATAGAAGCTCTAAGCATGTCCTCAAGGTTTTGAATAGTATGCTCCGCTTGACCATCCGTGTGGGGATGAAAAGCGTGCTTAGTTTCACCTTTGTACCCAACCCTTTTTGGATTGACCTCCAAAACCTAGATGTAAATTGTGCAACCCTATCCGATATGATGGATAACGGAATACCATGGCAAAACACAATTTCATCTATGAAGATCCTTGCATAATCCTCTGCCGAGTAAGTGGACTTGATGGGAATAAATGAGCGGACTTGGTCAATCTATGCACAACCACCCTTATAGAGTCATTTTGCTTTTGTGTCCGAGGCAAACCTACCACGAAATTCATGTTAATGTCTTCTCACTTCCAAGTGAGAACTTGGATTTCTTGAAGTAAACCACCCGGATTTTGGTGCTCGGCTTTCACTTGTTGACAATTGGGACATTTTGCAACAAATTCCGCTATGTCCCCTTTTAAGCCTTCCCACCAAAACACCTCTCTAAGGTCATTACACATCTTTTTAGAACCCGTATGGATGGAATAACGAGAACCATGAGCTTCCTCAAGGTTCCGGTTCCTCAAATCATCAACATTGGGAACAGATAACCTTCCTTGATACCTCAAAACACCATCCCCCCTAAGGAGAATCACTCATTTAGCTTACCAAGAACCCATTCCTTCAACTCTATCAATTACTGATAAGGTGTTGTTTAGACTTCACCTCAACCACCAAAGACGGTTCGGAGTTATGATGAACCATAAAATCACCATTTGGGGAATTTTCCAACCTAACACCCAAATGAGCCAACCTATGAACATCTTTCACTAGGTCTTTCTTGTCTTCTTATACATGAGACACACTACCTATGGTCATGATACTTATAGCATCCGCAACCACATTGGCCTTGCTGGGGTGATAGAGGACACTCATGTCATAATCTTTCAACAGTTCCAACCACCTTCTTTGTTGGAGATTTAACTCCTTTTGATTAAGCACATATTGTAGACTCTTATGATCGATATACACATCAACATGAACACCATACAAGTAATGTCTTCATATATTCAAGTCAAATACCATGGCCGCTAACTAAAGATCATGAGTTGGATAATTCTTCTCATGCACCTTAAGTTTTGTGGACGCATAGGCTACTAATTTCCCATATTGCATAAGAACACACCCCAAGCTCACTCGGGATGCATCACAATATACCAGAAAACCCTTAGTACCCTCCGGTAGTGTCAATACCGAAGCGAAAGTAAGCCTATTTTTCTAAATTTTGAAGTTTCTTTTACATGCCTCCGACCAGTCAAACTTCACACTCTTTTGGGTCAAGGTAGTCAAGAGAGAAGCAATGGATGCAAAACCATCCACAAACCTTCTATAATAACCCGCTAGAACCAAGAAACTCCTAATGTCAATTGGAGTCAATTGTCACATCCGGGGAGCACTCCCTAGACGTAAACGGCGTCGGCGTCCTCGAAGAGGACTAAGACTAGCCTCTTAGCATTCAATATTACAATCATAGGTTAAAAATGCGGAAAATTTAAAACCTTTCATTTACTTCTACATTGAGGTTTACTTAGACCTCTCGGTTACACACACACACACACACATATATATATATATATCGAGTATACATAAACCCTTCGTATAAGAAGATTACATAGTCTTTTACTTTTATTTCACATACATAGTATAGGAACATAATATTATAAGAAGTCTATAATATGTCACATATAAAACCATCTAGAACGAATTCAACAATTGGGTTTAACTCATACTTCAATAAAACAAAGAGCCTCATATATGCTATACAACAATCATCTTCAAAATAAAAGGAAAGGACTAGAAGTCTTATAACTAGAACAATATCAATGGCTTGATAATGGCATTGTCCTCCGAAAGTGAGGACCTACCAGACTCGGAGAATGATATTCCAAGTCATTCTCCAATAGTCGTCACTAACACTTCAATGACCAAAACCTAAAATGTTTGGGACAAAGGGAGAAATGGGGTTATCACATCCCTTGTACTAAGTATAGGCACTTATGCACACACAACATAAAAATCATGCTAAAAAGGGACATTTACTTCAAAGCATGAAAAACCACTTTCGAAATATCTTATGCACAATCAAAGAACCAACAATTCAATAAGCGTATATTACTTAAGTCAAGACCATTTACATCACAAGACCAACAATATCAAGTCTAGTCAAGCCAACATGCATATCAACATAATTGAACATATAATCAAGACAACTCTATCATCAAGTTATAATATCAACAAGCATGCAATATAGTTCATAACATCATAACCTAAGCAAGACCATCACTCATACACCCCCATTAAGTCCACTAGTGAAATGGCTAAGTAAGGCCCCATAACCTTACCAAACCAAGTAAACTCAACAAGAACTATAAGCAATGCCCAACTTAGCATACTATAGCATTAAGAGATAAAATCATCATACTTTAACAATAGAGACCAACCACATGTTCATAAGTGAAACCCATATCACATAATGTCATTAACAGGTAAGAGTCAACACATGCATAACATATACATTATAGAACATAATAACAACCTCCTAAGGCTTCCCTAAAGGAAAACTAGTGTAAGGAATAGGTAGAGTCTCATACCCCTACATAGGCTAAGTCAAACCTCTTAAGTCCCCTTAGTTAGTCTCTATTTCATTACTTCATTTTACTTTCAGGAACACTTGCCTTAACTGACATAGACCACAAGAGCTATGTGTGGAATCCAGTGTTGTAAAACCTTACACCGATGGAAAGTGGTCTACCGGCCAAAGTAGAACCAAACATTAACGTAGCTTTCTAGGTGGATCCGGTAGGTAGTCTTCCTATGGTGGAAACATAGTTTATGGAACTACGAGATATACATGAACTCTCGACATGCCATTTAGCATTGGATCCTCATCTTATGAGAATCCATAGGGTGAGTATCCCTCATATGGGAGTCAACACCTCATGTGGAACTATAGGGTGAATCTTCCTCTACAGAAAGTCAACACCTCCCATTGTCAAGTTCTCACGGTGCTAAGCTAAAGTCCCTTTTTGAAATGTCTTTAAGTCATCCATTATTATCAAAACATAGTTTAGGTCATAGGGTCTATCCCTTATATAATCATAATCATAGCTCAATAAGAATTTCATGAGTATTTTCCTTTCATTACAATTCATACACGTGAAGTTAGCACATTTACATATTGATATCATAATAAGGCACATTGATAAGTTATCACAATCCATATAACATTTACATCTTAGCCAACGTCTCACGATTCATAGTTCAGGACATTTCAATTCAACATCATACCAACCCTAATCAATCTTATCATAAGGTATACTTAAATATAACTTCATCACTAAATACAAGTAATCATAATTGAAGTAAAGGTTAGGATCATAAAGACTTACCCAATCTCCTTCACAAGTCATCATCCAAGGTTTTACCATCAACCATCCAATTCAACCCAACAATGGGTGTAATATCATCATTCAATAGTAATTAACACAATAATGAAGTCAACTGCATGAACACTATCAAAATCAACTTCAATTCATAACCTATGGTTAAGGGAATAGTGTTCATCATGAATTCTTCAAGATATAGATCTAATCCCAACAATACATTACCTTTGGCAGTCCATGAATGAATTAGCATAGATAAAACAAGTCTAACAATCAATACATTCTTTAATTCCCATCAATTCACAAGCAAGATCTAAGATTTTGGGAATTTGGGGGAAAGGGACATGATCTACATGAAATTGCATCAATTAACATCAATTACCAACGATCTACACTTAATTAGTCATAGGAAATCGCAATTTATCATCAATTTGAAGTTTAGAAGAAAACTCATAAGAATAGAAAAACCCTTGGATTTGGGTGATTTAGAAATCAACTTTGAGAGGAAGTCTTGGGGAAAGGAAACACAAGAACCCATACCATAATCAAGATTAATCCACGAAATTGAAGTGAAATCCTAGAGAAATTGGTCTTCTTCTTCAAGTTTTGTTCTTCCATCAATGGAGGTTGAATAGAGAGTGAAACTAGAGAGAGGTGAGAGCTTTTGGGTTTTTGATTTGGGAATTTAATTTGAGTGGGTAAAATGTGTGGACAACTAATCTAAAATCAATATATAGGCCTCCCATGAAATACCCAAAATACCCCTTACTTAAATTGACCCTTTAATGAAGTCAAACCTGAATTCTAAATTTCAGCTTTTCGTCGGGGAACAAGTCCGCGACGCGGAGCTGCTTCCACATTATTTTATTTTTGAGACAGTAGAGTCCACGACCTGCCCGCGGCGCAGACTTGATATTTGACCAAATGCCACCCAAGTCCGCGATGCGGACTTGTTTCTACCATGCACAATTTGTCTGCTGCTTTGGCAGCTTGCCAAGCCAAGTTTGAGGTCCTTTCGTGGACCACTAAGACCACCCTTGGGGGGACGGACCGGGACATGTTTACTCTATATATATAGTTTTACCTATCCAAAGTCATTTTACAAGTTTTAGGCCTCATACAACACCTCCAAACCTTCCCGAAACCTAAGGACGTCACACTAGTTAAATTTGACTAGCTTTCGAACGTCATGGACGTTTCTTGATGTCTTGACCCCAAAACTTCCTAAATGGTTTGCTAACATTATTTTAGGCCTTATGACAATGTTAATAACCTTATATCAACATTTGAGGCTCTACATAAGGTCTTGAACTTTCGAAGTGTTACATTAGCCCCCCCCCCTAGGAACATTTGTCCCCGAATGCACTAAAATCTTTTAGAAGGAAGGGATAGACTCAAGACTAGCATCCCAACCAACAACAACATATCAACATATGAGTTACAACTCAATTAAACATATTAACATGACATTTACACAATGCAACTCAAAACACCATTTTCAACATATAGGATCTCAACATTCATTACATGAGGAATTTCCTTATCATAACAACATGAGCTCAACATATCATTAAGGAGTCAATTATGCCAAAACTCAAACTATCAACATGCTCAATATCATTTCATAAACACTCATCATATCAAAATGCACAACATAACTAAAAACAAGTAAAATTGAAAATTTTCAAGTCTATAGGCATAACTTCACTGTAATTCACTATAACATGAACATTTTTGCAAAACCTCACCAAAAATCAAAGCAACTTCAAGTTTAGTCATTAATTTTATTATTAGTAAGAACAACTAACCTTCGTTAGGAAAGAGATGAGGATAACGGGATTTCATGTCGGCCTCAGCCTCCCATGTTGCTCCCTCAGCTAGGTGGTTTCTCCATAACACTTTTACGGAGGCCACCTTTTTGTTCCTCAACCTCTTCACTTGACGATCAAGGATTTCAACCGGAACCTCCTCATAGGAGAGTTTATCTTTCACACCAATACCTTCAATAGGAAGAATGGACTCGGGGTTACCAATGCACTTCTTAAGCATGGATACATGGAAAACCGGATGAACCGAAGATAGTTCACTAGGGAATTTCAACTCATATGCGACCTTACCAACCCTTTTCAAAATTTCATAAGGACCCACATAACGAGGACTTAACTTACCCTTCTTTCCAAATATAACCACCCCTTTCATGGGCGAAATTTTCAAATACACCTTATCACCTTCTTTAAATTCAAGGTCTCTTCTCCTATGATCGGCATAAGACTTTTGTAGACTATAGTATGTTTGCAAACGGTTCCTTATGATATGAACTTTCTCTAAGGTATTATAAATCAAATCGGTACCAAGAAACGAAGACTCGCCAACCTCAAACCATCCAATAGGAGACCTACACCTCCTACCATACAAAGCTTCAAAAGGAACCATTGATATGGATGAATGAAAACTAATGTTATATGAGAACTCCACCAAAAGAAAGTACTCATCCTAATTTCCCTTAAAGTCAATGATACAAGCTCTAAGCATATCTTCAAGAGTTTGAATAGTATGCTCCACTTGGCCATCCGTTTGAGGATGAAAAGTGGTGCTCAACTTCACTCGAGTACTCAAACCTCTTTGGAAAGACCTCCAAAACCTATATGTAAATTGAGTACCTCTATCCGATATGATGGACAAAGGAACCCCATGAAGACTCACTATCTTGTCATTACAGATCCTTGCATAATCTTCCGCCGAATAAGTAGACTTAGCGAGAAAGAAGTGAGCGGATTTGGTCAATCTGTCCACTACCACCCATATAGAGTCATATTGCCTTCTAGTCCGAGGCAACCCAACTATGAAATCCATGTTAACATATTCCTACTTCCAAGTAGGAATTTGGGTTTCTTGTAGTAAACCACTCGGTTTTTGGTGCTCGGTCTTCACTTGTTGGCAATTGGGATACTTTCCAACAAACTCCACGATGTCCCTTTTTAGTCTATCCCACCAAAACACCTCTCTAAGATCATGGTACATTTTTGTAGAACCTGGATGAATAGAGTAACGGGCTCCATGAGCTTTATCAAGAACCCTATTCTTCAAATCATGCACATTGGGCACACAAATCTCCCTTGATACCTATGAACACCATCCCCCCCCCCCTTGGGAGAATGACTCATTCATCTTTCCAAGAATCGATTCTTTCAACTCCATCAATAATAGATCAAGGTGTTGCTTAGACTTCACCTCAACCACCAAAGATGACTTAGAGTTATGACGTACCACAACACCACCATTAGGAGAATCTTTAATTCGAACCCCTAAATGAGCTAACCTATAAACATCCTTCACTAGGTTTCTCTTGGCTTCTACCACATGGGACACACTTCTCATGGACAAACAACTTAGAGCATCTGCTACCACATTAGCCTTGCCGGGGTGATAGAGAACACTCATATCATAGTCTTTCAACAATTCTAACCACCTTCTTTGTTGGAGATTCAACTTCTTTTGGGTTAATAGGTATTAAAGACTTTTATGGTCCGTATACACATCAACATGAACCCCATAGAGATAATGCCTCCATTTGTTCTGTCACGACTGGAATCTAGACCCCAGACGAGACCGGCGTCGTTGACCTCTCAGAGGTCGCAGACAAGCCTACTTACGTCATTCTTACTTTACATAGGTTAATTTTAGCGGAAAATTTGAAACTTTTTGTTTCTAAATATTTGTTACTAAACATTTCTAATACATTCGTAATTTGTTCACCATCAACCATCTAACATTAAGAGATAATCAAATGAAAGGAATAGTTCAATAAATCTTAATTGTATAATTGCCAAAACGGTCCAATACAAAGTCTGAATCAAAACAGGAAAGAAACGCTAGTGGAACATGCTCCACTAGCTCAACTCTAAAACTAAGCTGGAATGTAAAACAGTAGCATCCTCGAAAGCATGAGGACCTACCAAACTCCGGATGAATGCTGACGTTCGAATAGCTGCAACAATGATCCTGTAGCTCTATCGCCTATATGTGCCTGCACCTAAAATAGTATAGATGTATAGGGTTAGTACACACTTGTACTAAGTATGGGTATATGCAAGCACACACCAAGGACATGCATGAGAAAGAATAGCTCTTTCCTAACGACATGATTTTTGGAAGTCAAGTTAGTGGACTTGCCAAATTGAGATTAGGAGGTTCCCAAATTTGGATTAGGAAAGTCAATGAGCTTTCCAAATTTGGATTAGGAAAGTCAGTGAGCTTTCTAGATTTGGAATAGGAAGCTTATGCCATGAGAATAACATACATCATCATACTTTTCACATTTGCAAACAACACATAACATTTACATGTAGCACATATCATATAGCTTACAACACACTTTGTATGTAGCACATAACTCCTTTAATATCATTCATTCATATGCCATGAGACCTCAGAATCATGGACTTAACATTAAGACATCCCATAAATGAGGGCTCAACAGATGGGACCTCAACTAGAGAGTCTTCATTAGCAAACACAGAGTCTGCTTCGTTCATTCATACGTACTCCATTTCATTTAGTTCATAGGCCAGTGTAAACACCAGCTATACCTAGGATGTAGTTTAAGACTTTCATTAGGTTCGTTGAGCAATGACCAAGAATGACCAAATGTCATTACTTGAATCTAACTCACCTCTTGATTATCCTATTCTAACACCTTTGGTATCATTCATTTCATTATGTGCTTCATTTGAGGCTGGCCTCATTCATTCATTGGGAACTTTAACTTTGACCGACATAGATCATGTGAGCATCATGAAATCTAGTGTCTCCCCCACACCGAAAAGAGGTGGAATCAATGGCCAAGGTGACCCAAAACATGCTAGCGTACATGGGAATTTAACCCCGCCAGATCCCTATATTGGCAGTATAGGTTCGAAGACCAGGAGATATAAGGAGACCCATACCCGGAAAGCCGTACAGTCTCATCTCATGAGAGTTACGTGAACCTCCGCCCTTCCCAAAAGAAGGCATCACCGCTCATAGCTAGTCTATCGGCGCTCAGTATAAAGTTCCATTACATTCAACTCATACGTCATGGAAGTTGGCTTCTAGTATGAGGACATCATAGCTCAATAGATGATTTCTCATCTCATCATTAGT
This sequence comes from Solanum sitiens, assembly GCA_016801875.1. Taxonomy (NCBI): domain Eukaryota; kingdom Viridiplantae; phylum Streptophyta; class Magnoliopsida; order Solanales; family Solanaceae; genus Solanum; species Solanum sitiens. The sequence continues at coordinate 291,506 of JABWTJ010000287.1, forward strand.
ATTAAGTGTGTTAATCTCAATACTTTTATTAGAGTGTTCATAGAGACTGGTCTCTTCATTAACTTTACACTCTCATAGGTGAGTACGTTTTGGTAACAATTACTTAGGCTCATTTGAGATTGTTCTCATCTTTTACATTAGCCTCATATCATGTTGTCACCACATTCATTAACATTAGCACAATTGCTCTTCATAATTACTCACCCCATTTTACGTGAAAGTTCATTTCATCATATGCCATGTACTTGGCCATTTGCATATTTCACGCTCTTACTTAACCCTTATAGGGTTTCTTCGTTTCTTTACATACATCTTAGGTTCACTTATTTTTAAGCGTATGCTAGACTTATGGGTCTATACATACAAGCCATGAGGCTTCATTCATAGTTCGTTAAGTGACTCAAATCTTCCTAAGATTATGTAGTACAAGACTTATGTATCTTGTATATATGCCAAGATCTCGATTTTGATTGAAGTAGGTGGCATTATTCTTGAACATTTAATTCACGTATGACTTATGTATCAATACGGAAATTTGGGCAAGGGAACCCAAGTTCGAATCCCTTGGACAATACTTACATTTTTCCTTGACTTTATTTTTAGTCTTCATGATATTGGGACCCTAGGTCGAACCCCAACAACAACATTTCTTTTTAGTTCCTTTTCTCTAGAACTTCTCTCCTTTGACCGAGGGGTTGTGGGTTCGAACCCCCACAGCCCCCTCTTATTTTCCCATTTATTTTCCTTGTCCATTTCGGCTTAACCAGGAGGTTGTGGGATCAAACCCCCACAGCCTCTCTTTATTTATTTTTTCTTTATTTCGCTTGGGACTTAGAGGTTGTGGGTTCGAACCCCCACAGCCTCCTTATTTTCATTTTCATTTAAAAGTTAACTACTTAAGTGTTGGCAGTGAGGTTGTGGGATCGAGCCCCCACAGCCTCACTTTATTTTCTTTTTAATTTCTCTCTTTGTCTACTTCTTCAGCCTATAGGTGGTGGGTTCGAATCCCACTCCTCCCATTATTTTTATTAATTTAAAATTCCCCTCTTATTCTCTTGCTTGACCGAGAGGTTGTGGGTTCGAATCCCACACCTCTCTTCTTTTTTTTCCAGCTTTCATGTAGTGAGGTCTTGGGTTCAATCCCCACTGACCTCACATATTTTAAATATATTTTTAAACCTCTCAACCTTAAGTATTCTGGCCGAAAATTCCATCAACAAGTGCTGGAAATTTTATTAAATTTTCTATCCTTTGTTTAACAACATTCATACGTTCGTTTTGAGGTACTTTCATGATTCGTTTAACACATTCTTAGGTGTAGATTCATTGTTGTTTTAGCTTAGATTTTTTCACTTATGATCAGCCACCTTACACTTCATTTAACATCACAATTTACACACCTTATGCACAATAATTCCAATCATCAAACAACCCATTTTAAGACTTCAAAACGGAGAACAACAACAAACATTTTACACATTGTACCACATCATTTTCGGTTGTCATCATTGAACATGCTTGCTATTTTCAATCATAAAATCACAAGGAACATCATATGTCACACTTAGCTACCAGAAACCATACTATCAACATGATTTCTAAACTAATTTAGATTGAAATCGGAAGGAGACTAGGGACAAGGAGTTCAACATTCAAGGGGACAGCCCTAGTTTCATATGTCGACTTTTGTAGAAAGAAATTCCTCTTGAAGAAAGGATTCCAAGAGAGAAAACCCATACCTTGTTGTAGCTTTCCACACCTTCCAAGTGCTGCCAAACTCCTCCCCTGAACCTTCAACACAAACCCGTCGAGAAGATGATGCAAAGTTTTCGTTTCTTAAGTTAGCTCGCTTACTTGTATATTTTTTTTTGTAAGTTCTTTGAGTTTGGAGAACTTTTGATTGCTTTCTAATGTTTTTATCTTCTGTTTTTGCAGCCAAGAAAAATAATTTAGATGAGAGAGAGAGAGATTTAGGCTTGAGGGAGAGAGATAGTGTGAGATAGTGCATCTTAAAACTAGGATAGTTGGCAAGACTTAGTCAATTTAAAAAAAAACATTAATTAATAAGTAAATAAATAATAAATAATAATAAAATCTGATTTTCCTTTTTACATCATCCATTAATTATAAATTTATTAAATTAATTCACCAATAATATAAAAAATCATATTAAATCCTTGCTCCCACCTAGGTTCGAACCCGGGTGGAGCAAGACTTCATTTCAAGAGACCAATTTTGGCTCTCTCTCCCCAAATTGCCCCTCCACTTTATTAAATAATTAATTAATTATATATTTAGGGTAATTACGATATTACCCCTAGCCTGGTAAAAGACCATTTTACCCTTAGACCCTCAAAACTTAAAATTTCTTCTTTTTAAGTCCGGTAAAGACTCCTTCGATTAAATCTTCATTTTCCAGAGCCTTACTTGGTTGGTTCCAACCTTTCCAAGTTCAACTAACTCCCCATGTTAGTTGGCTTGGTCGTAGTAAGGGTTCTGAGGTCTGGTTCTACGCGTATCAATCCGTGTGAACCTTGGTCTAATCGCAAGCATTCTTGACACCTTAAACATTTAGCTTATTCATTTTTTTAGGGTTCTTACATTATCCCCCCCTTAGGAACATTCGTCCCCGAATGACACTACTCTTTACTAACAATAAGTATGTCATCTATATAACGTACACATACGTAGGTACTTCAATACTTCCATGGGTGAATATCTGATTCACATCTTAACATGATGGTACACATCCTTGAAACCTACTAGTAGCTTCACATTAATAGACTAAGGAATTCTTCCCTAAACTAGTCTCATCAAAGCATACATCATAAGTCAACATAAAAGTCATAGAAATCAGCAACCAACATGATGACTTCAAACATATTAACCTCATACTAGGGCATAAACACCATACACAGTCAAATATATGAAAGGCTAATTAAGGATACGCACCCGAGGCTTCATCAGAAGTGCCTTCCCCTGCACCCCTAGACTTGAGTGCGAAGAATCGTTGCTTCCTTGGAGCCTCTTCATTTGGGCCATTAGTCTGAACTCTCTCCTTCCCTTGTTCTTGACTTCTTCTATTCGGACAATCCTTCACCATGTGTCCTGGTTTTCCACAGTTGTAACAAGCGTTAGAGCCCATCATACACTCTCCTCCATGCTGTCTGCCACACTTTCTGCAAGGTTGCCTTTCCTTAGGTGTATATACTTCATTGTTTCTCTTATCTCTGGACTCGGAATCCCTATCATAGAGACCACTGGATGAACTTGACTCCCTTTGGTGGGAGAGTCCCTTCTTAAACCTTGGCTGCTCACGGACGCCAAAGTTGTTTTTATGGCCTCCGTGGCTGGGACCTGCCTGATCTTGAGGCCTAGGCCTCCTAACATCACGAATACCCCTCTTTCTACGGCTGTCCTCCACCTCCTGTATATGCACCATCAACCTGGAAAGGTCCGTATTATCATGGAGCATCGCAGACCGACATTCCTCCTCCAAGTCTCCATTGATTCCTGTGAGGAACCTACTCATTTCATCCCTGCTGTTCAAAACAAGGGAAGTAGCATACCTGGATAATTCAACAAGCCTCAGTACTCTCCTCAATCTTGCTATTAAATACTAAGGAAAGTAATATACCTGGATAGCTTAACAAACTTCAGGGAATACTCCCTGACTATCATGGATCCTTGTTTAAGGTTGATGAACTCTTCAACCTTGGCTTCCCTCATCTCCCTGGGAAAGAACCTCTCCAGAAATGTTGTCTTGAACAGCTCCCAAGTGACTGGCACTACACCTATGACACGGCTATCTTGCCACATCTTGCACCAAGTCTGTGCAACATTCTTGAGCTGATAGAAAGCCAGCTCAGCCTTCTCAATATCAATGGCCCCCATAGCCACCAGGATCTTATGCACCTCATCTACAAACTCTTGAGGATCCTCTGCAGTCCTAGACCCTATGAAAATAGGAGGATTCATCCTCGTAAAATCCCTCAGCCTGGCAGCCATGCTATGAACCGGTGGGTTCTCCCTCTGAACATTCTGCCGATTGACCTGGGCAGTCATGGCCTGGGCCTGCATAGTAATGGCCTGTGCCATCTGGGCCAGAGATGCCCTCACCTCAGCATCAGTCAATCCAGCTGGATTAACTGGCACAGCCACTTCTTCAGCTGGAGCCTGGGGTGGAACTAGGTTGCCCCCAACAGCTGCTCTTCCTCTCCTCTGACCAATAGCCCTCCTAGGGTCCATTCTCTGAAAACAAAAAAAAATTGATGTTAGATACGCTCATAACACCAAGAAATCAGACATTCAGAGAAGCACGATAAGATCAAAAGAAGGGAAATTTTCCTACGCATCATGCAGTTTCTAATTCAGGATAGTGGTGCACTTCACTACCATGACATAGAAAATAATCAATGTGGTTGATATGAACTCAATATTCTCAGAATTTAACCTGGCTCTGATACCAACTTTGTCACGACTGGAATACATACCCCAGACGAGACCGGCGTCGTTGACCTCTCAGAGGTCGCAGACAAGCCTACTTACGTCATTCTTACTTTACATAGGTTAATTTTAGCGGAAAATTTGAAACTTTTTGTTTCTAAATATTGCTTACTAAACATTTCTAATACATTCGTAATTTGTTCACCATCAACCATCTAACATTAAGAGATAATCAAATGAAAGGAATAGTTCAATAACTCTTAATTATATAATTGCCAAAACGGTCCAATACAAAGTCTGAATCAAAACAGGAAAGAAACGCTAGTGGAACATGCTCCACTAGCTCAACTCTAAAACTAAGCTGGAATGTAAAACAGTAGCATCCTCGAAAGCATGAGGACCTACCAAACTCCGGATGAATGCTGACGTCCGGATAGCTGCAACAATGATCCTGTAGCTCTATCGCCTACCTGTGCCTGCACCTAAAATAGTATAGATGTATAGGGTTAGTACACACTTGTACTAAGTATGGGTATATGCAAGCACACACCAAGGACATGCATGAGAAAGAATAGCTCTTTCCTAACGACATGATTTTTGGAAGTCAAGTCAGTGGACTTGCCAAATTGAGATTAGGAGGTTCCCAAATTTGGATTAGGAAAGTCAATGAGCTTTCCAAATTTGGATTAGGAAAGTCAGTGAGCTTTCTAGATTTGGAATAGGAATCTTATGCCATGAGAATAACATACATCATCATACTTTTCACATTTGCAAACAATACATAACATTTACACGTAGCACATATCATATAGCTTACAACACACTTTGTATGTAGCACATAACTCCTTTAATATCATTCATTCATATGCCATGAGACCTCAGAATCATGGACTTAACATTAAGACATCCCATAAATGAGGGCTCAACAGATGGGACCTCAACTAGAGAGTCTTCATTAGCAAACACAGAGTCTGCTTCGTTCATTCATACGTACTCCATTTCATTTAGTTCATAGGCCAGTGTAAACACCAGCTATACCTAGGATATAGTTTAAGACTTTCATTAGGTTCGTTGTGCAATGACCAAGAATGACCTAATGTCATTACTTGAATCTAACTCACCTTTTGATTATCCTATTCTAACACCTTTGGTATCATTCATTTCATTATGTGCTTCATTTGAGGCTGGCCTCATTCATTCATTCAGAACTTTAACTTTAACCGACATAGATCATGTGAGAATCATGAAATCCAGTGTCTCCCCCACACCGAAAAGATGTGGAATCACCGGCCAAGGTGACCCAAAACATGCTAGCGTACATGGGAATTTAACCCTGCCAGATCCCTATATTGGCAGTATAAGTTCGAAGACCAGGAGATATAAGGAGACCCATACCCGGCAAGCCGGACAGTCTCATATCATGAGAGTTACGTGAACCTCCACCCTTCCCAAAAGAAGGCATCACCGCTCATAGCTAATCTATCGGTGCTCAGTATAAAGTTCCATTACATTCAACTCATACGTCATGGAAGTTGGCTTCTAGTATGAGGACATCATAGATCAATAGATGATTTCTCATCTCATCATTAGTATTAAGTGTGTTAATCTCAATACTTTTATTAGAGTGTTCATAGAGACTGGTCTCTTCATTAACTTTACACTCTCATAGGTGAGTACGTTTTGGTAACAATTACTTAGGCTCATTTGAGATTGTTCTCATCTTTTACATTAGCCTCATATCATGTTGTCACCACATTCATTAACATTAGCACAATTGCTCTTCATAATTACTCACCCCATTTTACGTGAAAGTTCATTTCATCATATGCCATGTACTTGGCCATTTGCATATTTCACGCTCTTACTTAACCCTTATAGGGTTTCTTCGTTTCTTTACATACATCTTAGGTTCACTTATTTTTAAGCGTATGCTAGACTTATGGGTCTATACATACAAGCCATGAGGCTTCATTCATAGTTCGTTAAGTGACTCAAATCTTCCTATGATTATGTAGTACAAGACTTATGTATCTTGTTTATATGCCAAGATATCGATTTTGATCTAAGTAGGTGGCATTATTCTTGAACATTTAATTCACGTATGACTTATGTATCAATACGGAAATTTGGGCAAGGGAACCCAAGTTCGAATCCCTTGGACAATACTTACATTTTTCCTTGACTTTATTTTTAGTCTTCATGATATTGGGACCCTAGGTCGAACCCCAACAACAACATTTCTTTTTAGTTCCTTTTCTCTAGAACTTCTCTCCTTTGGCCGAGGGGTTGTGGGTTCGAACCCCCACAGCCCCCTCTTATTTTCCCATTTATTTTCCTTGTCCATTTCGGCTTAACCAGGAGGTTGTGGGATCAAACCCCCACAGCCTCTCTTTATTTATTTTTTCTTTATTTCGCTTGGGACTTAGAGGTTGTGGGTTCGAACCCCCACAGCCTCCTTATTTTCATTTTCATTTAAAAGTTAACTACTTAAGTGTTGGCAGTGAGGTTGTGGGATTGAGCCCTCACAGCCTCACTTTATTTTCTTTTTAATTTCTCTCTTTGTCTCCTTCTTCAGCCAAGAGGTGGTGGGTTCGAATCCCACTCCTCCCATTATTTTTATTAATTTAAAATTCTCCTCTTATTCTCTTGTTTGACCGAGAGGTTGTGGGTTCGAATCCCACACCTCTCTTCTTTTTTTTCCAGCTTTCATGTAGTGAGGTCTTGGGTTCAATCCCCACTGACCTCACATATTTTAAATATATTTTTAAACCTCTCAACCTTAAGTATTCTGGCAGAAAATTCCATCAACAAGTGCTGGAAATTTTATTAAATTTTCTATCCTTTATTTAACAACATTCATACGTTCGTTTTGAGGTACTTTCATGATTCGTTTAACACATTCTTAGGTGTAGATTCATTGTTGTTTTAGCTTAGATTTTTTCACTTATGATCAGCCACCTTACACTTCATTTAACATCACAATTTACACACCTTATGCACAATAATTCCAATCATCAAACAACTCATTTTAAGACTTCAAAACGGAGAACAACAACAAACATTTTACACATTGCACCACATCATTTTCGGTTGACATCATTGAACATGCTTGCTATTTTCAATCATAAAATCACAAGGAACATCATATGTCACACTTAGCTACCAGCAACAATACCAACAACATGATTTCTAAACTAATTTAGATTGAAATCGGAAGGAGACTAGGGACAAGGAGTTCAACATTCAAGGGGACAGCCCTAGTTTCATATGTCGACTTTTGTAGAAAGCAATTCCTCTTGAAGAAAGGATTCCAAGAGAGAAAACCCATACCTTGTTGTAGCTTTCCACACCTTCCAAGTGCTGCCAAACTCCTCCCCTAAACCTTCAACACAAACCCGTCGAGAAGATGATGCAAAGTTTTCGTTTCTTAAGTTAGCTTGCTTGCTTGTATATTTTTTTTTGTAAGTTCTTTGAGTTTAGAGAACTTTTGATTGCTTTTTATCTTCTGTTTTTGCAGCCAAGAAAAATAATTTGGATGAGAGAGAGAGAGATTTAGGCTTGAGGGAGAGAGATAGTGTGAGATAGTGCATCTTAAAACTAGGATAGTTGGCAAGACTTAGTCAATTTAAAAAAAACATTAATTAATAAGTAAATAAATAATAAATAATAATAAAATCTGATTTTCCTTTTTACATCATCCATTAATTATAAATTTATTAAATTAATTCACCAATAATAAAAAAAATCATATTAAATCCTTGCTCCCACCTAGGTTCGAACCCGGGTGGAGCAAGACTTCATTTCAAGAGACCAATTTTGGCTCTCTCTCCCCAAATTGCCCCTCCACTTTATTAAATAATTAATTAATTATATATTTAGGGTAATTACGATACTACCCCTATCCTGGTAAAAGACCATTTTACCCTTAGACCCTCAAAACTTAAAATTTCTTCTTTTTAAGTCCGGTAAAGACTCCTTCGATTAAATCTTCATTTTCGAGAGCCTTACTTGGTTGGTTCCAACCTTTCCAAGTTCAACTAACTCCCCAAGTTAGTTGGCTTGGTCGTAATAAGGGTTCTGAGGTCTGGTTCTATGCGTATCAATCCGTGTGAACCTTGGTCTAATCGCAAGTATTCTTGACACCTTAAACATTTAGCTTATTCATTTTCTTAGGGTTGTTACATGTTCAAGGAAAAAACCACGGCCGCTAACTCAAGGTCATGAGTCGGATAATTCTTCTCATGAACTTTGATTTGCCTAGAAGCATAGGCTATAACTTTGCCATGTTGCATAAGAACACACCCCAACCCGACTCGGGATGCATCACAATATAGCACAAAACCCTTGTACCCTCCGGTAGGGTCAATACCAGAGCGGAAGTAAGCCTATCCTTCAACATTTGGAAACTTCTTTCACATGCTTCCGACCACTCAAATTTCACATTCTTTTGAGTCAAGGTTGTCAAAGGGGAAGCAATGGATGCATACATATCGACAAACCTTCTATAATAATTGGCTAGGCCTAAGAAACTACTAATATCCGCAGGAGCCAAATTTCTAGGCCAATTTTTCACTACTTGGTCTTTCTTGGATCAACCTCTACACCCTCACTAGAGATGATATGACCAAGAATCGCTACCGTCTTCAACCAAAACTCACATTTTGCTATACTTGGCTAATAATTGGTGTTCCTTAAGCACTTGTAAAACCACTCTTAAATGGTCCATGTGTTCACCCTCATTTTCCGAATATACTAAGATGTCGTCATTGAAGATGATGAAAAATGAATCTAGGTAACTTTGAAACACCCTATTCATTAGGTCCATAAACGCCTTCGGAGCATTAGTGAGACCAAAATACATTACTAAGAACTCAGAGTGACCATATCTAGTCCGAAATGGCATCTTGGGAATATCTTCACCTCTCACCTTAAGTGTGTGATATCCCGATCTCAACTCAATCTTTGAAAAGTAACTCGCATCTTGTAGTAGAATTTCCCCCCCCCCCTCCACTCTAAAACGGGTTCATTTGGAAAGTTAAACTTCACCCTTGTTCTACATTCTATGGAAGCGAAACAAGCATGCAACAAATACATACCCTAAATAACATCAAAATCAACCATATCAAATTCTACTAATTCCACATGAGTAACTTTATTGGGCAACATTATAGGACAATTTCTATATACTCTCTTAGCAACAACTGACTCACCCATTGGGGTAGTCACCATAAAAGGTTTATTCAAGATATCGGGCAAAATGTCAAACTTTATATCTACTAGAGGAGTAACAAATGACAAATTAGAACCGAGATCAAGTAATGCATATACATCAATAGAAAAGAATTTCAACATACCGGTCACCACATCCGGAGAAGTCTCTTCTCACCCTTAGAGCGGAGAGCATAAAAGTGATTCTTCTTCAGAGCATCAACATTAGAACCACTTGCTTGAGCTTGTCCACTACTCTTGTCTTGACCCTTCAAATTTAGGCAATCTCGAACTTTGGTCCCACTTTTACCACAACTAAAAAAATTGCCCATTCCAACTAAGCATTCCCCGATATGACCTTTTCCACACTTGGCACAAGTAGGCTTCTTGTTTGTGAACTAGTACTCCTTCCCTTTTGAGTCTTAGGGTTAGACACTCTATCATCACGAGCCTTAGGTAACTTGGAAGGAACTTGATTAGAGAACCTCTTCTTGAACCTAGGCTTGTCTTGGATATCAAGCCTTCCCCTTGAAGAACCACCATCAAAAGAGTTGGCCCTGTTTGCTTCCATACTCTTCCTCTTCAATCTAGTGTCTTCCACTTGTTGAGCATGAACCATGAGACTAGAAATGTTCCTATTATCATGTAGCATAGCCGAACGACATTCTTCTTTCAAGTCGTCTGACACTCCGTCACAAAGCGGCTCATTTAATCCCTAGGGTCGGAAACCAAAGAAGTAGCATACTTTGACAATTTAGTGAATTTAAAAGAGTAGTCAAGTACACTCATACCTCCTTGACGAAGGTTGATGAATTCTTCCACTTTGAATTTCCTCTTATCTCTAGGAAAGAACCGATCAAGAAAAGTCTTCTTTAAAATCTCCCATGTCACCGGTCAACCCCTTAAAGGCCTATTGTCTCTCCATTGGACGTGCCATGATTGGGCCACATCTTTGAGTTGGTAAGTGCTAACTTGGCTTTCTCACTTGTAGTCAACCCCATAGCATAGAGAATCTTGTAGGTTTCATCAATGAAATCTTGGGGGTCTTCCTCCACTTTGGACCCATAGAAAGTAGGGGGATTCATCCTAGTGAAATCCCTCAAACGGGAGGCCATGGTACTAACATGTTGGTTTCCTCGGGGTACCACATCCCGATTAGCTTGGGCCGTCATGGATTGTGATTGAGTAGTGACAGCTTGTGCTTGGGTCGTAATGGCTTGGGACATTTGGAGAAAGGTTGCCCTCAAATCCCCGTCCGTCATGGCCGGAGTATTGGCCGAAACTTGATCATCAATAGCACCTTCCTCTTGAGGAGGGACTTTTTTGTCATGTGCCCCCACATTAGCAACTCCTTCTTTGGACCTTCTTGCGTCTGCTATTCGAGTATTCATACTTATTACCACCATACAAGGCTTAGGTGAAAGCACACATAAAGTAGACTCTAGGGCACGACATAGGATTACAAGAAGATGAGAGTTTCCTAAGCATCACATAGTTCCTCATTCGTAATTGTGGCGCACTTCACAATTATGAATGAGAGTCTACATAGATGTTGTTTAATGAGACATCAATCCTAAAGATATTCAACCTCATGCTCTAATACCAAGTTTGTCACATCCGGGGAGCACCCCTTAGATGTAACCGGCATCGTCATCCTCGAAGAGGACTAAGACTAGCCTCTTAGCATTCATCATTACATTCATAGGTTAAAAATACGGAAAATTTAAAAATTTTCGTTTACTTCTACATTGAGTTTTACTTATACCTCTCGATTACACACACACACAAACACACACAAACACACATGTAATATATATATATATATATAGAGAGAGAGAGAGAGAGAGTATACATAGACCCTTCGTATAAGAAGAATACATAGTCTTCTACTTTTATTTCATATACATAGTATATGAACATAATCTCATAAGAAGTCTATAATATGTCTCATATTAAACCATCTAAAATGAATTCAACAATTGGATTTAACCCATACTTCAATACAACAAAGATCCTCATATAGGCTATACAACAATCATCTTCAAAAGAAAAGGAAAGAACTAGAAGTCTTATAACTAGAACAGCATCAATAGCTTGATAATGGCATTGTCCTCGAAAAGTGAGGACCTACCAAACTCAGAGAATGAGCTTCCAAGTCTTCCTTCAATAGTCGTCACGATCCTTTCAACGACCGAAACCTAAAATATTTGGGACAAAGGAGGAAATGGGGTTAGCACATCACTTGTACTAAGTACAGGCACTTATGCACACACAACATATAAATCATGCTAAAAAGGACATTCACTTCAAAGCATGCAAAACCACTTTAGAAATACCTTATGCACATTCAAAGAACCAACACAAGTCAATATGTACATATTACTTAAGTCAAAACCATGTACATCACAAGACCAACAATATCAAGTCTAGTCAAGCCAACATGCATATCAACATGATTGAACAAATAATCAAGACAACACTATCATCAAGTTATCATATCAACAAGAATGCAATAGAGTTCATAACATCATAAACTTAGAAAAACCATCTCTCATACACCCCCATTAAGTCCACTAGTGCAATGTCTAAGTAAGGCCCCATAACCTTACCCAACCAAGTAAAATCAACAGGAACTATAAGCAATGCCCAACTTAGCATACTATATCATTAAGAGATAACATCACCATACCTTAACAATAGAGACAAACCATATGTTCATAAGTGAAAACCATATCACATAATTTCATTAACATGTAAGAGTCAACATATACATAACATATACATCATAGAACATAATAACAACCTCCTAAGGCTTTCCTCAAGGAAAACTAGTTGAAGGCATAGGTAGAGTCCCATAGTCCTACCAATGCAAAGTCAAACCTCTTAAGTCCCATTAGTTAGTGTATATTTCATTACTTCATTTTACTTTCTGGAACACTTATCGTAACCGACATAGACCACAAGAGCTATGTGTGGAATCCGGTGTTGTAAAACCTTACACCGATGGAAGGTGGTCTACAGCCAAAGTAGAACCAAACATAAATGTAGCTTTCTAGGTGGATCCACTAGCTCGTCTTCCTATGGTGGCAACATAGTTTATGGAACTAGGAGATATGTATGAACTCTCTACACGCCACTTAGCGTTAGAGCCTCATCTCATGAGAATCCATAGTGTGAGTATCCCATCTAGGGGGTCAACACCTCATGTGGAACTATAGGTTGAATATTCATCTACGAAAAGTCCACACCTCCCATTGTTAAGTTCTCTCAGTGCTAAGCTAAAGTTCCTTTTTGAAATGTCTTTAAGTCATCCATTAGTATCAAAACTTAGTTTAGGTCATAGGGTCTATCTCTTATATAATCATCATCATCATAGCTCATTAAGAATTGCATGAGTATTTTCCTTTCATTACAATTCATACACGTGAGGTTAGAACATTTACATATTCACGTCATAATAAGGAATATTGGTAATTTATCTCCATCCTTATAACATTTACATGTTAGCCAACAACGCACAATCCATAGTTCAAGATATTTCAATTCAACATCATACCAACCCTAATCAATCTTATCATAAGGTATACTTCAATATAACTTCATCACTAAACACAAGTAATTATAATTGAAGTAAAGGTTAGGATCATGAAGACTTACCCAATATCCTTCACAAGTCATAATCCATGGTTTTATCATCAACCAATAGTAATTAACACAATAATGAAGTCAATTGCATCAACACTATCCAAATTAACTTCAATTCATAAACTACAGTTAAGGGAATAGGGTTCATCATGAGTTCTTCAACAAATAGATCCAATCCCAACAATACATTACCCTAGGCAATCCATGTATGAATTGGAATAGATAAAACAAGTCTAACAATTAATACATTCTTCAATTTCCATAAATTCACAAGCAAGATCAAAGATTTTGGGAATTTGTGGAAAAAGGGACATGATCTACATGAAATTGCATCAATTAACATCTATTAACCAACAATCTACACTTAATTAGTCACAGGCAATCTCAATTTATCATCAATTTGAAGTTTAGAAGAAAACCCATTAGAATAGAAAACCCCTTGGAATTGGGTGATTTAGAAATCAACTTTGAGAGGAACTCTTGGGGAAAGTAAACCCAGGAGTAAAGAATTCATACCCTAATGAAGATTAATCCAATAAATTCAAGTGAAATCCTAGAAAAATTAGTCTTCTTCTTCATGCTTTGTTCTTCCTTCAATGGAGGTTGAATAGAGAGAAACTAGAGAAAGGTGAGAGCTTTTGGGTTTTTGATTTGGGGATTTGATTTGAGGAGGTAAAATGTGTGGGAAACTAATCTAAAATCAATATATAGTCCTCACATGAAATATACAAAAGACACCTCACTTTAATTGACCCTTTAATGAAGTCAAACTTGAATTCCAAATTTCAGCTTATCGTTAGGGAACAAGTTCGCGACTCAGAACTGCTCCTGCACAATTTTCTAAGTTAATTTTTAAGACAGTGGAGTCCACAACCTTCCCGCCTCGGACTTGAGATTTGACCAAAGGCCACCCAAGTCCGCGATGCGGACTTGTTTATGCCATGCACAATTTGGCTGCTGCTTTGGCAGCTTGCCAAGACAAGTTTGTGGTCCTTTCATGGACCCCTAAGGCGACCCTTGGGGCTTCAGACCTTTACTTTTTTACTCTATATATATATTTTACCTATCCAAAGTCATTTTACAAGTTTTAGACCTCATACAACACCTTCAAACCTTCCCAAAACCTGAGGAGGTCACACTAGTTAAATTTGACTAGCTTTTGGACATCATGGATGTTTCTTCGTCTTGACTCAAAAACTTCCTAAATGGTTTGCTAACATTATTTAGGCCTTATGAGAGTGTTACTAACCTTATATAAACATGTGAGGCTCTAGCTAAGGTCTTGAACTTTTGAAGTGTTACATCAATGGTCTAGGCCAATTTTTCACTGCCTCCATTTTCCTTGGATCAACCTCAACTCCCTCACTAGAGATGATATGACCAAGAAAATCCACCCACCTGAACCAAAACTCACATTTGCTATACTTGGCAAATAGTTGGTGTTCTTTAAGCACTTGCAAAACCACTCTCAAATGGTCCATGTGTTCACCCTCATTTTTTTAATATACCAAGATGTCGTCAATGAAGACAATGACAAATGAATCTAGGTAGCTTATAAACACCCTATTCATTAGGTCCATAAACGTCGCCGGGGCATTAGTGAGACCAGAGGACATTACTAAGAACTCATAGTGCCATATCTAGTTCGTAATACCGTGTAACACCTCTAAAATGACTTAGGTGAACTAGATCCTAACATGGTTTTCATGAGTGTCTAGGGTCCTAAAAATTTTTATAATGTGGCATTGAGGCAGTGTCTAAGAGTTTAGGTGAATTGAAGTCAAACGTCAAGGGACGACTAAGACGTTCGGCGACTAGTCACCTATGTGCCTCATGCATGTTTATGAGCTTATATGTGTGTTTCATGAGCTTATGAGGTACTTATATGAGTTATTATAGTTTTTAAAGTTAGTGTGTCAAGTTTCATGAAGTTTGAGGTCAAACGTCCAAGAACGTCTATGACGTTCGAAAGATTTGCCTTGAAATGACCTTGTGTGTCTTAACATGTTTCGTCGAGTTTTATGTGTTTGTTTTGGAAGAAATTGATATGGGAGATCCTAAACTTGTATACGATCATATTCTGGTTGGAAAATTCTGGGTGAAAGTCCCAAGGACTAACCAAGGGTCCTTGAGGAAGGACCGTTCATTTGAGCCAAAGACTTTAAACACTAGCCAAATCGACTGAGGCAAATCACGAATCGTTGGCCAGTCGAAGCCCCGTCGATGAGAGTCGTTGGTCAAGACTTATCCTAGGGATCTCAAGCTACCAATGGCCAGCTTCTGAACCAAACGACGTCCAGAAAGGGCGGTCTATTTGTGGACAAACGATCCGTCGATGGCCAGTCATTGGTGAGGTCTGCAACTGTGATGCTTCACTGTAAGTTGCAAGGGTGAATAGGTAAATTCACCCAATGTCCAAATAAGATTTTGGGCGGTTACCTAGGGGTAATTTATGTATTTTAAGTGGGTATATAAGTCCTAAATACCTAGATGAATTCATTCTTCCAAATAAAAACCCCAAAATCTCTAAGGAATTCTCTAAAACTCCATTGAAGCCAAAACTCGAGGAAGAGCTTCGATTGGAGATTTGAGTGGTGATTCTTCATAAATTTCATGTATTAACATCATTGAGGTAACTTTTTTTAAACATTTAACTCTATTCATCAAGAAGCCCAAAATTCAAAGAGATTCTAAAGTTTTCTAAAGATGAACTTGTCCAATTTTATGATCTATCCATGGGTTCTTGCATTAAAGGTTTTGAATCATTATATATTAATTATATTGATGTTAATTATATGATTTTAACATAATTAACCTATTAACCCATGTAATTCATGAACCCTAGATTTTGACTACTTTGTGGTTGACTTGATATTGTCTTAATGCTTATGAATTCTAGTGTAGTTTTCTATGGTCTATTGAATGATGTAATAATTGTATTAAATTGATGTATAGGATGTCTTAGATTGATAAATATATATATTGAATTGACCTAGATTCATTGAGTATTATGATTTTTGTATTGAATTGATGATCATGGCCATGGGTAAGGGCCTATTGGTATTGAATTGGATCATTTAGCTAAGGATTGAAGTGGAGAGAATGTATTGGTGGTACGCTGCCCTAATTCTCTTTATTTTATGTAATGTAGCTTTTGAGTTATGTTGTGATTGGTATGGTCCACTTATGGTGGCGGTGCTATGTGAATGATGTGGCCTTGTCGGCATTACTTTATGTATTTTGAAGATCATGGCCTTGTCGGCAACTACTTGAATTATTATGATGAATTTGTGTAGTTGATTATGTGAAGTATGATCATATCTACCTACATGTTAATAATGTGGAAGTATGTGTTCTTATATTGATGTTGTTAGGAGATCATGTTAGACTATGACTATGTCTTTATGTATGTAGCCTCAGAGTTGATGCATGATTATTCCTACTTGGCTATATGAGTCTATGATGGTTATCTTGATGATGTTATATTAGTGTATAGTATGACTTAAAACTGATAATGGTTATTCCTATGTGCTTCTGGAATGATATGCTATATGTGATAAAGTGAAGTCATTGGTGTGTCTTGTGTGGTAGACTTTGGTCCCTTACTTGATACATGTATGAATGTGCATATGACATGTCTTCACTTTGGATGATAAAGCCTCTACTTAGTCTTGTATGTATGAATGACATGAGACCTTTAATGATTCTAAGAAGGTCTTTTATGTGAAACCTTAAACCTAGTGGTAAGGTTATGACCCTTGAAGTCGAAAGCCGTGATGGTATCCTTCTTGTATGAATGATGGACTTAAGGTTGGTTGGCTGGAGCGGCATCATATCATCCTTAGGAAAGTCATTAAGTTATCCTCTTCGCCATTGTAAGGCAGCCCTAGGGGACCTCTTTGGTAGGGTTAATTTGATTGGGTTATGAACTAGATATGGAACCCCTTCGTATGATCCTTTAATTTAAATTACTCAATGAGAACAAAGTCTAGCACCAAGTGAGTATGGTAAGGGAAGTAGCTCTATTTAAGAATGAGGATAGAGTGCAAGGTAAAACCTTCATATTCCTTAATCATGTACCTAAATGGGATGTGTCCAAGTTCTACCATTGGTAAGTAGAACACCCTTATCGGAGTAGTTTACAACTCCGGATTCCATGTTTTGCTACCATGGTCTATGTCGGTTATTGCCTATTCTCATCATATGGGATACCTATTAGTATTGGAGAAGTTCTATGAAGTTTAGGTGGTGGTATGGGACTCTATCTAGACATTGCACAATAGGCTTTGCAGATGTTACTAAGAGTCCCTAGGTCTTCTCCAAGACCATTACTTAAATGTCCTTTATGTGATGAATGTCTCTTAAATGAACTAATGAATGTAATGAATTAAGTTAGAAAGTATGTTAAATGAATAAGTATTTATCTAGAGTAGTTAAGAGTTGTCTAGTTAAGGTGTGAAGGGGGCATAGGAATGGTCACTTCATATTTTTCCTAGATAAATCTTAAGAATGACTCTAGTTAGGAAAGTTGGTTGATTAAGTAGACATGATCCAAACTTAGGTAGTCCCAAGGATTACTTAGGTAATCTTGAAGAGGTCAAGTATGGACATTCTCTTTTTGATTTACTTGAGTAAGTCTTTCTATAACCTTTGGAAAGGAGAATGTCATATTACATGTATGTTGTTGTATTAAGTGAGAATGATTTTATCCTAGGTAATCTAAAGGATCCCTTGAGTGTGTGTTAAGGGATTGTATGGGCGGTTGCTTCACAACTCACTCGAGTGAACCTTAGAATCACCTTTGGTAGAAGGATCTCATGTTCATGTGTTTGGTGTATTGTAAGTGTGTGTGTCTCATTATCGGTGGTCTTAAGGATCACTTAGGTGTGCCTAGAGAGGGTGTATGGGCGGTCTCTCTTTGTCTTACTTAAGTGAGTCTTAGGATAACTTTTAGTAAGAAAATTGCATACTAGAAAGTTTCCAATGTGAAGTTGAGGAACTTCACTGTAACAGTGAAGTAATTCACTGTAACAGTGACCTAGTTCACTGTAATGCCATTAAAATATGATAAATTGCTTAAGTGTTATATTATGTGTTCCTAAGGTGTTAAATGTTGTTCTTATGCTTATACTATGATGTTTAAATCAAAAAGAGCATATTTCCATTAAATGTTCGTTATCATGATTTTTATGCATTATGTCATACTTAGTACATGTGGTTTACTAATTCCATGTTTTTATCTATCTCTAAAGTGATTCATAGGTGAAGGAGATATTGGAGGCAAAAGCTTGGATTATAGGACCGTTCAAGCAAGTTGAAGTATGTCCTCACTTGACTCGAGGGCATAGATGTCTTTAGAGTTTCTTTATATTGAAGTATTGTATAGACATATAGTATTATATTTCGATTGTATGGGATGTGTCCCAAGTATGTTCGTGAGTCTAAGATTTGATGATATGAGATTTAGTTCGTTTGATTTTATATGAAAGATATTTTGAAAGACTATTAGAATGTTTTGTGAAAAGTTTTAATTCCGCACTACTTTTCATATATGTATATGCGATGAATGATGCGAAAGGGATTGTATTAGACCTCCGAGAGGTCAAGTTCTCCGTGCCACGACCTAAGAATGCCCTAACTTTTAGGGTATAGGTGTGGGTCGTGACATGCCATTTTTGGTATATCCTCACCTCTTACCCTAAGTTGGTGATACCCTGATCTCAAGTCAATCTTAGAAAAGTAGCTTGCCCCTTGGAGTTGATCAAACAAGTTATCAATCCGAGGGAGAGGATACTTATTCTTAATAGTGACTTTATTGAGTTGGCGATAATCAATGCACATTCTAAGGGACCCATCCTTCTTCTTCACAAATAATATCGGAGCACCCCATGGAGATATACATGGTCTAATGAAGCCTTTGTCTAGTAAGTCCTTGAGTTGAGCCTTCAAATCTTTCAATTCGTCCGGAGCCATCCGATAAGGAGGAATTGAAATGGGGTTGGTATCCGGTAGCAAGTTAATACCAAAATCAATTTCCTGTTCCGGGGGGATTCCGGGAAGATCATTAGGAAAGACCTCCGGAAATTCCCTTACTACGGGGCAACTCGATTGGAGGATTTTCAGAGTCCAAATCTTTGACTCTTACAATGTGGTATAAACACCCTTTTGAGATCATTTTACAAGCCTTAAGAAAAAGAGATGATATGACCTCTAGAAATAGAATTTCCCCTTTTCCACTCTAAGACGATTTCATTTGGAAAATTGAACTTGACAATTCTTGTTCTACAATCAATGGAAGCAAAACAATCATGCAAAGAATCCATCCCCAAAATGACATCAAAATCAACCATATCAAGTTCTACTAATTCAACATAACTAACTCTATTGGGCAATTTTATAGGACAATTTATATATACCTGTCACATCCCAAGACCACACCCTAGAAGTTAGGGCACAATCTCAAATTGTAAACGGCGTACTCGACCTCTCGGAGGTCTTATACAAGCCATTTCATATCATTCATTGCATATACATAGTGAAAAGTAGTGCGGAATTAAGACTTTTCACAAAACATTCTATAAGTCTTTAAAAACTCTTTCATATAAAATCATAGGAAATGCTAAGTCTCAATCTCATCAAACTTACGACACGAGAATACTTGGGACACGGCCGATACACAATTACGAATATAAAAATACTTTTTCTATTACAATACTTTGAAAAAAAAGACATAAAAAACATCTATATATATGGCCTCGAGTCAATTGAGGACATACTTCAACTTCTCTTGAACGATTCTACAGTCCAAGTCTTTCTTCCCAAATGTTCCTCACCTACCAACAACTATAGAGATAGATAAAAGCATGGATTAAACACAACCGCATGTACTAAGTATGACATAATGCAGAAAAATCATGAAAATCGACATTTATTGGAAATATGCATCTTTTCTTTTAAATATCATAATATAACCATAATAACAACATTTATCAACTTAGAAACACATAAGATAACATTTAGACAATTTAACACATTTTAAGGGTCACTTTACAGTAACCTCACTTCACTGTACAGTGAAGTTCTTCACTATTACACTGAAGTATCTTCTCTTCATTTTAAACCTCTTCTAACATGTAATCATCCCACTAAAAGCTATACTAGGATTCACTTAAGTCACACAAAGAGAGACCACCCATACACCCTCTCTAAATGTGCCTAAACGATCCTCAAGATTACTCATAATGAGACACATACACACTTACAAGACATCAAACACATAACATATAGGATATGACATTCTCCTTACCAAGGCTATCAAAAAAAACTTACTTAAGTACTCCTAGAAGAGAACGTCCATACCCCCTCTTCAAGGTTACCTAAATAATCCTTAAGACTTCCTAAGTTTAAGTCATGTCAAACATAACAACCAACTTCCCTAACTAGAGTCATTCTCAAGACTTCCATAGATAAAACATGAAGAGATCATCTCATATGCCCTCTTCACACTTTATCTAAGGAAACCTTAAAGTCACATTATATTAGGTACTCATGCATTTACAAAATTTCTAACATAATTCATTAATTCATTAGTTCATTAAGAGACACTTACCACATAAAGTACATTCAAGTAATGGTCTTGGAGAAAACCTAGGGACTCTTACTAACACCTTCAAAGCCTATTGTGCAATGTCTAGATAGCGTCCCATATCACCACCTAAACTTCATCGAACTTCTCTAATCCTAATAGGTATCCCATATGATGAGAATAGGCAATAACCGACATAGACCATGGTAGGAAAACATGGAATCCGGAGTTCTATCCTACTCCGATGAGGTTGTTCTACTTGCCAATGGTAGAACTTGGACACATCCCATGTAGGCACATGGTTAAGGAATATGAAGGGCATGATTTGTAATCTAGTCTCATTATTTAACTAGAACTACTTTCCTTACCATACTCACTCGGTACTAGCCTTCGTTCCTATAGATTAAATCACATTGAGGTTCATACAAAAAGGGTTCCATATCAATTTCATAACCCAATTACATTTACCCTACCAAAGAAAGGTCCACTAGGGCTACCTCCCAATGGAGACAAGAAGCTCATTATGACATTCCTAAGTATTGATATGATGTCGTTCCAGCCAATCAACCTTAAATCCATGATTCATTACATGAAGAATATCATTACGGCTTTCGACTTCGACTTTCATAACCTTACCACTAGGTTCAAGGTTTCACATAAAGGATCCTCTTATCATCATTCAAGGTCTCACCTATCATTCATTCTTTCAAGACTAAGACGCTTTAGCTTACTAAGTCAAGACATCACATATTCACATCCATACATGCATCAAGTCGGGCACTTAAGTCAATCTAGACAAGACACAACATTACTTTACTTTAGCACATTTTACATGTCATTCTAGAAGCACATAAGGACAACCACTATCATCTTAAAGTCATCCGATACACTACTATGTCATCATCAATATAATTATCATAGACTCATATAGCCAAGTATCATGCATTCAACCCTAAGACTACACACACTAGCACATAGTCATAGTTTACATGCATACATAGAAAGAACACATAATTTCACATTACTTCACATATATAGGTAGATATGACCATACTTCACATAATTAACTACACAAATTAACATAACACTTCAAGTAGTGTTGACAAGGCCATGATCATCATAATACTTAAAATAACGCCGACAAGGCCACATCAATTCACATAACACCGCCACCATAAGTGGACCAAACCAATCACAACATAATTGAAGTCTAATTAACATAAAATAAAGGGAAATAGGGCAGCATAACACCACTCCATCTTTAACCCTTCAATCCAATGCTAAATCACCCAATTCAATATCACAAGGCCCTTACCCATGGCCATGAACATCAATTCAATGCATAAATCATAATACTCAATGAATCTAAGTCAATTCAATATAGATATATCAATATAAGGCCAATTGTATATCAATTGAATACAATTCTTATATCATTAGATAGCCCACAAGAAACTACATCATAATTCATAAGCATTAAGACAATATCACTTAACCCATAAAGTAGTCAAAAACTAGGGTTCATCAATTACATGGGTTCATACGTTATTTAGGTTAAATTTATCAATACAATAACAATTTAATCCATAAATAACGTTTAAAAACCATTAATGCAAGAACCCATGGTAGATCATGAAATAGGTCAAGTTCAACTTTGAAAACTTTAGAAAACATCTTTGAAAGTTGGGCTCCTTGATGAAACGAGTTTCAAGGATAAAAAACCATACCTCAACAATTCTAATCCTCCAATTTGATGAAGAATCATTACTCAAATCCCCAATCTAAGCTCTTCCTTGAATTTTGGCTTCAATGGAGTCTTAAGGAATTTCTAAGGGATTTTGGGGTTTTGATTTTGAAGAATAAAATCTTCTAAGTGTTAAAGGCTTAAATACACAATACCCAAAAGACCCCTTAGGAACCACCAATACTCTTATTTGAAAATGGGGTGAATTTACAATATCACCCCTCACTTTACTGTGAACCTGCGCGCAGGTTCACAGGCTCAGAGACGGAAGCCAACCTACGGACCGTCACTTGACCAACGGACCGTCCTGCTGGTCCGTGGTCTGGGACTGAGGATTTTCCATGTCTTCCTCTCCCCCAATAATAAGTCCAAATCAGTAGAGAACCACCCACGGGGCGTCGACTGACCCACGGGGCGTCGACTGACCCACGGGGCGTCTATTGCCTCCGTGGTTTGGGCTGTCTTGGGCAGTCTTGGCACCAATTTTGGGTCCTTCCTCAAGGACCCTTGGATGGTCCTTGGGGATGTTTTCCTGGACTTTTCCAACCAAAACATGATTGCATATGAGTTTAGGACCTCTCACATGAATTTCACCCAAAACGAACACGTAAAACTCGATGAAACATGCCTAGACACACAAGGTCATTTCAAGACACATCTTTCGAACGTCATGGACGTTCTTGGACGTTTGACCTCCAAACTTCACAAAACTTGACACACTACCTATATACACCATAATAACTCATTTAAGAACCTTAAAACCTCATGAATCACACATAAACACATAGAACGACATATGAGGCACATAGGTGACTTAGTCGACGAACGTCTTGGTTGTCCCTTGACGTTTGACTTCCAATGCACCTAAACTCTAAGATAATGCCTCTATACCATATTATAGAACATTTTAGGACCTTATACCATCACTACAACAATTTTAGGCTCTAGTTCACCTAAGTCATTTTCGGGATCTTACGTTCTCCCCCACTTGGACAACATTCGTCCTTGAATGACACTTGTCACTCTATGAACACTTCCAAGAATAGAGACTCAACTAGCAGCTCATGACCAAAAAATATAACACATAATCAAGAAGAAACATAAATTTCACACAGTCAAGAGATTCACAACACAACAAGAAACTACAAAAAAATTTTATAACTCATTATGCTACAAAACTCACATGCTTCATTCCAAATAGCAACAACTCATTTTATATTCATTATTATACTTATACACATCAGTTATAACCACGTTAAAACAATTTTAGACCAAAGAATCAATTAGTCAAATTTTCAAAAATTATACAGTGAGCAGACAGTACATTTACAGTGAATTTTGCGAATTTTTCAAAAATGCAACTTTTAGGCAATTCATGATAGAAACATGCTAATATGCAAGGTAACATCATATAAACAACTTTTACTATATGATCAAAGCTTCATAAAATACACAATGCAACAAGTTAATGAAATTCAATTTCAACCAAACTCCTAAACACCATGCACATGAAACAACTTCTAGGACTTTCTATCCCATCTATAACCATACTCCCCCACTTAGAAGGAACTCATATCACAACAAGAGAAACAAGACTTACCAACATCATCATCACTCACATCCGGCTTCTCTCCTCTAGTCCGGAGTGCATAGAAACGCCTCCTTGTTGGAGCACCTTCCTTTGGAACACTAGGAGCAGCCTTCTTACCATCTTTATTAGGACAATCTCTCACTTTGTGTCCATCTTTTCCACATCCAAAGCAACTACCGGTACCCAATAGACACTCACCATAATGTTTTTTTCCACAAGTGGCACACGTAGGTTTGTCATTTTGAGAACCCCCTCCTTTCTCAAACTTCACCTTAGGAGCACTAGGTTCACTTTGAGTTTGAGCCCTCTTTTTGAACCTAGGTTGCCCTTGATCACTTGCACCACTTCTTTTCAAATTTCTTGACATCCTCGTAAGTTTAGACTCTTCAATTGATTGTGCATAAACCATGAGTCTAGGTAAGGTCATATCATCATGTACCATAGTCGTATGACATTCCTCCCTCACTAGATCGGCGACACCCGTCACAAAATGACTCATTTCATCCCTTGGATTAGACACAAGGGAAGGGGCATATCTAGATAACATAGAGAACTTCAAAGAGTACTCCTCAACACTCATATTGCCTTGCTTGAGATTGATAAACTCCTCTACCTTAACTTCCCTTCTCTCACGGGGAAAGTACTTACCAAGAAAAGCTTCCTTAAATTCTTCCCACTCAATAGGATCCGACTCCGCCGGCCTATTATCCTTCTATTGAGTGTACCATATTTGAGAAACATCCCTCAATTGATACGAAGTCAATTACTCCTTCTCCCTAGATGTAACCCCCATAGCACTCAACACTTTGTACACACCATCAAGGAACTCTTGGGGATCTTCACCTACCTTAGAGCCAAGAAAGATCGGAGGATTCATCCTCACAAAGTCTCTCAACATAAAGGTCATAGTGCTCTCCACAACCCTAGGCACCATACTCAAATTCGCTTGAGTAGTCACGTCTCTGGCTAAAGCAATCAAAGCCTCTCTAATATCACTATTACTCAACTCCGGGGGAACCACCGCAACCTCATTACCTCTTTCCACATTAGGGACATCATCCCCTTGGGGAGGTACTTGAGCACCTTGGACTCCTTGCTCATCTTGAGGAACTTGCTCAACTAGTTCAACTTGAGGAGGAATCTCCTCATTCACCCTCTCCTCTTCCAACCTTCTAGCGGCCATCTTTCTAGTATTCATCTCCTAGAAACACAAGGAAACACATTAAGAAGGATACTCATAACATTTACTATACCGCACGACATAGGAGTAGAAATAAAGGGAAAATCTATCGTCCTATAGCCTCTCGCCCTTATATGTGTCGCGACTCACACCAATGGTCGAGACTCTACTAGACGTGACTTGATGAGACTTTTTGATTCCTAAGACTACTTTCACAACCTATGCTCTGATATCAAGCTTGTCACATCCCAAGACCACATCCTAGAAGTTAGGGCACAATCTCAAATTGTAACCGGCGTACTCGACCTCTCGGAGGTCTTATACAGGCCCTTTCATATCATTCATTGCATATACATAGTGAAAAGTAGTGCAGAATTAAAACTTTTCACAAAACATTCTATAAGTCTATAAAAACTCTATCATATAAAATCATAGGAAATGCAAAGTCTCAATCTCATCAAACTTAAGACACGAGAATACTTGGGACACGGCCCATACACAATTATGAATATAAAAATACTTAGTCTATTACAATACTTCGAAATAAAAGACATAAAAGACATCTATATATGCCCTCGAGTCAATTGAGGACATACTTCAACTTCTCTTGAACGATGCTACGGTCTAAGTCTTGCTTCCCAAATGCTCCTCACCTACCAACAACTATAGAGATATATAAAAGCATGGATTAGTACAACCACATGTACTAAGTATGGCATAATGCATAAAAATCATGAAACAGACATTTATATGCATCGTTTCTTTTAAAAATCATAATATAACCATAAGAACAATATTTATCAACTTAGAAACACATAAGATAACATTTAGACAATTTAACACATTTTAAGGGTCACTCTACAGTAACCTCACTTCATTGTACAGTGAAGTTCTTCACTGTTACAGTAAAGTATCTTCTCTTCATTTTAAACCTCTTCTAGCATGTAATCATCCCACTAAAAGTTATCCTAGAATTCACTTAAGTCACACAAAGAGAGACCGCCCATACACCCTCTCTAAATGTGCCTAAACGATCCTCAAGATTACTCATAAGAGACACATACACACTTACAAGACATCAAACACATAACATATAAGATATGACATTCTCCTTACCAAGGCTATCAAAAAGACTTACTTAAGTACTCCAAGAAGAGAACGCACATACCCCCTCTTAAAGGTTACGTAAATAATCCTTAAGACTTCCTAAGTTTAAGTCATGTCAAACATAACAACAACATTCCCTAACTAGAGTCATTCTCAAGACATCTATAGATAAAACATGAAGAGATCATCTCATATGCCCTCTTCACACTTTAGCTAAGGAATCCTTAAGTCACTTTAGATTCGGTACTCATGCATTTACATACTTTCTAAATAAGTCATCAATTCATTAGTTCATTAAGAGACACTTACCACATAAAGTACATTCAAGTAATGGTCTTGGATAAGACCTAGGGACTCTTACTAACACCTTCAAAGCCTATTGTGGAATGTTTAGATAGCGTCTCATACCACCACCTAAACTTCATAGAACTTCTCTAATGCTAATAGGTATCCCATATGATGAGAATAGGCAATAACCGACATAGACAATGGTAGCAAAACATGGAATCCGGAGTTCTATCCTACTCCGATGAGGTTGTTCTACTTGCCAATGGTAGAACTTGGACACATCCCATGTAGGCACATGGTTAAGGAATATGAAGGGCATAATTTGTAATCTAGTCTCATTATTTAGCTAGAACTACTTCCCTTACCATACTCACTCAGTACTAGCCTTCATTCTCATAGATTATATCACATTGAGGTTCATACAAAAAAGGTTCCATATCAAGTTCATAACCCAATTACATTTACCTTACCAAAGAAAGGTCCACTAGGGCTACCTACCAATGGCGACAACAAGCTCATTATGAATTTTCTAAGGATTTATATGATGTCGTTCCAGCCAATCAACATTAGTTCCATTATTCATTACATCAAGGATACCATTACGGCTTTCAACTTCAAGTTTCATAACCTTACCACTAGGTTCAAGGTTTCACATAAAGGACCCTCTTCTCATCATTCAAGGTCTCACCTATCATTCATTCTTTCAAGACTAAGATGCTTTAGCTTCCTAAGTCAAGACATTACATATTCACATTCATACATGCATCAAGTAGGGCACTTAAGTCAACCTAGACAAGACACAACATTACTTTACTTTAGCAAATTTTACATGTCATTCTAGAGGAAAACCACTATCATCTTAAAGTCATCCTATACACTACTATTTCATCGTCAATATAATTATCATAGACTCATATAGCCAAGTAGAAACAAACATGCATTCAACCCTAAGACTACACACACAAGCACATAGTCATAGTTTACATGATTTCATAACATACATATAAAGAACACATACTTTCACATTAATCACCTACACAAATCAACATAACACTTCAAGTAGTGCAGACAAGGCCATGATCATCATATTACTTAAAATAACGCCGACAAGGCCACATCAATTCACATAAAACCACCACCATAAGTGGAACAAACCAATCACAACATAATTGAAGTATAATTTAAATAAAATAAAGGAAATAGGTCAGCGTATCACCACTCCATCATCAACCCTTCAATCCAATGCTAAATCACCCAATTCAATATCACAAGGCCCTTATCGATGGCCATGAACATCATTTCAATGCATAAATCATAATACTCAATGAATCTACGTCAATTCAATATATATTTATCAATCTAAGACTAATTAGATATCAATTGAATATAATTCTTACATCATTAGATAGCCCACAAGAGACTACACCATAATTCATAAGCATTAAGACAATATCACTTAACCCATAAAGTAGTCAAAAACTAGGGTTCATCAATTACCTGGGTTCATAGGTTATATAGGTTAAATTCATTAATACAATAACAATTTAATCCATAATCAACGTTTAAAAACCATTAATGCAAGAACCCATGGTAGATCATGAAATAGGTCAAGTTTAACTTTGAAAACTTTAGAAAACATCTTTGAAAGTTGGGATCCTTGATGAAATAAGTTTCAAGGATAAGAAACCAAACCTAAACAATGCTAATTTTCCAATTTGATGAAGAATCACCACTCAAATCTCCAATCCAATCTCTTTCTTGAATTTTGGCTTCAATGGAGTCTTAAGGAATTTCTAAGGGATTTTGGGGTTTTGATTTTGAAGAATAAGATCTTCTAAGTGTTAAAGGCTTAGATACATATTTAAAATACCCAAAAGACCCCTTCGGAACCAAAAATATTCTTATTTGGAAGTGGGGTGAATTTACAATATCACCCCTCACTTAACAGTGAACATGCGTAGGAACACAGGCTCATAGACGAAAGCAAACCTACGGACCATCCCTTGACCAACGGACCGTCCTGCTGGTCCCTGGTCTGGGACTGAGGCTTGTCCGTGGATTCCTCTCCCCCAAGACTAAATTCCAATCGACGTATCACCACCCACGGGGCATCGGCTGACCCACTGGGCGTCGATTGCCTAAGTGGTTTGGGCTGTCTTGGTACCAACTTTGGGTCCTTCCTCAAGGACGCTTGGATGGTCCTTGGGGATGTTTGCCCAGACGTTTCCAACTCAACCATGATTGTATATGAGTTTAGTACCTCTCACATGAATTTCACCCAAAATGAACACGTAAAACTCGACAAACCATGCCTAGACACACAAGGTCATTTCAAGGCACATCTTTCGAACGTCATGGACGTTCTTGGACGTTTGACCTCCAAACTTTACGAAACTTGACACACTGCCTATATAAACCATAATAACTCATTTAAGAACCTTTTAACCTCATTAATTACACATAAACACATAGAACCACATATGAGGCACATAGGTGACTTAGTCGTCGAACGTCTTGGTCGTGCCTTGACGTTTGACTTCCAATGCACCTAAACTCTTAGCTACTGCCTCTATACCATTTTATAGACCATTTTAGGACCTTATATCATCATGACAACAATGTTAGTCTCTAGTTCACCTAAGTCATTTTCGGGATCTTACAATACCCTCTTTGCAACCACCGCATAACCTACCAGAGTAGTTACCATAAAAGGATCATTTAGGACATCGGACAAAATATGAAACTTCCTTAGCTACCAAATGAGTAATAAAAGATAATGTATAACCCGGATCAAGTAAAGCATGTACATCAATAGAGAAGACTTTTAACATACCGGTCATCAAATCAGGAGAACTCTATTGTTCACCCCTAAAGCGAAGAGCATAGAAGCGATTCTTCTTTGGAGCATCCACATTAAAACCACTAGATTAATCTTTCTCGCTATTGTTGTCTTACCTCTTTAATTATGGAAATTCCTAACCTTGTGGCCACTCTTGACACACCCAAAACAATTGTTCGTCCCAACAAGGCAATCATCATAATGCTTCTTGCCACACTTTCCACAAGTTGGCTTCTTGCTTGGTGAGCTAGTACCTCTTCCCTTTTGAGACTTAGGGTTAGACACCCTATTCTCACGAGCCTTGGGAAATTTAGAAGGAACTTGATTAGAAAACCTTTTCTTGAACTTAGGATTGTCTTGAATGTAAAGCCTACTCTTTGAAGAACCACCTTCATAAGGCTTGGCCCTCTTCGCCTTCCTACTCTTCCTCCTTAGCCTACTTTCTTCCACTTGTTGAGCATGAACCATGAGACGATAAATATTCATATTATCATGAAGTATAGAAGAACGACATTCCTCAACCAAGTCTTCGGACACCCCTGTAAGAGAATGACTCATCTCATCCCTTGGGTTAGACACAAAGGATGGAGCATACTTGGAAAATTTAGTGAATTTCAAGGAATAGTCAAGTACACTCATACCTCCTTGACGAAGGTTGATGAATTCTTCCACCTTATCTTGCCTCAACTCTCTAGGAAAGAACCGATCAAGGAAATCCTTCTTAACCACCTCTTAGTTCTCTATTATCCCTCCATTGCATGTACCAAGTTTGGACCACATCTTTGAGTTGATAGGCCGCCAACTTGGCCTTCTTAATTGAGGTCACTACCATAGCATAGAGAATCTTATAGACCTCATCGAGGAAATCTTGAGGGTCTTCACCCGATTTTGAACCGAAGAAATAGGTGTGTTCATTCTAGTAAAGTCTCTCAAACGAGAGCCCATGGTGCTAGCATGTTGAGGCACTCGGGGACCAACCTACCTATTCAACTTGACCCGTCATGGCTTGGACTTGAGTAGTGACGGCATTTGGATTGAGAGGTCATGTTTTGGGACAAATTGAGAAAAGTCGTTCGTATGGCACCATCGGTCATCGGTGGAGGAACAACCAGAACTTGATCACCCATAGCAACTTCTTCAAGTGGATGCACTTGGTTGTCTTGTGGAGGAACTTGGTTGTCATTAGCCCCCACATTAGCAATGTCTTTTTTGGCCCTTCGTGCCGCTGCTCTTTGAGTATTCATACCTATAACCACGATACAATGTTTAGGTGAAAGCACATAACATGACTCTAGAGGCACGAACTAGGAATACAAGAAGATGAGAGTTTCTAAGCATCACATAGTCTCTCATTCATAAGGGTGGTGCACTTCATAATTATAAATAAGAATCTACATAGGCGTGGTTTAATGAGACATCCTTTCTAGGGATATTCACCTCATGCTCTGATACCAAGTTTTTCACATCCGGGAGCGCCCCCAGACGCAACCGGCATCGTCATCCTCGAAGAGGACAAAGACTAGTCACTTAGAATCTATCATTACATTCATAGGTTAAAAATGCGGAAAATTTAAAACTTTTCGTCTACACTACTTTATGAGGTTTACTTAGACCTCTCGCTTACACATAATATATTTATATCGAGTATACATAGACCCTTCGTATAAGAAGATTACATAGTCTTCTACTTTTATGGCACATATATATATAATATACATAACATAGTCTTAAAACGGATGTCTCATATCATAACCATCTAAACAAGAGTATAACCATTGGGAATATCCCATACATCAATACAATAAAAGCCACATATAGGCTATACAATCATGTACTCAAATGAAAGAGAATGAACAAAGTGTCTTTAAGACTAATCAACATCCAATGCTAGAAAGTGGTATTGCCCTCGAAGTGGTGAGGACCTACCCAACTTGGAAAATGAAATTCCAAGCCTTCTTCAAATGGTCACAATCTCCTCAACGGCCGAAATTTAAAATGTTGGGGAAAAGGGAGAAATGGGGTTAGCACATCACTTGTACTAAGTATAGGCTCACATGCACATACAACATAGAAATAATGCCAAAAAAGGACATTTATTTCAAAGCATGCAAAGTCACTGTTGAAATACCTTATTCACATTCAAAGAACCAATACAAGTCAATAAGCACATATTACTTAAGTCAAGACCATGTACATCACAAGACTAACAATACCAAGTCTAGTCAAGTCAACATGCATATCCATATAATTGAGCACATAATCAAGAAAACTCTATCATCTATTCATAATATCCACAAGCATGAATAAGATTTCATAATATCATAACCTAAGCAAGATTATTACTCATGAACCCTCATTAAGTCCACTAGTGCAATTGGCTAAGTAAAGCCCCATAACCTTACTCAACCAAGTAAACCCAACAAGAACTATAAGAAATGCCTAACTTTACATACCATATCATTAAGAGTTAACCTCATCATGCTTTAGCAATAGAGACAAACCACATGTTCATAAATGAAACCCATATTACATAGTGTCATTAACATGTAAGATCATCATATACATATCATATACAATTATAAGCACATAAGAACATCTTTCCAAGACTTCCTTCAAGGATAACTAGTGCAATGTTTAGGTAGAGTCCCATACCCCTACCTTGACTAAGCCAAACCCCTTAGGTCATCCTAGTTAGAGTTCACCTTATTACTTCATTTTACTTTTGGGAACATCTTGCCTTAACCGACATAGACCACATGAGCTAATGTGGAATCCGATGTCATGGAACCTTACACCGAAAGAAGGTGGACTACTTGCCAAGGTAGTACCAAAACATGAACATAGCATCTATGTGGATCCACTTGCTAGTATTCCTATCGGGGCAACATAGTTTAAGAACTAGGAGATGTATTTGGGACCCTCTTTATACTACATGCATTATAGTCTCCAATCTCAAGAGTACACTAGTGAACCTACCTTTCCTATATGGGAAGAGACACTCCTCACTCTAGTTCACTCGGTGCTAAGCTAGAGTCCCTTTTTGAATGTCTTTTATTAACAATCATAATTTAGTTTTAGGTCATAAGGGTCTACCCCTTATATAGTCATAGTCATACCTCAAAGAGAATTGCATGAGTATTGTCCTTTCAATGCAATTCACACATGTGAGGTTAGCACATTTACATCATCATATCATAATAAGTCACATAGGCAAAACATCACCAACCTTATATCATGACATATTAGCCAACAACTCACAAGCGATAAATCAAGACATTTCAATTCAACATCATACCAACCCTAATCAACCTCATCATAAGGTATACTTTAATATAACTTCATCACTTAACACAAGTAATCATAATTGAAGTAAAGGTTAGGATCATAAAGACTTACACAATCTCCTTCACAAGCCATCATCCAAGGTTTTACCATCAACCATCCAATTCAACCCAACAATTGGTGTAATATCATCATTCAATAGTATTTAACACCATAACTAAGTCAATTGCATCAATACTATCCAAATTAACTTCAATTCATAACCTAGGGTTAGGGGAATGGGGTTCATCATGAATTCTTCAATAAATATATCCAATCCCAACAATAAATTACCCTATGCAGTCCATGAATGAATTAGAATAGATAAAACGAACCTAACAATCAATACATTCTTCAATTCTCATCAATTTATAAGCAAGATCCAAGATTTGGGGAAATTGGGGAAAGGACATGATGTACATGAAATTCCATTAATTAACATCAATTACTCAACAATCTACACTTAATTAGTCATAGGCAATCACAATTAGTCATAATCAATCATCAATTTCAAGTTTAGAAGAAAATCCATTAGTATAAAAAAAAACTAATAATTGGGTGATTTAGAAATCAACTTTAAAAGGACCTCCTGGGGAAAGGAATCCCGAGAGTGAAGAACTCATACCTTAATGAAGATTAATCCACGAAATTGAAGTGAAATCCTAGAGAAATTGGTCTTCTTCTTCAAACTTTCTTCCTTCTTTAATGGAGGATTTAGGGAGAGAGAAAGTAGAGAGAGATGAGAGCTTTTGGTTTTGTTTTGGGAATTTGGTTTAGGTGAGTGAAAAATTACTTAAAATAGACCCTTAGGCTATATATAATCACCCTCTAAATTACCCAAAAGACCCCTCACTTAATTGGGTCTTTTTGTGAAGTCAAAATGCTTAAGAATTTGGGAAGTGGGTGCGCGTCGCGGGGCTAATTTCACATTTTATTTTTGAAATCCAGTTTGATGCAGTGAGCCTCGTGGAGTGCACGCGTTGGGAGGAAACTTTTTGCCTACTACGTGTTGGATGCGTGCAGGCTGCTTTGGCAGTTGCTTGCCCATGTTAGGATCCTCCTCAAGGACCCTTCGGGTGGTCCTTGGGGAGTCGTTGCTGGACGTTTGAACCCTTTGTACTAGATTCTACCTATTTAAATTCTTTTTACAATTTTCGGACTTCATATGACCCTCCCAAACCTTCACCAAACATAGGGACGTCAACTAGTTTGATTTAGCTAGTTTCCGGACATCAAGGTCTTTCTTTGACGCCTTGTCTCTAAAACTTCCTAAATGACTTTTATTCATTATTATTTACCTTAAAACAGTGTTACAATCCTTATACACTCATGTGAGGCTCTAGGTTAGGCTTTTAGACTTTCGGAGTATTACAATTTGATATTATGCATGGTTTTGACTAAATTGTGCCTTTTCTCATGCATTGATGATTTTATGCATAGGAACCATACTTAGTAAATGTACTTTGTACTAACACATATTTCTTCCCTTTTTCCCCAACATTGTATGTTCCGACCATTGAAGAGCTTCTAGGCCACTTTGCAAGAAGGCTTGGACTTTTCCTCCAAGTTGTTGGTGAGTCCTCCCGTTCGAGGATAGTGACATTTATTCTACCTTAGTAGTATTACTATTGTCTGAAGACATTCATTTCTTTACTAATCTTGAATACATTGTTGTAAGCCATATATGGCAATATGAATTTGTTAAGGGCTGCCCAAATGTTGTACTTTATTTTAGATGGTTAATGTGAGACAATCGTATTAGACTAAATCCTTACGCATTGGTTATGTTGATTAAACGAAAATCCTATGTAAGCTTCATATGTGAGGAGTCTAAGTAAACTCCATATATAATATGTGAGAGGTCTATGTACACCTCAATATGTAAAAAGTTTTAATTTTTCCGCATCTTTGACCTATGATATGTTATGACGAATGCTAAGGGCTAGTCTAAGTCTACTTCGAGGACGAAGATGCCAGTTACGTATAGAGGGTGCTCCCCGATCATGACAAAATGCAAGTCAAAATAATAAAAAACAAACACCATGTTCTTTTCTCTGTTTCCCTTCATGATCGTTTGGAAAAAGTTGGCTAAAAGTATAAACCTAACTTCTAATAACGTGTTTGGTCAAAAGTATGAATAATATAGCCTAAAAACTTATTTCCATTAATTGTGTATATCTATTATACTAATCTATCATGATAAAGTAATTATTTATTAAGGTGATAAATAATGTGTTAATTATTATAATTTAGTAAATACGAGTTTATATAGAAAAAATACATGTCCTATATTAACTATTTTAATGTAAATGTCGAATCATATACATTCCTTTATCGAGTAATGACTGCCCATTCAGAATCAACATTTGAAATTTGCATATATTCAACTTCATAAATAGCATTTATGTATGGCGTAAAATCCAATTTTAACAAATGAGATAATCATACTATGACACGTTGTAAATAATACACATCAGGCATGAATCAGTTGAAATAAGATTGATGATGCTTAATAAAAACACCGAGTAAGAGTTCCCTAGCTACTTTATGGAAGGTCATGTCCTCATGATTTAAAAACTCTATCGTAAAATGACACACGCTAAACTTAGGTCTGGATGGATCGATATATGGTGTATTAAATTAATCTAGAAAACTCTTTTACATGAATATGAAGATACAACATTTTCCAACACCGTACTTAAAAATAGAATAGTAGGCATGAGTCAAATAAGAGAAACTCTAAATTATGAAATGAAAATATAAAGTAAAAGTAAGTTATTTTTTCAATAAATTAACATAAAAATAAGGTCAAAATTTGGGAATAATCCTTTAGTCATTGTCAATGATCATAGTGGTAACCACCTGAATAAGACGAAGATCTAGCTATAACGATCCCACTATAGAGATCAAGTGGCCGCTATAGTGGTCTCTCAACTTATATAATGGTTTCTCCGACAGTCACATAACCATTATAGTAATCCTACAATTTCGATGGAACTCCCACCATTATGGCCTAAAATAATAGTGATCTAAGGTATATTTATGAATCTAATCACCATAATTTAGCTATGATTTAGATATGTTTTGATTATGTTCTTATGTATATTGATATGTTTATTGTATATTTTTTAATGTGATTAGCCAATTGATATGATAAGGTTTATTTCAAGCCAAAAACAGCAAGGAAAGACCCAAAATTGATTAAAATGCAAAACAAAGTATCCCAAACTAAAAAAAATCAAAGAAAGTACAAAAATGTAACGACATACCCTATCATTATAATGATTAAGACCATAATACCCTTGTATGTATAGGTTCCTATAGATTGAGAAATTGTAAAGAATTGAAAACAGAAGATAGTGCAAAAATTTGTCGAGCTTTTATATATAAGGCCTCCTATGTTGAAAAAGTCTTCTTCTCTATAACGAAGGGAGGTTCGTTACGGAGAAGACATCGAAGATGTGAGACTTTTCTATAATGGAGGGTTTGTTTGCTATAACACAGGTAAAAAAGTTTTATTCATGTTTTCAGTCAATTTTCACTTGGTCTTAATCATAACTTAAAATATTTGACCAGGGATTCCCAAGAAAGATTTTTTTTTCAAGAAATGGGCCTTTTCTCCCCTAAATTAAGTGTAACATATCATATTCTACGTGTACTTGTTCTATTTATATAACGCTTATTAATTGCCTTGTGGTATAGTTATGAACTCGGTTTCCTATGCGACTAGTGAAAGTAGAATAGGTTTAAAGTGAACTACCCATAGATTAAGTTGACGTCGATGAAGTATTTAAACTTGAAATCATAAGGTGGTATTTGAGTATAGAATTGAAAATTGACATAGTGTATATAAGTTTAAAGTTAAGTTAAAGGTATTAAGGCCTAGAAATGTAATAAAATATTGAGGTGCTTGCTTGAATTCACTAAGCTAGTAGGTGACAAGTAGGTGCATCACCTACTAAAACTCTTTTGACCATGTTATTGGGCCAAGTATACCACCTATATATGGCCCAACTTTAATAGAAAATATGGAGAAATGGATAGCAAGGCCCAATCTTTCCAAGCCCACAAGAAATAATTTGAATGGAAAAGTAGGTGCCTCACCTACTTAAATGTGTGGCCTAAATTAAAAACACATGTTGGCTGCAAATGAAGTACAAGAAAGGTGGCAAAAGAAAACCTATCAAGGTCAAAAATCTGATACAACTATCTCATTTTCGTAAAATCCAAATTCTAAGCATTCAAGTTCATGTATTTCTCTCTCTCAAGATGAAGCAGCCACCCAATTTTCCCACTTGGGTTCTAACTATTTTTCACCTTCTTTCTTCCAAAGCAGACACTAGCGCACCTTCTCTCCTCTATTGTTTCAAGTATATTGGACAGTTCTTCAAAGGGAGTGAACTAGAGATAGCTATATGTATTGGAAGTCAAGGTTCTGCCACTCTCTTCCAAAGATTAAGAGAAGGTTGCAAAAAATAGTAATTGAAGGAGAATAACGGATTTAGATAGCAAAGGTAAGGGCGCTGCCACAACCTTTAATTAGTAGTTTATTTGAGAATTTCAGACTTGTTTATTGTAACTCGTGGGATGGTGATTTAAAACCTAAATTCATGTCTTCTGAATATTTTTGAGTGTTGAGGACTGCTATTGTATTGATTTGTGTATGGGAGGTCATGGATGTACTTAGAGAATGATTGCGGAAAGTTGTAGGGGGCTGATTTATAAGCTATGGTGATACACCATTAAATTAAAATTTTTGTAAACTCACTGCCCATTTCATGGGAAGGTTGTTTCGTGTAAATAACCATATCGGACATAATTTGTGAAAGAAAACATTCAATTAGAAAGATTATGGTATGGATACTGTTTTGATGAGTTCAAATATCCCGAGTTGGTTGGTAAGCTATTAATATTATAGCCTTAATGATTGGTTGTTGTAGATGAAGACAATGACGTTAAAGGACAGGTTGACACTTCGAAAGCTATACGAATTGGAAATTGAGGTATGTAAGGCTATTCGATTTTCTATTTTCTTTGGCACGAATCCAAAACTTGCGTTACAAAAAGTAAGCTTTCTAAGTGCCCTTGGTAGTGACTGATCCATAGTTACAGTTCCTACTCCATAGGGCATTAAAGTGAGCACTCTAATATGAGTTTGTTACTAAATGTACATATTTACTCTACCAAATGTTAGTAATGCAAGGTTTAAACTTGTTTCATCGTTAAAGTACCCCTGACACATATTTCTCTTATATAAATCAAAGTGATCCTTGATTACACATGGTACATATGTTTATAGGTTGGATATACAAACTGCCCAAATCTTGTCAACTTGCTTCAATTATCTATTTCATCGTATATGTCATCTTTTCACATGTTCATGTGTTCCCTTTATTGGTTATTACTCCTATTGTGTTAGACTATTACATTACCTTACAAGATGTTTACTTGCTCTATTGTACACTTTTTATTTACTTACTTGGAATATGTATCCGTCCTCAAGTTGAATCTGCCCACGTTCCCCCTTGGTTCCACATTCATGAACACCTTATATTTGATATTAGTTAGTGAGTATCATATAGAGTTCAAATGTCTTGGCTGAATGATAAATATTTTTACTTGATGTTCTTCAATTTGAGATGTTAAAATGCTTATCGAGTCATATAAGCTCCTAAGTATCACGTTGATGTCAAATTTGCTTCCCATTTCATTTGTTATTATCGTAAGTCCATATTCATATGTCTTCTACTACTGGTCCATAGTTCCAAATTTCAACAATGATTATGACCACCAAAACAGCAATCCCAATGAGTTATTATCAACAAAAGAACAATCTCAAAACAGTTATGATTACCCAAAGAACAATCTCAAAAGTGTTATGAACATCAAAACAACAATCTCAAAGATTAAGGAATTTAAATGAAGCAATCTGTATAATTATGGGTGGCAGCCCAGGGGCGAATGCCTAGCATAGGTTGATCCGAATGGGTATACAAGGGTGGCAGCTCAAGGGCGAAATCCTAGCATGGGTCGATCACTATTGGTATGGGAGGGTGGCTGCTCAGGGGCTAAAGCCTAGCATGGGTCGGTCCCAAATGGTATAGAAGGGTGGAAGCTCAGGGGCAAAAGCCTAGCATGGGTCGATCCATATTTGTATGGAAGGGTGGCAACTCAGGGGCGAAAGCCTAGCATGGGCCGATCCCAATTTATGGAATTATGAGGACAGCATCCCAGGGGTTAAAATGCCTAGCATGGGTCATCCTCTCCTACCACTGATCAGCTGGTCATTTATATCATATATCTTATAAATATTATAACACACAGAAAAGTAAAGAAAAGAATGTAACATACACGATTCCACAAGTATAAGCAAAGGTGGTCTCTAATCCTTATCTATTGGTATTTGGTTTTACTTGAGCTCTCATTTTACATATGGTTGTTTTATGCCTTACATATTCAGTACATTCTTTCGTACTGACGTTTCTTATTGGGACGTTGCATTTCATGCTGTAGGTATAGGTACTCAACTAGTAGATCGACCCAATATAAGCACATGATACTCATCGGTTGTTGGTGAGCTCTAGGTTGATTCGGGGATTTGTCGAGTCTTTATTATGCGTAATCATAGTGGTACAATCATGGATCCTAGTAGAGGCTTTGTAGACATTGTAAAGCTATCATCTATATTCATAGTTTAACTTGTCACATGTATCGGTTCATCTAGTCACATGTGTTGTATATGAAGTTTCTCATTAGTAAATATATCTGCATAGTAGTAGTTTACCTTCTCATCATAGGTGACTCATAAAGAATGTATTCATATAGTTCTTGCCCGCCTCACCGAGGGTTGGGGTGTGACATTAAGTGATTTCAATTAATCTTTTCCTTCTATAATTTGTTTGCTTCATAGAATAGAATGATGAGTTCTTCGTAAAACTTTGTGGGTTGAATCCGCAATTATTTATTGTTGTGGTAGAATATACCTTTAATATAATTATGTTGAAATCTTATTCTTTTTCTGTTAAAAATTTTATATTGTAGCATGAAACATAACCTTAAAGTTTGATATTGGAGAACCTAGGAACCCCATAAAAATGGATTCTTGAGCATATCAACTGCTCAAGAGAGATCAATTGGGATAAAACTCCATGAGTGGAATTGGGTTGATCATGATAACCTTCAATTTGATGAAATAACTTATTAATAATTCGTTAGTTTTTCGAAAAGGTAGAATGATGTATTTTTTGAATATCTAAGACCTTTGTTTGAAAAAAATAGCATATTAAAGTGATATTATACTTTGTTTGTCTTATACTTTGAGTGTTCTGATACATTTATCAAAGGAAATGCTATAGCAATTTAGTGTGTTCGCTTTTAGTTCATCGATTGAGGTAGATTATGGTTTAATTGAAGTTAGATTTTTTTTTGGCTGATATGTCATGTAACTTGTATTGTATAGTGTTTGGTATTCAAACATAGGTGATGTTATTTCTAATTGAATTAAGTGTTGCTTGTAAGATTAAGCATGTAAACTATTAAATTGATTATTTACCGATATTGTAAAATATGAACATATAACTATCGCATTCTTTGATGAAGTTATGAATGATGATCTTGTGATTGTTTTAGTTTTGTTATGTTAATTTGATAGGCATTAAATATTAAGATATAGTATGAATATAATTATTATTCGAATGATAAGTGATTTGAGCCCATTATGAGTTTATGGACAAGAGATTATGTGTGTGGTTAGATCAGATACCATGTTCATATACATCTAGGATTCTATGCAGGTCAGAAAAAGATGAGAAAGATTAAGATCTTTTAACATACATATGACAGTGATACTTTTGATTTGAGATATGGTTGATTGTTTTGAAAGGTGCAGTGATTTTTATAGCTACAAGGCCATCATAAATACAAAATTCATGGTATAACATTGTTTGCATCTTGAACAAGTATGTTGATGCCTTGTATTTATTGATGGTTGATGATTATTGCTTCATTATTTTGATATCCTAGTTAAGATCTATAGATATTGAATATGGGTATATGTTTAAACTCATATAAATAATCTCGCTTTAAAATGCTTAATATGGACAAAAAAAATATACACTTGATAATTTTATGGTGTTTCATTGTGAAATGTAAAATGGGTAATGATGAGTTGTATGTATGTTTGATTTCATATTGTGTACTAATTATTGCGATGAATTTGATGAAGTGTGACTTATGTATTAACTATATATGGGATTATATGTTTATTTGTTCTATAATTGTGATTATATGTCACTAATCTTACTTGGATTATGATGACTACCATACTAATCCTATACTTTCTTTTGAGTTTAGACTGTGATCTAGATGCATCTACTAGACCCTGCATTTAGTTGAGATACTTCCAAATCTGAGGGTGAGCTATTTTTGTTCGAATTCCTAAATATGCTCTTATTTTTGATGTCTTTCTTTTTAGATATTGAAATTATGTATCATTTAGCAGTTTCCTCTCTTAGACTTTTAGTTAGATATTTTAGTATGATGAATTTTGGATTTTGGGGTTGTAATAATTTAAAATTTTGCTATTTTAGTGATTATTTTGTGTTTTAGACTTTATTGTGTTATGCTTTCATGCATGTGATTAGATGTTAAGTGTTGGTTAAACCATTAAGGGATTAGTGTGGATGCCAACCATGATGGATTAAGTCCTGACAACAAATAGAATTCTCAATGCGAGGATGCTTTCCAAATGTTGAACTCCACAAGACACTGTCCCAAAATTGATATTTAGAAACAAAAAAATTCTTAAATTACGACACATGAATGATGATGTAGGAGTCCGAAATAGGCCCTATGGTGTGATGTATTGGGGCACACGATAAGACTCGGGGCGTGACCCTCTACTTCACTAAAATTTGCCAAGTCAAAGTAGAATTCAACTAGGATTACAATTTCGATCTTACTATTATAAATATGTCATTAAGATGACGTTTTAGAGTTATCACTTATTTCTAATGGTTACAAATTCTTCTTAGGGTTAGAGAATACTCATAGCATATAAGATTCATGATTCGTAGCTTTTAATATTTAATTATAGATTTTTTAGAAGATTATTGTAGAACAAACAAGATTTTCTTTCAAGAATTACATTAAATAAATGTTTTGTTTAATTCCTTTTATGTTCATGTTCTTTAGTAGTTTACATTATAGATGTTATTATTTGCAACTACTCATAACTGAGGTTATTAGGTTATGAAACTTAGAGTAGAAATTATGATAATATGTTATTTATATAAATTCTTCTCATGAAGGGGTAATCATTATGTATTAAGACTCTTTCGTAAAGATAAATATTTTGAATGGTTGCAAATATGTAGAACTCACTTTTATTTTGGATTGCTTTATAATAGAGGTTAAGATTAGTAAAAAATAATTAATAGGGATTTGGGCCTAACAACCTCTATCAAATAGCTTGAGTTAAAGATAAGATAGCTAATCGGAGTTATGTAAAGAATGAAAAAATTAATTTGAAATCTAAGTGTCAAAGTAAACTTAGGGTGATATCCTCTTAATTGGATCGAGAGACTTAAGGAAATATAGAGATTTGTCAATTTCGCAAAATAAATATATATATATGAATGAGTTGATAGTAAATTATATTTTTGAATTTTGATACGTAAGAATTGCAACTCTACTTCGTCTTTAATTCTTGATTAAAATCTGAATTGTTTATAGTATTTAAGGACTCTCCATTCAAACCCCCATCTCCAATAGAAGCTACTAATTAAAATAACAAATTAAAAAAATATGTCACCACACTTTCTATGGAATTTGACCACGATCCAGATAGGTTACTATATTTTGACATCGATCGCTTTAATCCCAATAAAGGGTATAATTTGTGCTACATCAAGTACATGTGGAAGTTCCAGTTTCCCCTATTTTGCAATACACCTAAAATTTAAAACAACATAAAATATTTCATCATAGAAATTGCGATAACCGCAGTTCTATGAATCTGTTTCTCATTCTGAAAGTTTTTTAATAGTCTAA
This sequence comes from Solanum sitiens, assembly GCA_016801875.1. Classification (NCBI taxonomy): domain Eukaryota; kingdom Viridiplantae; phylum Streptophyta; class Magnoliopsida; order Solanales; family Solanaceae; genus Solanum; species Solanum sitiens. The sequence goes on from JABWTJ010000287.1 coordinate 334,510, forward strand.
TAAGCTCCTCCGCTATCACAATATAAATCCAGAAATTAATAAGCAGTATACCATAATATACACTAAAATACCCAATTTTTGTCAAAGACTATTCTAAAACGAGATTTTTAACAATACTTATCATAAGAAAACTCTATCTAGGTACTTACACCCTAACTAATGCTATTGTGGCGGAATGAATCGTTGCACTTAGCTCTTAATATTTATTTCAATTAATATTTGTGTAAAAAAATATTATTCAATTCTTTTCGGATTTAAATCGAGTACAAACTAAAATATTTACAAAAACATATAATTTGTCTCTTTCAATTATTTGATTATTTTAAAGAAAAATACATAATTACCCAATCAAACTTATACCCTTTTTTGAAGTAGACACCTAAAGTTTGTGGCGGTCCTATTATCCCACGAAACTATTTATCTTCACGATAAATAAACCCTTTTCAGTCATTTTTACTGCAATTGTGTTCTCACAAAAACTGAGCGCGTGAAGGAGTAATATAACAGCCTTATACCAGTGTTACAATACCATGTGACATGTTTACTTTGATTTTCTTCAATTAATAAATTAGATTCATCTTCTCATCTTTCCCAAATCACCATTAATAGCCTTCTAAGAAGTTTTTCAATAGGACAAAAATTAAAAACCAACATTCTTGCTCATATTTTGTATTTTTAAATGCGATATTATTGGTTATATATTCTCCTTTTTTAAACTTAACCAAGTATTTTTCTCTTTCCTAATAATAAAAGATCGAAAATGATGATGCTAAAGAAGGCGATTTGGGATGAAGATGATGATTTAAATTTTGGTTTGATAGAACTTCTAATTTTCATATTTTGATTATTTGTCATGATTTAGTAGTGATTAAGTAGTGCAATGATGGAGTGTTGTCCCTATGAAATCAAAGGCTAAGTAGAAATTTGAAAGAGAGAAATATCAAAAAAGTAAAGAAAAATAAATAATAGAAAATCAAAGGTAAAAATGAAAAGAATTAAAAGTTAAATAGTGAATGAGAGGTGGTAAATTAGGGTTACTGCGTGATTTGCAGTTGCCTTACTACAACTAGGAATGATCGAAAAGGGAGGAATATATGCTACTTTAAAATGATTTTATGTGGGAATAAGACTCGTAGAAACTTTAATTATCTAGTTCAAAAAATGGTATAAGTTTGATGGGGCAGTAATATATTAGAATTCTTTTATATTTAGGTTAACCCTTTATGATAAAAAAATAAAATAGAAATGGGGTGTATTGAAAAGCGAGAAAAGGAAATGGTTGTGGAAGTGAATGGAAAGGAATGAGTTCATTTCTTGCAACATTAGTAACGTGAAATATAAGAAAGAAAAAAAATAAGCTCTCCTTTAAACTTTATGTAATAAATAATAGGATATGCTCATAAGAAAATCTCTTATGCTCTCTCCTCTTATGCAAAACAAAGAACATTCATCACCTCCCCCTAACTGTACAACTCCAAAAAAAATACTGATAAAAAAAATCTGGTGGATGGAAATGGAACAAAGAACAATGCAAGTTCCCAGCAAGACTTTAAAGCAGCCTTGTAATTAAATGATTTCGTAACAGATCTACATATGGATGATTACACACCTAATCTGGTAAGTGAAGAGGAAGAGACACTAGGAGAAGAACAAGCAGAAGAAATTACCAAAAAAATCAAAACCATTTTCCTCTCGGAAGAAGATAACAAGAGATTATATACACCTTGGAAGTATGCCCTTATTATCAAACTACTAGGAAAGAGATTTGATCATCAATACTTAAAGGCCAAAATCACACAACTATGGAAACCATCAGAATCCTTTCCTTTCATAGACCTGGGGAAGACTACTATATTGTGAAATTCCTAAAAGAGGAAAACATGGCCAAGGCACTCAATAATGGACCATGGTTTATTAATAACCATTTTCTTACTGTTCAGAGATGGAAACCAATTTTTGTTCAAAAAAAGAAGAAATCCTAACATATCAGCGATTTGGCTTATATTACCTCAATTACCTACAGAATTTTATGATGGAGGTATTTTTAAAAAATAGAAAATTCTATTGGAAAACTACTAAAAATTGACATATGCACCAGCTCCACTTTAAGGGGTAGATATGCAAGAATATGTGTGCAAATCCCTCTTGAAGAGCCAGTTCTAAGCTCTATAAAAATTGGAAATCACATACAACCTATTGTGTATGAATGATAAGTTTTTTTTTGTACAACGTGTGGAAGATTGGGGCATACTGCAAGCAAATGCTTACAGGTAAAAATTCAGTCTGATCCTGGCATCAACACTTCGCCAATGGAACCTAAAACAAAGCTGGAAGATGAATGGCATACAGTAAAATTCCAGAAAAGGAGTCGAGTCTTGAAACAAAGGAAGAAACATCAAGATATGGATGAATAACCAGTTCTGCAGGCAGCGATACCGGGTATAGAGGTAAACATTCAAACACCATCCCCAGGTAAATCTATATCATCTCAGACACTAATTTATACTACAAGATTAATAGACCCTCATGCCCCAAAAAATCTTAGCATTAAAATTAGTTCTACTAATATTAATAATTCTAATAAGTTCCCTACTACTTTTAATACTCATAAGGAACCCTGAAAAAATATTAAAAATAAATACAGTATCTTATCAACCTTGGAAGACCCCAACATAAGTTCTATTATGAATGCTGAAATTGACTTTAATGTTCCTGACAAAAACAAATTATAATGCGGCTCATTATACCAATTCTCAAGAAGAAGCTACCCTTCCAGCTTCTCAAACTGTTGAGCCCCCACCGAAAATGACAAAAATACCCCCCAAGGACTTACTGAAAATAAAGTAAAACCCTATCAAGCCCCTTACCATTCAATTTCCTCTAATCAAACCCTTGATAATAAAAGCAAAGAAGACATGCAGATTGACACCAATCAATTCTCTGACAATTTAAAACACCTGGCCGCCCCCTCTCATAAACTCACTAATAATATTTTCAATTCTAATACTCAATATATTTACTCCAACTCCCCCATGCAAGATCCAACCAATAACTTCATTAGAATATCTTCCTATAAAGATATTCAATCGTTACCTCACTTCAACCAAGCAAACTCTAACGATAAAAACAAGATAAAACTTACTTCTTATAATGTTCAAAACACACATCCCTCTTCACCAGAAGATCAAACTATCTCCTGTAGTGAGATCTCCGAGGGTATTCGATCCCATGATGGAATACTTACCACAAATTTCAACCCACATTGTGCAACATCCGCTTCTGTATGAAACAGAACCTGTACATCCCCTCCATCAATCTCAATCCTGGTTAGAAACAGGTCTGCAGAACCATGCAGCCATTTTCTCGATGGACATCAATGGAACAGAAACTTTGATCATACTACAAAATAAGAATTTCCTAGCGCAACTCATAATAGAAGGGATGAAAGTGGCAACGGAGAACCTTGTCAACCATATGTGGAATGCAAACTTGCAGTACCCGATAACCCCCAACCTTGATCCGGGTTTCATGCAAACAATTCAAACTCTATGGAACCTACCACATCATATAGCTCCTTTCCCCAACATGCACAATCTAGTGCAGACCCCCTTCTTCACTCCCCCGGAACCGATAAATGCCAATCCACTTCTCTTCCCATGGCAACCCATGCCAGTCCAACAAGGACGTCCAATAATAATCCCCATGATGCCTTATGACATAGTACCAACAGACTACCCTTCCCCTACTGCGAGTCCCCAAGAATCAAGATTCTAAGGAGAAGGGTCTCGTTCACTGAAATATCAAATCTCGCACACTTAGCCCTTATGGTTTTTCCAAAAAATGAAGACAAAAATACATTTACAATTGTCCAATAGCTCTGAAGAAATGCTCATTCCTTTTAAGGCCACCACTGAACAAGGACTTGGCGAAACATGTAGTGATTATGACCCAATTATGAGGGCATCTCTAATCCCAACTCTGGAGAACGTGGAGATCAAGAACCCTCAGATAACTCACAATCCAATGAATCAGCAAACTAGCTTCATGGTCTGGAACACTAGGAGAGTAAATAATGAAAACTTTAAAAGAAATTTTAGGGAACTTATCCGTAATCATAACCCCTATTTTGTGGCATTACTAGAAACTAAGATGGATGATCAGAATAACCTAAAAAGTGAGTTTAATTGACGGCTACATTGAGGTACCTGCTCAAGGAAGAACTGGAGGAATTGTGATATTGTGGTTTGCTAACATGTTCAGTGTAATCTTGAAGAAAAAAGATGATCAGGAACTGCATGAATTATCTAGGTATTCCCTACAAATTTTTCTTGGTATTTTTCGGCTATTTATGCAAGTACAAATAACTATAAAAGAAACATTATGTGGAAAAATTTAGAGAATATGAACTCCTTCCTTAATGGCCCTTGGCTTATTGCGGGTGACTTCAGTGAAATCCTAAATCAACAAGATAAATGGGGTGGAAGAAAAATAAATTCTAGGATATGCAACAATTTTTGGAACTGCCTAAATAATTGCAACCTTATTGATCTAGAGTTTAAAGGCTGTAAATGTACTTGGTCAAACCATAGGAGAGGAAGAAACGATCTTATCCTTGAAAGAATTGATCGAGCTTTTGCTAATAAAGAATGCATTGTAAAATATCCAAATGCCCAAGTCACCCACCTCCCCAAGACTCATTCCGATCACAATCCGTTTCTTATAACCCTTGTTAAACCGTCCTTAGAAAACCAGTTTAAAACATTTAGACTAGAGAAATTCTGGCTAGAGCATCCAGTTTCAAACTTTTAGTAGAAAGATGTTGGATTAACAAAGATTTTAGCAGTGCATCATCCCTCTTTGAGATAGAAGCCAAGCTTTGGAGCAGAAATACTTTTGGTAATATTTTTAGACAGAAACAAAATATTCTAGTCAGATTGGGAGGTATGCCAAATTCCCCCTCCTATCAAAATAGTTACTATCTTCAAAATTTAGAAATGACGCTCCGTAAAGAATATAACAACATACTAAAATTAGAAGAAGATTATTGGAAACTTCGATCTAGAATTAATTGGAAAAGAGATGGAAATACAAATACAGTTTTTATCACCTTTCAGTACTAAATAGGAGGAGACGCAATAATATCTCTTTCTTCAAAGATGATAATGATGAACGGATTACTAGTCGTAAAAAAATCGTAGAATATACTTACTCCTATTACAATTTTTGTTTTACCACGAATCATTCAATTACTTATTGGGGGGATATTAAGAGAGCAACCCCCAGCTTCCATAAATTAGATCTTTCTCGCTTAGATGAACCCTTATTAGACCTAGAAGTAATCCAAGCCCTTTTTTCCTTAAAACTCTTCAAATCCCCGGGTTTGGATGGTCTTCATACAAAATATTTCCAAAAACAGTGGCATACTGTGAAAGATTCGGTTCTCAAATGTTATCATGATATCTTCAAAACTCAAATAATGCCTGAGGAATTAAATAAGACTTTTCTCTGTCTTATTCCCAAGTTTAAAAATGCAAATCATCTTAAAATTTCAGACCAATAGGGTTATGTAATGCCATTTATAAAGTGGTTACTAAAATTATAGCCAATAGAATTAAACCTTTTCTAAATGATCTAATCAGCCCACACCAAACTAGCTTCCTGAAAGGACGTAGAGCTTGCGATAGCGCAATCTTAGTCCAAGAGATTATGACTCACATTAAGAATACTAAGAATCATAAAGGTTGCATGATACTTAAATTAGATTTAGAAAAGGCTTTTGATAGACTTGAATGGTCTTTTGTTAAAAGAACCCTTCACCATTTCAAGTTCCCACCAAAAATTTCTAAGCTCATTATGAGTTGCATCTCCAGTAGTAACATAGATGTCCTAGTTAATGGTACTCGTACAGACTTCTTCTCCCCCTCTAGAGGCATAAGACAAGGTGATCCCATGGCTCTATATATATTTATCCTTTGCATGGAACTCCTCTCATCGTATATTAATTACCAAGTCGATATCTTGTTATGGAAGCCTATAACTCTTAGTAAAAATGGCTCACTATTATCACATCTCTTCTTCGCAGATGACCTCACACTTATTTCTCAGGCATATGATACTTCCATCAACACCATGCACAAGTGTATGAATATTTTTACCCGTCTTTCTGGACAAAAAATTAACCCAACAAAATCTAAAGCCATCTTCTCAAAATATTGTAATGAAGATACTAAACTCTTAATCAAATAATATTTCAACATCTCTCCCTCTGTACACTTTGGTAAGTATCTCGGTTTCCCTATCCTGAATAACAAATCAAAGCCTGCGGATTTTCAATATATTATAAATAACATGAAGAAAAAATTTTCCTCTTGGAAGATTAATTTTTTAACACCTGTTGGACGTTTAGTACTTGCTCAGTCTACTCTCAATGCTATACCAGCATACTCGATGCAATATTTCTGCTTACCAAAAAAAAAATAACATGATAGATAAAATTCAAAGGAATTTTATATGGGGTTCCACAAATCACAAAAAGAAGATTCACTATGTAGCATGAAAAATTGTAGCCTCTCCCAAAGAGCATGGATGCCTTGGGATCCAGTCAGCTCATATAAAAAATAAAACTATGATGGCTAGTCTCGCTTGGAGATTTCTTACGAATTCCTCAAATCTTTGGGCACAAACCATGAAGATGAAGTATAATAAGAAAACCTCTAATAAAAAATCCTTTATTTGGCAAAATATTGTCATGTGAAAAAAATATTGCGTGGGCCCCGAAAAATGATAATTCTATTAGCCTTTGGTACCATAGACGGATACCTAATAATTCCCCCTTAAGACAGCTAGTTCAAGGTACCCTTTACTTGGAAATATGAAACTGCTACCATTTCCTCCGTTTGGGATAACCATAACTGGAATTGGGATGTCCTGGATATGTATATCCCGCCAAATATTAAAGAAAATGTTAATAATATTACTTTAAACCTTGATCCCTTAAATATCGATATACCTTATTGCGAAGGGAAACTCTAATGGCTATTTTCCCACCAAATCTGTCCACCAAACTCTTATACTAACTCTCGTTTCATCTTACCAATTTAACTGGATTCGGAAAAGAGATATTCCAAATAAAATCAAATTCTTTCCTTTGGTTATGTTCCCATAATAGACTTCCAACTAACTCTTTCCTACATCATATTAACATGGTGCCTGATAACACATGTACCATTTGTAAACAAGAAGAGGAATCTATAACCCATATTTATTTCATTGTCATATTGCAAAAAAAATTCTGGCTAGACCTAGGCATTCCTGAAATCTACACTCCCTTCCAAATACACTGGCTCCAGTATTTGAAGAATATTAAGTTGCTGCAAAATAGTAATATTCATAACTGGCTAGATTTTTTTCCCTTTTGCCCTTTGGAGTTTATGGAAAAATAGAAACCATAATACGTTCAACTCTAAGAATTCCTCTCTACCACCGAGAAAAGTGAAAAGCAAATTGATGGAAAACCATCAATACTCACACCAGCGCCACAACCTTCAATCCTCAGATCTCATTAATATAAAATGGACCCCTCCTAAAGAAGGAACCTTAAAACTTAACACTGATGGATGTTTTCCAAAGGAGCGCAACAAGGGTGGCACTGGAGGTGTCATTAGGGATCATAATGGTAACTGGGTAATAGGTTTTTATCGTAACACAAATGCCCAAAACCATACCATGGCTGAAATAGAAGCTCTTCTAGACGGTTTAAACTGAGCCACAAAGTTAGCCATTGGCCCTATCGAAGTAGAGTTTGACTCTACTGAAACAATTGAAGCATTAAAAGCCTCTCATTCTATTTATACAACTAATGTTAATCTTTGCAGGATGCTTATGAAGAGGTTGGAGAATCCGATGGTCCGGCATAGTTTCCGGGAAGCAAAAAAGGTAGCAGACTTTTTGTCAAAGCTAGGTACCAAGCTAACACCGTCCGCCTATGTCACTATATTATCTACACCTCCGGAGCAAGCTATAACTCTAATTAAGGATGACCAGCAAGGTGTAATAGCTACTAGACTAGTTTTAAGGACAACTTGTAATAAGTTAGCATGTTTTGGGAATATAGATGTAATAGCAAACTATAGAAAAAATGTAGAGGCCATTAGGTCTCAAAACCATGTAATTCTCTAACTATATATATATATTACTAGACGTTATTGGGTCGTGCAAGCACAGGCGCAATATTGTGTCTTATATAGTGTACTATATTTGTTTTCTCAGAATTGTCAAATAAAGAGTGTGCATATAATTGAATTTCATAAAAGATGGTTAAACATGTTCATAGATACAATCACTAACAATTGAGTCAACTGCTTTCTTGTTCTAAATTTTGCTCTCAACACCAGGAGGAATTAGATTATGTAACATTGAGTTAACTTCTGCATGGTGGGTTGGTTGCTTTCTTTTTGTAGAGTGTTTTCATCTAATGAAGGAAAGTATTTTGTTGGCTTCATATGATCTCTTGACATCTTGTGGGTAATTGGTCAAGTCTTCTTTGTGTTTCACCTCATTTTGTAAATTTGAAGAATCATCTTGCCTCCCAATGGAAATGCTTTACCACATATTTCACCTTATATTCTGGCATAATAAGAGAATAGGGTTAACATATTAAACGTTATGAATACCGATGCAAGACCAATTAAGGAATTGTAATACTAAAAAATACCAACAAGATGGAATTTGTACAGATAGTACATAATATTAGAGGTAGATTACTTTTATTTTATGGCAAAGCAAAACAAGATTATTTTTTCTCTAAGAAACCCATAGAGGAGATACGTAATGAAAGGAAGGAGCCACATTTTAAAGTATTGAACGAAAATGTGATTAACTATGGAAAGACATAAACAGAGGGTTGAAGACATGGAATTTTGTATGAAAATATCTAGCATATACATCTTCGGGGGAATATATTGAAATAATACAAACAAAGTTAGCTTGACCTTTGTTAGCTCAAGTAGACAATTTTTTTATATAAGCTAACAGAACTCACATTGTTGATCTCATCTATCAATAAACAAGTTGAAGATACCACTCTAAACCAACTCTCTCTTTATATGTAAGCTAACAGAAATTATTCTTGCAAATAGAAGTCGATTCAGGTGTAACAAATGCAGTAAAAGAGAAACGTTTTTCTAGAGAAGATGAGAAGAGGAAGGCGTAACAAAAATATATCAATGACATTTACATGATCAATACGGCTTCATAGGCTCAGTTTTTTCGAAAACAGATTGAGGATAAATCACCTTGGTTCATGATGAAAGCATATCTGGTGGTATAAAAATAGTATATTGGAGAGTTGCTCGTATACATAGAGATTTTAAGGGTATAATTCTAACCTGTTTTGAAAATCGAGCAAGAGTTGGCAATAACAATATTATCCTGAAATGTAAATGCTGGCTCAGCAGGATCCATAGAACTTGCTCAAATGAAGGTGGTTACTTGTTGTCTCTCGCTTTTCACGCGCTTTCCGCCATAGACATATCGACACACATTTTACGGTGTTTAGCATGCTTGTCACTACTTTTTATCATTTTACCTATGTTTTTTCCTTTTTGCAAGGATCCTTCGTTAACAAAATGTGATTGTTTCAAGTATTCATTAATGGAGCCATTCAAGAGGAGAAATATAGCACTTGTAATAATCAAGAAAAAATATATCTAAGACATCAAAAACTAAAATATAGAAGTATATATATTTCTTTAACAAATACATTAGGGTTTGCATTCACAGGCAAAGGACATCCTGATTCTTGCCTACGAAAGAAGAAAAAACACTTGTGAACAATTGTAAAAGTTATCAATAAGGAGATTCATCGTGTCAAGACATAAAGTCACTTAAACGTATATAGTAGAAAGAGACATTGTTAATCACAACAAGGGTCTAAACCTTACAACTATATTAGAACATAATACAAAGTCTAATTCACTCAAGAAGTGTCTCAACAAACACTTACAGATTGGTAAATTATTATTAAAATAAAATAACCAATCTAACATCAAAAAATGGATAAGATAGGCATCTAGCTGGTTATCCACATAGAATAAAAATATTATTTTGTTAATTCATATTTTATCTCTTTATATTTTTTTAACCTTCAATCATGAAAACTAAGTAAAATACATCTTTGCAGCAAATTGCAGAGATACATGAAGAAATTATAAGTTACTCTCACATTTTCATTAATATACGATTATTATAGAGTTCTGCACTAATTATTCTTCTTGATAGATAAACATATCATATGATTTACCACAACTAAGACGATTGTAGAACATATAAGAATTACAACTCTAACTGAAACTGTGACTTTTTTTTTTAAAAAAAAATTCAACAAATAAGTAAGTAGAAATTCAAATAAATTAAAGCTCTATGAGGAAGAACAAACTTGAAGGAAAAACAAAGCAATGTGAAAAGATTCATAATACTAACAATAGAACACAATATTAACTCTAAATCCATGGGTCATACACATTTATATATTTTTATATTACTAATCCAAAGATATGAAAAAATCTTGCCTGTTGACAAAGCTGAGTATGACGTAATAAGTCTCTATCTTGAAAACTATTTTTGTCAGCACCATTCTATAAATCAACACAACACATGATAACAGATTCAAAGTTTATTTGACATGAATAAAATGTTATCTTTGCGACAGGTAAAAAGAAACAAACATGTATTACCTTAAATTACTCCTAGTGCGGTTTCTGAAGAAGGAGATTATGATACAAGTCAAGAAGATTATCATATGAAGAGGATGCTAATGTTGGCATATGGAGAAATATACAAAGTACACGTGGAATAACATGCGTCCATCTTGGGCCACCAATGAGATAGTGTTTAATGACTAATTTACCCTTCAACTTTTTAAAATTGACACAAAGCACACATGTTAAATAAGGCTTATTGGCAGATGGAGAAATATACAAAGTACACGTAGAATAACATGTCCATCTTGAGCCACCAATAAAATAGTATTTAATGACTAATTTACCCTTCAACTTTTTAAAATTGACACAAAGCACACATGAATAAGACTTTTCTAATATAATAGAAATATAATCTTACCATCCCAAAAAAAAGAACGGAAAGGAATAGCTTTTGTGTGAAGAATATAGTGGTCCCTACACACTAATAATAATAATAATAAATAAATAGAAGAAAAGTTCAAGATCACGTCAAGTCCGCACGCCGTACGTTTCTTTTTTATTCTTCCACCTACTATTCTAGTATTTCTTCTCTCACCACAATATTATTATTTCAGTTTTATCTCCTTCCTTTTGGCTATGGCGATTGGAAACAACAACAACAATGTCAAGAGGCCTAAGACCAAGATTGTATGCACTTTAGGCCCAGCATCTCGCTCAGTTCCCATGGTCGAGAAGCTTCTCCGGGCTGGCATGAACGTTGCCAGATTCAACTTTTCTCATGGATCTCATGACTATCATCAGGAGACTATTGATAATCTCCGACAGGCTATGGAGAATACTGGTATTCTCTGTGCCGTTATGCTTGATACCAAGGTCGGTCAATCGGGTCGCTTTTTTTTCAATTATTATTATTAATTATTAATTATGGAATTGTGTATTTTTTTACAATAGAGAACCCTAACTTTGATGCCCAATTAGTCTGAACGAAACACATTGTTCATATTCATCTATCTATCTATCTTGTAGGGTCCTGAAATTCGGACAGGGTTTTTAAAAGATGGTAAGCCTGTTCAACTTAAACAAGGTCAGGAGATCATAGTCTCAACTGATTACAGCATTAAAGGTGATGAGAGTACGATATGCATGAGCTACAAAAAGTTAGCTGAGGATGTAAAGCCACAAAGTGTCATCCTCTGTGCAGATGGCACAATCACCTTCACCGTTTTGTCTTGTGACAAACAGAAAGGTTTGGTAAGATGCCGCTGTGAGAACACAGCTCTTCTTGGGGAAAGAAAGAATGTCAATCTCCCTGGAGTAATTGTGGATCTCCCAACATTAACAGATAAAGACAAGGATGACATCTTAAACTGGGGAGTTCCAAATCATATCGACATGATTGCGTTATCTTTTGTTCGTAAGGGTTCAGATCTTGTGGAGGTTCGGAAGCTGCTAGGTGAACATGCAAAGAACATCCTTCTAATGTCTAAGGTCTGATTCAGTTGCCCATTCACTTTACTGCATCGTATTTCTAGATAGCCTTGACTGTCATACGTAACACACTAACTAATGAGCCATTTAATCAGATTAACACCATGAGTTGAACTAACCTTGTGGCAATCTATCCTCTCATCTGATTTCAATTGTCAACTTAATTGCTTTTTTTTTTTCACCTTGACATTACTGAATTAGAATCACAAACTTGTCAAAATACTCTTAATTTTGTTATTTCCTTCTTAGGTTGAAAACCAGGAAGGTGTAGCAAATTTTGATGACATTCTTGCCAACTCTGATGCATTTATGGTAGCCAGAGGTGACCTGGGAATGGAAATTCCAATTGAAAAGATCTTTTTGGCTCAAAAGGTAATGATTTACAAGTGCAACATCCAAGGGAAACCTGTTGTCACAGCAACACAAATGTTGGAGTCCATGATCAAATCTCCAAGACCAACTCGCGCAGAAGCAACAGATGTTGCCAATGCTGTCCTTGATGGCACAGACTGTGTCATGCTTAGTGGTGAAACAGCTGCTGGAGCTTATCCTGATCTTGCAGTGGGAACCATGGCCAGGATTTGTATTGAAGCAGAGAGCACAATTGATTATCCAGATGTGTTTAAAAGAATTATGGCTAATGCACCAGTTCCCATGAGTCCTTTGGAGAGCCTTGCGTCTTCTGCTGTTCGTACCGCTAATTCTGCAAAAGCTGCTCTAATTCTTGTGTTAACCAGGGGAGGAAGTACGGCAAAATTGGTGGCCAAGTACAGGCCTGGAATGCCTATATTGTCTGTGGTTGTCCCTGAGATCAAGACTGATTCTTTTGATTGGACTTGCAGTGATGAGTCTCCAGCAAGGCACAGCCTTATCTTCAGGGGATTGGTTCCAGTTCTGCATGCAGGGTCAGCTAGGGCGTCCCATGAAGAGTCTACAGAAGAAGCACTGTATTTTGCTCTTCAACATGCCAAAACAAAAGGATTATGCAAGGAAGGAGATTCCGTTGTAGCCCTTCACCGTGTTGGAACTGCTTCTGTGATCAAGATTGTTACAGTCAAGTAGTGACTTTTGATGCCTGCTTTTTTGGGTTTTGTTGCTAAAGGGTGCCTGACTGGTAAATGTTTTTGCCATCATTTTCTGCCTGGAACTTATGACTATACCTTACCTTCTTTCTTTATAATACTGCTTTCCAGCACAATTTTCCAACCTGACTGACTGGCTGGAGTTTTATCTTCTTTAAATATATGTCTGCCGTATGTGATGTGAAATAAATTTCTTAGCTATCTGCCTTGGACGTGTCTGTTTAGAGTAGATTTCATCTGCAAATTTTAATACAGCATGTTTCGTTACATTGGTCGTCCATGTGCTTATCAACTGCTATAGGTGAATAGTGAATGCTCAAGTGTTACATGAACTGAAATAATTTCATACAACGAAGTTATAAACATTCACCAATAGACAACACCCACCATTACAAGTTGTTACTAAAAACTTGTCAACATAACCTTCTAATATGGCCACTAGCAATAACAAGTGTTGCTATTGATAAGTGACCATTAGGCATTGTTAGTAGTTCAACAGTTTCTATATTAGAAGACCTTACATGATGACAGGTGGTTCAACAATTTAAAGTTGGACTTTTAGCTTGTGTAACTAAGCCATTTGATAAGTGTTATTGTAGTAATACTATATCTAGGGTATCTATACTTGGGACTTGAATATAGAGGACTAATCCCCTCATTTGACTGGAAATTGTTCTTATAATATTACTAGAGATGAGATATCCTATCATCTCTGATATAAGAACCATATGTTCTGATATAAACTCATACAAATATAGACTAGCTCACCCAATGCTCCAAACGGATGTATGCATTTTCCTACCTGCTTGACTTCCCTCTCGAGAAGGGATAGTACATGGTAATCTCTAGGATATCCTAGAGTATCTTAGTGGCATAGTATATCAAACAAGCTTTTAATATGTTAGTGGCTCTAGAATAGCCGTTGATGAGAAACTAGTCTACAAGTGTGATATGAACTCAACCCCAAATATTAGCTAGCTTACAAGAGGATGATTGTTTAATTCTGTTCGGACTGCTAAGTGGAGCATTGAACGGAGATAAACCTGACTCTGACATCAATTGCCTTTAGGCCTAACTTAATATCAAAAGTTAGCTCATGTGAGGATTAGCTAATTTTGTATAAGGAAACAACTAGTCCAGTGTGGAACTCTTCCCACTCTAACACAATACCAAGGATATAGTTATCAAAAAGGTCACTTTATTCTTCTGGCTATGTTAGTAGAATGGACTGCTCTGTTCTAAGTGTCGGAAAAGGTTGTTGCATCCATACCCAAATTTTTTACCAAGGAAATACATTAAATCGGTGTATGGACCACTCTGTTTGAAGTGTTGCAAAAGGTTGTTGCACCCTGTCATAGTGATGGATCTGAATTTTTCACTCAAAAAATAAAAATGTTATTTAAACTTGAAACCTCAAGGTGAAATTTGAACCCACTAAACCACCTTATATATACAATGTGAAAAATATAGAATGTAATTTTCTATTCAAGAGGTTCGGATGAACTCCTAGATCTACCTTGCACCCAGGGCTACTATAAGTCCTAATTTTTAAATATATTTTTCCATTTCAATGTATGATCTTAATTTAAAGAAAAATGCGTTTAATAAAGTACTGAACAACGTGATGGTTAATTAGTAGTATCACATTTTTGTACTTTGGTCAAACGCCATGGATCGGCTTAATCTTCAATTTGGAAACAATGATTAGGCAAACTCATTATTTTTAACGTAATTTAGTATGCCTCATTTTTTGGTCAGAATAATGTCTTCTTCCAAAATGTTCTATTTTGGAGGCATGATAACTAAAAATAGAGGCTATGAATGAAGATTAAAAAAAAACAAGTTAAAAATAAAATCACACTTTTAACTCATGCTAGCTAGAGCCTTGTGAGCTAGTTCATTAGAGAGGTGTGTGTTGTCCTTTGTAAACAAACAACAATATCAAATTGTGGGTATGCATTGAAAATTTTGGGACTCTACAAGATGTATTTGATTCCAGTTAAGATGACTATTCCACTCTAAACCCTGGTTCAAATGGTGTTATATTTCCTTAAGAGACATCCATGAATATTTAAATTCAAAGTTTGAAAAATACGCCAGAAACAACACTCGAATCAACGAGAAATTTCATAGAGAAGAATGAATGGAGGGAAAAAATTGTACATAAATATTCTAGTCTCTTCAAATTTTGTTTTTATTTTTCATATATTAAATTTGTTGCAAACCGTGTGAAGTAACATTTCTAACCTGATGTGTTGTAGCTTGCTTTAGTGTTCTAAATTGGTGTCTTTTAATTGAAGTATTCACCATTGGATACACACTCCTAACAACTCATACTTTTCAAAGGTAATTGTAATTTGTACACCTTTCTGTTAATCTTAATTATTTTTTCACTTGTTATAGTTGCCATCCCATTTAGAATCATGCAATCTATGAAATTTTTTAGAATGCCTCAAAGAAAAAATAAAATTGACCCGATTAAGAATAATGAGTTCATCTAATTTCACATTTTTTCTGAGATAATACCTCATATGGTCACTCAATTTTGAATAGTTTACTTAGAAAGTCACTCAACTGTGGATTGTTTACTTCAAAAGTCACTCAACTTTGTTTTTTAACTCAAAAGTCACTCAACTATTGGTGTTTTACTTAGAAAGTCATCCAACTATTTATATTTCACTTAGAAAGTAACTTAATCAATTTAAATAACTTTTATCATTAAATTTTATAAAAATACAAAAAAATAATTAAATTATTTTTAAAAAATAAATTAGTTGCTTATTTTAATTATTGTTTTTTTTACTACCTTTTCGTTAAAAAAATAGTAGAAGATCGTTATCGTCCCCTTTTTTTTTTAATTACTTCTTATCAATTCCAATTTTTCTTTATTGGTAATCTTTTAACAATTTATTTCTAGTTTTGCAATTACTAAAATCGAGATTTTTTTTTATTTTTTGGGGGGGGGGGGGGGGGGGGGGAGTTGCCGCTTAAATATTCGGAGCGGATAATAAAATAATTAAAATAGATACCTTATTATTTCTTTAAAAATAGTTTAAGATAAAATTTAATGAAAAAATTATTTGAATTGATTGAGTGATTTTATAAGTGAAATATAACTAATTGGGTGACTTTCTAAGTTAAACATCAATAGTTTAATGGCTTTTAAGTTATAAAACAAAGTTGAGTGACTTTCTAAGTAAACAACTTAAAGTTAAGTGACTTTCTAAGTAAACAACTCAAAGTTGAGTGACCATATAAGACATTAACTCCATTTTTTCTTCTCGGTGAGAATATAAGACTAGTACTTTTCACTTTAGATATGATTATAACATATGATTCACTTGTACATATTCCCTTTGCTAATTGGGCGTTAAGGTTTCAGCTATAAATTGTTGAACTTTTAGATGTAATTATTAAAAGTTAGTGGTGCGTAGCAGTCAGTTAAAAAGAGAAGTGGAGGACTAATTCAGTAATTAGTTAGTTAGAGAATAACATATACCAGTTAGTTAGTTAGTTAGTTAGTTAAAAAGGTTAGTTAGTTAAAAAAGGCACTTGTAAACTCAATAGTGATGGTTGTGAGTGATATATTGCAACACAATGACGATTGATAATATAATTTTCAATAAAGTAACCACACTAGACCACAATCACCCACTCTATCTCCAAACTTCAGATGTTATCGGAGCGATGTTGATTATGTGGGATCCATCTCTATGTGTCAAACTTGACAAATCTGAGAATGTCATAGGCTAACAAGATTTGGAAGAAATTTGATATTCATGGGCCAATTTACTTGACTGATTTTTTCCTTCTTTCCTTGAAGTGAAATGTTGGTAAGCTGCGGAAAAAAAATCAATTGCTAAACATATTTGGATGCTACTACATTTTACATCTATAAGGAGGAGGGGGGGGGGGGGGGTTTGTGTTTCATTTTTCATTCTCAAACACACACACACACACAAAAAAAAGAGTGAGATATCATAGATGTAAATAGTAATTGAGGAAAAATAGAGAGTGTGAACGATATTGTACTGATGTGGAAAAATTAAAACAGAGTTATTTTTTTTGAGTGTGTAGTTGTCGTTGAGTTTTTTTTTTACTCAGACCTACAAATGTAAAATTCCTTATAACAGTGATATGAATTGTTCTCCTCGCCCCGTGGTTTTTCCCTTATTCATGAGGGGTCCATGCAAATTTTTTGCTGTCATTATTGGTCCTTTTGTTCTTGTTGATTAACTCTATTGTTGTATTCCACTTTTATTGCTTTTATTACTGCAAATATTATTTTTTTGGTGGATTTATTTTCAACTATTGGTATCTGAGCAAATGTTCTCTAGAAAAATATTTTTTGAGTATGTCATGTTGTATTCAATGACCAAAAAATGCCCGGAGTAAGGTACGAGGTATTAAAATTCAACGGTGATAGCGATTTCTCAATGTGGAAGACAAGGATGAGAGATTCGCTCATATAACAAGGTTTGCAAAATGCACTAGGTAGTAAATCCAAAAAGCACGAACTTATGAAACTTGAGGATTGAGACAAAATGGATGAAAAGGCTACTAGTGCAAATAACTTACACTAAACAAAAAGATGTGGTTAATAACACCATTGATGACGAGAGTGCAAGTGACATTTGGACAAGGTTAGAATATCTATACACGTCCAAAACGTTGACAAATAAATTGTACCTAAAGAAGCAGTTGTACGCCTTACTTATGAGTGAAGTTATAAATTTTTAATGTGCTTAGTGAATTAATCACACAACTAACGAACCTCGAGATAAAGACCGAGGAGGATTGTCACGACCCAAAGTACACCCTAAACGTGATATGACATATCATACCCCTAGAAGTCCTACACTTGGCATACATACAACACAATAACATATGAAATATGAGAGCTTAGGTAAGAAGTATAATCTCATAAAAAGAGTTTGAAACACAAGTGCGAAAACATACTTACTCTTGACGAGCCATTCTAAACTTCAATAGAGTAGTTGAGACGTAACCTATACGTCACGTACATAGTCTCAAAATTATAAGAAATAAAGCAATAAAATCTTTATGGTATTTCCCTTGAAGTATGAGGACTCACCAATCCCAAGAATCGGAGCACAATCTGAATCTAGCCGCGAACGGGATGATGAGGAGCATCAAACCATATAAAACAATATAATGTCTCATCCCGAAACCACACCCTAGAAAATAGGGTCAATCTCGGATTGCAACCGGCGTACTTGACCTCTCGGAGGTCTTGTACAAGCTCTTACATATCATTCATCGCATATACATAATGAAAAGTAGTGCGGAATTAAAACTTTTCACAAAATATTTCATAGTCTTTAAAAACTCTTTCATATAAAATCATAGGAAATACTAAGTCTCAATCTCATAAAACTTAGACACGAGAATACTTGGGACACGGCCCATACACCATACGAAAATAGAAATACTTAGTATATTACAATACTTCAATAAGAAACATAATAGACATCTATATATGCCCTCGAGTCAATTGAGGACATACTTCAACGTCACTTGAATGATGCTACGATCCAAGTCTTGCTTCCCAAATGCTCCTCACCTACCAACCACTATAGAGATAGATAAAAGCATGGAATTAGTACAACCACATGTACTAAGCATGACATTATGCATAAAAATCATGAAAATGGATATTTATTAGAACTATGCATCTCTTCACTTAAAAATCATATCATAATCATAAGAACAATATTTATCAACTTAGAAACACATAAGATAACATTTAATCATTTTAAAGCATTTTTTAAAAGTAACCTTACAGTGAGCTACATTCACTGTACAGTGAATTGCTTCACTGTACAGTGAAGTGCTTTCTTATTCCTTCTAACATTTTCTAGCATGTAGTCTACTCATTAAAAGCTATCCTAAGACTCACTTAAGCAACACAAAGAGAGACCGCCCATACAACCTCCCTAAGCATGCCTAAATGACCCTCAAGACTACTTATAATAAGACACATACACACTAAAGAGATCCTATAGACTACCTAGGATAGAATGATTCTAACTTAATACATCAACATATAGGTAATATGACATTTCCTTACCAAGGCTATCAAAAGACTTACTTAAGTAAATCAAGAAGATAACGTCCATGATTGACCTCTTCAAGACTACCTAAATAATCCTTAAGACTACCTAAGTTTAGATCATGTCTACATAATCAACATCTTCCCCTAACTAGAGTCATTCTTAAGACTCATCTAGGTAAAAGATACGAAGTGACCATTCCTATGCCCCCTTCACACCTTAACTAGACAACCCTTAACTACTCTAGTTAAGTACTTATTCATTTAACATACTTTCTTAGCTTAAGTCATTACATTCATTAGTTCATTTAGGAGACATTCATCACATAAAGGACAATCAAATAATGGTCTTGGAAAAGACCTAGGAACTCCAATTAACACCTTCAAAGCCTATTGTGCAATGTATAGATAGCGTCACATACCACCACCTAAACTTCATAGAACTTCTCTAATGCTAGTAGGTATCCCATATGATGAGAATAGGCAATAACCGACATAGACCATGATAGCAAGACATGGAATCCGAAGTTCTATCCTACTACGATGAGGGTGTTCTACTTGCCAATGGTAGAACTTGGACACATCCCATGTAGGCACATGGTTAAGGAATATGAAGGGCATACTTTGTAAACTAGTCTCATTCTGTAACTAGAACTACTTCCCTTACCATACTCATTCGGTGCTAGCCTTTGTTCTCATAGAGTAATTCACATTTAAGGTTCATATAAAGGGGTTCCATATCAAGTTCATAACCCAATCACATTTACCCTACCAAGGAAAGGTCCACTAGGTCTACCTTACAATGGCGACAAGAAGCTCATCATGACTTTCCTAAGGTTTGATATGATGTCGTTCCAGCCAATCAACCTTAAGTCAATCACTCCTTTACTTGAAGGATACCATTACGGCTTTCGACCTCAATATTCATAACCTTACCACTAGGTTCAAGCTTTCACATAAATGACCCTCTTAACATCATTTAAGGTCTCATGTCATTAATATATACAAGACTAAGAGACTTTAGCATCCTAAGTCAAGACATCAAATATTCACTTTCATACATACATCAGGTAAGGGACACAAGTCAACCAAGACAAGACACAACATACTTCACTTTAACACATATTACATGTCATTCTAGAAACACATAGACATAAACATATCCTTTTTAAGTCATCCGATACACTATCATATCATCATCAATATGACCATCATAGTCTCATATAGTCAAATAGGGATAAGCATACATCAACCCTAAGACTATACACATAAAGCCAAAGTCATTGTCTAACATGATCACCTAAGTAACATCAATAGAAGAAACCACATACACTTTCACATTACTTATCATATAGGTAGATATTATCGTACTTCACATAATCAACTACACAAATAACAACATTACTTCAAGTAGTTGCCGACAAGGCCATAATCATCATATACTTAAAATAACGCCGACAAGGCCACATCAATTGAAAGTAAAGCACATAACACCGCCACCATAAGTGGACCATACCAATAACAATATAATTGAAGTCTAAAATACATAAAATAAAGGGAATAGGGTAGCGTACCACCACTACATCCTCAACACCTCAATACAATGCTAAATCACCCAATTCAATATCATAAGGCCCTTACCAATGGCCAAGAACAATAATTCAATGCAATTATAACAATAATCAATGAAACTAGGTCAATTCACTACATATTCATCAATCTAATACAACTACAATTATTACTTCAATCAATAGCCCATAGAAAACTACACTAGAATTCATAAACATTAGGTCAATATCAAGTAGCCCATAACTTAGTAAAAAACTAGGGTTCATCAAATTCATGGGTTCATAGGTTAATTGAGTTAAAATCATCAATTTATTAACAATTCGATCACTAATCAATTCTTAAAAACCTTTAATGCAAGAACCCATACATAGATCATGAAATTGGACAATTCAACTTTGAAAACTTTAGAAAACATCTTTGAAAGTTGGGATCCTTGATGAATAGAGTTTCAAGGATCAAAAACCATACCTCAATGAAGACAATTCTTCAATTTGATGAAGAATCTCCACTAAATCCTCCAATCCAAGCCCTTCCTTGAGTTTTGGCTCCAATGGAGTTCTAGAGAATTTCTAAGCGAATTTGGGTTTTTGATTTTGAAGAATGAAATCTTCTAAGTGTTTTAGGCTTATAAACATATTTAAAATACCCAAAAGACCCTTAAGGAACATCAAATCCTATTATTTGGATGTGGGGTGAATTTACATGTTCACCCCTCAACTTAACAGTGGCCTGCGCGCAAGAACAGACCCATCGACTGTTGCCCATCGACGGCTCGTCCCTTGACCAACGGACCATCCTGTTGGTCCGTGGTATGGGACTGAGGATTGTCTTTGGCCTCTCCTCTTCCATGAATAAATCCCAATAGACGAGCCACCACCAATGGGGCGTCGACTGACCCACTGGGCGTCGATTGCCAACCGTTGGTTGGGCAGTCTTGGGCATCTTGACGGGCCTCAAGGACCCTTAGATGGTCCTTGGGGATGTTTGCCTGGACATTTCCAACCCAAAGTGTTTGTATACAAGTTTAGTACATCTCACATGAATTTCACCGAAAACGAACACGTTAAACTCGACGAAACATGCATAGACACACAAGGTCGTTTCAAGGAAAAACTTTCGAATATCATGGACGTTCTTGGACGTTTGACCTTCAAACTTCACGAAACTTGACACACTGACTATATACACCATAATAACTCATTTAAGGACCTTATAACCTCATGAATCACACATAAACACATAAAACCACATATGAGGCACATAGGTAACTTAGTCGTCGAATGTCTTAGTCGTCCCTTGACGTTTGACTTCCAATGCACCTAAACTCTTAGACACTGCCTCAATACCACATTATATACCAATTTAGGACCTTATACCATCATGACCAACATGTTAGACTCTATTTCACCTAAGTCATTTTTGAGATCTTACATTCTCCCCCACTTGGACAACATTCATCCTCGAATGACACTTGCCACTCTCCGAACACTTCCAAAAAAAGAGATTCAACTAGCAGCTCATGACCATACCATATAACACCTTATTCAATTCAAACATCTACGAAAACATCAATTTCACATAATCTAGAGAATCACAACACAACAAGAAACTAGAAGACATTCTATAACTCATTATGCTATAAAACTCACATGCTTCATTCCAAATAGAAAAAGCTCATTTTATATTCAATATCATGCTCATATACATAAGTTATAACCACATTACAACAATTTAGACCAACGAATGAATTAGTCAACATCTCAAAATTCTTAGAGTGAGCAGGCATGCATTACAGTGATTTAGACCATTTTTCCCAAAAATACAACTTTTAGGCAATTTATGGTAGAAACATGCTAATATACAATGTAACACCATATTAACTCATGTTACAACATAATCATAACTTCATAAAATGCACAATACAAGGAATCAATGAAATTCAATTTCAACAAGACCTCTAAACACAATGCAACATGCAACATACTTCTATGACTTTATATCTCATCTACTAACCATACTCCCCCACTTAGAAGGAACTCATAACACTTAAAAGAATAAACTATTACTTACCAACATCATCATCATCATTCTCATCCGGCTTTGATCCTCTAGTCCGGAGTGCATAGAAACGCCCTCTTATTTGGAGCATCATCCTTTGGAACATTAGGAGCAACTTGCTTAGCTTCTCTTTCTCTAGAAGCAATGGTAGGACAATCTCTCACCTTCTGTCCTTCCTTACCACAACCAAATCAACCTCCGGTACCCCTTAGACACTCACCATAATGCCTCTTTCCACAAGTGACACATGTAGGTTTGACATTTTGAGAACCACCTCCTTTCTTCAATTTCACCTTAGCACTCCTAGGTTCTTCTTGAGTTTGAGCCCTCTTCTTAAACCTAGATTGCTCTTGGTTACTAGAACCACCCTTTTTCAAGTTTCTAGACATCGTCTTAAGTTTAGACTCTTCAATCGATTGGGCATACACCATGAGTCTAGCTAGGGTTATATCATCATGTAACATCGCCGTACGACATTCCTCCCTCACTAGATCGGCAACACCCGTCACAAAACGTATCATTTCATCTCTTGGATTAGACACAAGGGATGGGGCATATCTAGATAACATAGAGAACTTCAACGAGTATTCCTCAATGCTCATATTGCCTTGCTTGAGATTGATAAACTCCTCTACCTTAACTTCTCTCCTCTCGTGGGGAAAGTACTTCCCAAGAAAAGCTTCCTTAAATTCTTACCACTCAATAGGACCCGACTCCACCGGCCTATGTCCTTCCATTGAGTGTACCACACTTGAGCAACATCCCTCAATTGGTACAAAGCCAACTCCGCCTTCTCACTAGATGTAACCCCCATACCACTCAACACCTTGTACACTCCATCCAGGAACTCTTGGGGATCCTCTCCCACCTTAGAGACAAGAAAGATAGGATTTCAAACTCTTGGCTCACTAGAGCTATGACATCTTCATCAAAAATTTTGGCAAGACTTTCATCTCAGTTGAAATTGCCAACCATTACATATTTAGATGTGCCTTGACCTGGTGAATCCTCCCATGTACTTAATTTGTTGTTTATCTCCTTGGAATCAGTTAGAAAATTATTGTGCAACTAAGGTGATTCCATCGCGTTTCCCCTAAATAGTTATGCTAGAACTCAGGATTGGGAAGGTGGAATATGTTGAATCTTTGTAAATATATAGATCCTTATGATGGAATTCATCTCTATCTATCGTAACTAGATGAATCTAACCAGCTTACAAAATGGAAATAATTGTTTTGTGCCCAAAGTAGCTCTTCTTCATAAATTTGAACAAGGATCGCGACACTATTTCTCAGATTCGTAGAGTAGGAAAGCAATTAGCAGGTGATTTCAGTTGGGTTTTGTGTGTGATGATATTGTCCATCTTTTGTCATAGGTCTGGCAAGGCTCCACCGGCGATTGCGCAGCCATTTCGACAGAACTGGTAGTGTCTTTTTCATAGAGAATATTTTAGAGAGAGTATTTTTTAGATAGAAAAAAATCAAGAAATTAGAAAGCGATGGGGTTCCTCAACAAATTCTAGTCACAAACTCAAGTAGCCACTGTCACATCCGGGGAGCACCCCCTAGAAGTAACCGGTGTCGTCGTCCTCGAAGAGGACTAAGGCTAACCTCTTAGCATTCGTCATTACATTTACTTAGACCTCTCGCTTACACATAATATATATATAGGGAGTTTACTTAGACTCCTCGCAATAGGAAGCACTACAAAGGCTTCTACTTCACATACACAGTATAGGAATATAATCTCATAGGAAGTATATAATATGTCTCATATTAGAACCATCTAAACCAAATACAACAATTGGGCTTAATTCGTACTTCATTACAACAAAGAGCCTCATATAGGCTTATATAACAATCGTCTCCAAATGAAAAAATAAACAACTAAAAGTCTTATAACTAGAACAACATCAATCTTGATAATGGGATCGTCCTCGGAAGGTGAGGACCTACCGAACACTTGGGGAATATCCAAGTAGTCTTTAAAGGCCTTCTGTAAGCTTAACTGGACCCTACATTTTGTAGTAAACATAACATATGGGTTAGTACACACTTGTACTAAGTATGAGCATATGCACATAAAATAATATAAATCATGCTAAAGAGGACATTTGTTCAAAACATGCTAATTTACTTTGAAAAGCCTTATGGACATCCAAAACCCCATATAAGCCAATAAACACATAACTCTTAAGTCAAGACCATATACAACACAAGACTAACATCATCAAGTATAGTCAAGACAACATATATAAGAGTTCATAACAACATAATATAATTAAGACCCTTACCCATAACCCATCATTTAGCCTACAAGTGCAATTACCAAGTAAAGCCCCATAACCCTACTCAATCAAGTAAACCAAAAAAGGACCATAAGCAATACCTAACTTCACATAACATAGCATCAAGAGTAATCCTCCTCATACTTTAGCAACATAGACCAACATGTTCATAAGTGAAACTAACATCATATAGAATCAATAACATGTAAGGTCAACATATACATAATAGTCACTTTATAAGATCATAAACATAAGAACAACCTCCTAAGGCTTCCCTCAAGGCAAACTAGTGCAAGGCATAGGTAGAGTCCCATACCCCTACCTAGGCTAAGTCAAACCTCTTAAGTCATCCTAGTTAGTGTTTACTTCATTACTTCATTTTAATTTTGGGAACACTTCCCTTAACCGACATAGACCACAAGAGCTAAGTGTGGAATCCGGTGTTGTAAAACATTACACCGATGGAAGGTGGTCTACAGGCCAAAGTAGTACCAAACGTGAACATAAAATCTAGGTGGATACACTAGCTAGTATTTCTATGGTGGCAACATAGTTTAGGGAACTTGGGGGCTGTCATGGAAATATCACTCTATGCCCTTTTTGGGCTATGAGGCTATCCACCCCATGAGGACTATGGTGAATCCTACCATCTCTCCTTGGAAAGACACCACCCCTCATCTTCAAGTTCACTCGGTGCTAAGCTAGAGTCCCTTTTGAAATGTCTTTAAGCCTTTATTAATCATCATAGCCTAGTTTAGGTCATAGGGTCTACCCCTTATATAGTCATCATCCTTGCTCAATAGGAATTGTATGAGTATTGTCCTTTTCATTACAATTCACACATGTGAGGTTAGCACATCTACATAATCACATTATGACAAGGTACATAGGTAAGTCATCACCATACTTATATCATTACATCTTAGCCAACAACTCACAAGCCATAAATCAAGACATTCCAATTCAACATCATACCAACCCCAAGCAATCTTATCATAAGGTACACTTCAATATAACTTCATAACTAAACACAAGTAATCATAATTGAAGTAAAGGATTGAGATCACAAAGCTTACCCCAATATGCTTCACAAGCCATCATCAAGGTTTTATCATTAACCATCCAATTCAACCCAATAAGGGGTGTAATATCATCACACAATAGTAATTAACACAATAATGAATTCAATTGCATCATCACTATCCCAATTAACTTCAATTCATAACCTAGGGTTAGGGGGAAAAGGGTTCATCATGAATTTTTCAAGAAATATATCCAATCCCAACAATATTTTACCCTAGGCAGTCCATGAATGAATTATAATAGATAAAACAAGTCTAACAATTAATACATTCTTCAATTCCCATCAATTCATAAGCAAGATACAAGATTTGGGGAATTTGGGAAAAGGACATGATCTACATGAAATTCCATCAATTAACATCAATTACCCAACAATATACACTTAATTAGTCATAGGCAATCACCATGAATCATAATCAACCATCAATATGAAGTTTAGAAGAAAACCCATTAGAATAGAAAAATCCTTGGAATTGGGTGTTTTAGAAATCAACTTTGAGAGGACCTCTTGGGGAAAGGAATCCCAAGAGTGAAGAACACATACCTTAATGAAGATTAATCCACAAAATTCAAGTGAAATCCTAGAGAAATTTGCCTTCTTCTTCAAGATTTCTTCTTCCTCTAATAGAGGATTTAGGGAGAGAGAGATGAGAGCTTTTGGGTTTTGTTTTGGGAATTTAGTTTTGGTGAGTGAAAAATGACTTAAAACTGACCCTTAGGCTATTTATAATCACCCCCTAAATTACATAAAATACCCCTCACTTAATTGGGCCTTTTTGTGAAGTCAAAAATTTCATTGAATGTGGGAAGTGGTTGCGCGTCGCGGGGCTAATTTCACATTTTATTTTTGAAATTCGGGTTGAGGCAATGGACCTGGTGGAGTGCACGCGTCGCGATGCAACTTTTTCCACACCACGTGTCAGTTGCGCGTCACGCAGGGACCTTCAATCTAGGCTGCTGCAATCTGCTTTGGCAGCTTGCTCGCCAAGGTTTGGGTCCTCCTCAAGGACCCTTCGGTCGGTCCTTGGGGAGTCGTTACTGGACGTTTGGACCCTTTGTACTATATTTTACTTGTTTAAAGTCTTTTTACTCATTTTAGACTTTATATGACCCTCCCAAATCAGCACCAAACATAGGGACGTCAACTAGTTTGATTTAGCTAGTTTCCGAACGTCATGGACGTTTCTTGACGCCTTGACTCTAAAACATCCCAAATGGTTTCTAAACATTATTTTAGGCTTATAAACAGTGTTCTAAGGTTTAGTTCATCATGTGAGGCTCTACCTTATGTCATGGACTTTTGGAGTGTTACATTATCCCCCCCCTCCCATAGGAACATTCGTCCTCGAATGACAATAAAATCTTTTGAAGGGAAAGGATATATTGAATACTAGCAGCCCAACCAACAATAAATATAAAATCATCATGAGTCACAGCTCATAGGAGTGTTTCACTACTCCATTCAACACATAATTATGGCATTTATACATAACAACTCAAAACATCAATTTCTTCACATAAGAGCTCAACATTACTACACGAGGAATTTCCTTCTCAACAACAACATGAGTTCAATACAACATATAGAGTAACTTATGCCAAAATTCCTATCAAAACATGTTATCATGCTCAATATCATTTCATATAGGCAACAAACCAATAACACAAATGAGGGCAAATCAAGTAAAAAAACATTTTTATATGAAACTTCCTTTTAGCAAAGCCTTTATCATGAATGTGCACATCTTTGCAAAACAAGCTAAATTCAATTTATTTATTATTAATAGGAACAATTAACCTTAATTAGCAAAGAGATGAGGATAACAAGACTTCATGCCAGCCTCGACCTCCCATGTTGCTCCCTCAACTAGGTGGATTCTCCATAGAACTTTTACGAAGGCCACTTCTTTGTTCCTCAACCTCTTCACTTGACGATTAAGGATTTCTACCGGAACCTCCTCAAAGGACAGGTTCTCTTGCACACCCATACCCTCAATAGGAAGAATGACTCGGGATCACCGATACACTTCTTAAGCATGGAGACATGAAACACCAGATGAACCGAAGTTAATTCACTAGGTAACTTCAACTCATATGCAACCTTACCAACCCTTTGCAAAATTTCATAGGGACCCACATAACGAGGACTTAACTTCCCTTTCTTTCCAAATCTCACCACCCCTTTCATAGGTGAAATTTTTAGATACACCTTATCACCTTCTTCAAACTCTAAATCTCTTCTCCTATGGTCGGTATAAGACTTTTTCCGGCTATAGGCTGTTTTCAAGCGATTTCTTATTATATGAACTTTCTCCAAAGTCTTATAAATTAAATTGGGACCCAAAAGTGAAGACTCGCCCACTTCAAACCATCCAATTGGAGACCTACATCTCTTACCATACAAGGCCTCAAAATGAGCCATAGATATAGATGAATGGTAACTATTGTTGTAAGCAAACTCAACCAAAGGCAAGTGCTTATCCCAATTTCCCTTGAAGTCAATTATACAAGCTCCAAGCATATCCTCAAGGGTTTGAATAGTATGCTCGGCTTGACCATCTGTGTGAGGATGAAAAATGGTGCTTAGCTTCACCTTTGTACCCAACCCTTTTTGGAATGACCTCCTAAGCCTAGATGTCAATTGTGCACCCCTATCCGATATGATGGATAACAAAATACCATGGCGACACACAATCTCATCTATGAATATCCTTGCATAATTCTCCGCCGAGTAAGTGGACTTGAGGGGAATAAAATGAGCGGACTTGGTCAATCTATCCACAACCACCCATATAGAGTCATGTTGCCTTTGATTCTGAGGTAAACCTACCACGAAATCCATGTTAATGTCTTCCCACTTCCAAGTGGGAACTTGGATTTCTTGAAGTTAACCACCCGACTTTTGGTGCTCGGATTTCACTTGTTGACAATTGGGACATTTTGCAACTAACTCCACTATGTCCCCTTTTGAGCCTTCCCACCAAAACACCTCTCTAAGGTCATGATACATCTTTGTAGAACCCGTATGGATGGAATAACGGGAACCATGAGCTTCGTCAAGGATCCGGTTCCTCAAATCATCAACATTGGGAACACATAACCTTTCTTGGTACCTCAAAACACCATCCCCCCTAAGGAGAATGACTCATTTAGCTTACCAAGAACCGATTCCTTCAGCTCCATAATGGCTGATCAAGGTGTTGTTTAGACTTCACCTCAACCACCAAAGACGATTTGGAGTTATGATGAACCATAAAACAACCATTTGGGGAATCTTACAACCTAACACCCAAACGAGCCAACCTATGAACATCTTTCACTAGGTTTTTCTTGGCTTCTTGTACATGAGACACACTACCCATGGTCATGCGACTTAGAGCATCCGCAACCACATTGGCCTTGCCGAGGTGATAGAGGACACTCATGTCATAATCTTTCAACAATTCCAACTACCTTCTTTGTCATAGATTTAACTCGTTTTGAGTAAACACATATTTAAGACTCTTTTGGTCGGTATACAATAAACATGAACACCATACAAGTAATGTCTCCATATCTTCAAGGCAAATACCACGGCCGCTAACTCAAGATCATGAGTTGGATAGTTTTTCTCATGCATCTTAAGTTGTCTAGAGGCATATGCTACTACTTTCCCATGTTGCATAAGCACACACCCCAAGCCCACTCGGGATGCATCACAATATACAATGAATCCCTTGGTACCCTCCAGTAAAGTCAACACCGGAGCGGAGGTAAGCCTTTCTTTCAGGATTTGGAAGCTTCTTTCAGATGCCTCCGACCACTCAAATTTCACACTCTTTTGGGTCAAGGTACTCAAGGGAGATGCAATGAACGCAAAACCATCGACAAAACTCCTATAGTATCCCGCTAGACCCAAGAAACTCCTAATATAGGTTGGACTCGATGACCTAGGCCAATTTTTCACCGCCTCAGTTTTCCTTGGATCAACCTCAACTCCTTCACTAGAGATGATATGACCAAGAAACGCCATCGACCTCAACGAAAACTCACGTTTGCTATACTTGGAAAATAGTTGGTGTTCCTTAAGCACTTGTTACACCACTCTCAAATGGTCCATGTGTTCACCCTCATTTTTTGAATATACCAAGATGTCGTCAATGAAGACAATGACAAATGAATCTAGGTAACTTCGAAACACCCTATTCATGAGGTCCATAAATGCCTCCAGGGCATTAGCAGACCAAAGGACATTACAAGGAACTCATAGTGACCATATCTAGTACGAAATGCCATTTTTGGTATGTCTTAGAGTCAATGCAAATGACATGTTCACACAAATAATGAGTAGATTGCCATTTTCACAACAATTCACAACAAAACATTCGTGATACAAAATCAATAATGAATTAATAAGTCTTTCAAACCATTCTCAACACATCACACACCAATAAATTAACCACATTATCTTTTATTACCCCTTTTCATCATTAGAATTATTAAATATGGACAAGTTAACCTATAACCAAGTCCCATTACCCCCCAACACATACCACAAGGAAATACTTGATTTTATACACTTAACAAGGGTTTAAAAATCCACTTGCCTTAAATAGTCGAACAATCACTAGGGGACTTGAGTATTCTCCTTTAGTTCGCCTTCCAAATCAATGCAATCTATTAAAATATATATTCACCATAAGATTTCAAAACTAAAAACACTCATATTATTATGTGTCTAACCTTAACCAAAAACTCACTCAAATCTATAATAAAGTTCCTAAATCTTGATTTCAACCAATAGATCAAATATGATATTTCCATAATTTCAAGTATAGGGTTAAGTTACAATTTCTCTAAACACTACAACGCTAATAGTTTTCATATAGTAAAATATACCCAATATCTAATTTCATATACTAATTTTATAAAAACATAAATTACTATGTAGCAAGTAATTAACGCGACAAAATATTTTCTCATCATTATCGTCCATCATATAACTCCAAATATTAACCAATGATTACCCATAATCATTACCCAATGATCTTATTAGCCAGTAATTATTTTTCCTAAGTCCAAAGTATTCAAATTTCCATTTTTTCAAATCAATTTCAATTTCTCTTGTTTCTCTTCGATAGACAACATGGGTATAAATGTTATAATAGACTATCGATATACAATATACAAAATTAGGTGTGATGGATGATTTATCTGAATCATTCTCGTTCTTCTGCATCGATGTACGTTAGCCGCAATTGGCCTTGGTTATAATTTTTTTTATTAAAAAAAAACTTCTTTTAGTTATGCCAACAAATGGGTAATTGGTATACGATATTAAAATTTTTTATGGACCTAGCCCATCAAATACCAATTGAATTGATTATATTAAAAAAACTATCTGTCAATAAAATAACTTAGTTAACCTAATAGTTTAAAATTTCCATTAAAAATTTATTGAATGGTCTTTTATGAAAGAGAGATGAATAGTTCTTAAAATAATCCGATGAGTCATTACAAAGCAAGTCAATTTTCTTCTTTCAATTCTGACCCAAATCGTAATAGATTTGAAAAGTCGAAAACAATAGCTGGTACATGATAAATACATTCAAGAATTTGGGAAAGCAATGTGAGTTATGAACGATAAATAAGTGATGGATTTCAAATTTCTTCTCCCAATTCGTCGAAGGTCCATTCAATTTTGATTCAAAATTATCAAAAACATTATGAAGACACATCATGAATATTTTGATTTTGCTAAGACAATGAAGAATCTGGAAAAAGAAAGATCTAAATTTAAGAATCTAGAAAAAATATGAGCCTCGATGTGCAATGTATAAAATAGATTAGAGCTTTAATTTCATAGTAAAATAGATCTGACAATCAGAGCTATGGAATTATATATTGTGTTGTTAATTCAATTTTTTTTATTTGTGATTTCGATATGACTATACAATTGTGATACATCGATATTTATGTATCTTGTATAAATTGATAAGTACTCTACTCCTATTAATTAGATACATTACATAAGTAATTTTGGATTTAAAGTGTTTGCTTAGAGTTCAACAGATTACTCTGTGATACATGTAGTATTAATTCAAATTATTGTATCATGACCAAATATTTAGCATGATACATTACATTTTTTTGTATCTTGTTGTGTTTGTGAAACATTATACTTTATAGATTATAAATGTAATTTTTTGTAAAGAAGTCAAAATGTTTGTGAATGTGGGTATGTATCAGATTATAGTTATATTTTGTACATATTATTAAGTATAAGTTAGTTGTTTGATTGATACATAAAAATAATTATTTTATGGAATGTATCACTAATTTCTTTAATGTTACCAAGTTGTTGCATCATCTGGGTATCTTTATTCAGTCTATGACTTTGGAAGAAGATACATTTTTTGTCTGGAAAGATAAATATGCAATTTAGGAAGATTTCAAGTTGATAAAATACATTTTTGTATGATGTATTAGTTTATAGTTGATAATAATGTATCTGATACAATAAGATTGTGAAATAAGGGTGTATGTAACCTGAAATAAAGGATATCTACAAATGTATCATTTTGTTGTTGATAATAATATATTTGATGCAATAAGATTATCTGTTTTTATGTATTTATGTATCAAGATACTTATTTTAATTTTTGAGAGTAATAATAAGAGTGTGATCCAAATTAATAAAGAGAAGCAGGATATTTTTATAGCCTACCCTAAATAACGTTTTGTACGATTCACGATCCATATTTGCAATTGTGTTAATTACGTTTGTAACTATGGAACTGATGAACTAGATATCAGATTCTTCGGGAACAACTTGAACTTTCTTTAAAAAAAACTAAATTATGTATCAGCGGTTTCAAGAACATAAAAAAAAATCATAAGATGAACAGAGAATTAGAGAAAATGAAAAAAGTACCTAAATTGAAGTTGAAATAGCTTTGATAAGAAAGAATTTGATTTTGAATATTAAACGTGATGAAAAAATAATTGCTAAGGTTGTGTGACAAAAAAATAGGGAGTGATTTTTTGGAGTGAAATAAGGAAGGGACAAACATTAGTTTGGGAGTTAGGATTTATGTATCTAGCGTTTGGGGTTTTTGGGTAAAATAAGGGATTTTGGAAAATTTTAGAATTGGTAGGGAATAATGGGAATTATGAAAAAGGAAGGAAAGTATATAGGTAATTATCCTTTATTTAATATTCTTACCACTTGACCCATATATACAATTAAACTAAGTAAAGAGGGGTTTAATAACTTATGAGTCATAACTAGAAACAACAAAACTCAAAATAAAATAAAATAGAAACGAGGGCACTCTGCGGTTTTGATATCGAATAAGACAAAACTTGCTTCAAGTAAAAACTCTTACCAAAACTCCAAAGTATATTAGCATATCTTGATTTTTGGAATGTTGGCATCACTTATTGGTTTATTGATTGGTGGGAAATGGTTGCAATTTCGTGGGTTAGGAATCAGTGGCATAGGGTTGGAAATTATAGGATTTTTGGTTGGAAAGATAGAGGAAAAGAATCATTTTTTTTGGATTAGTTGGTGCAACACGTGATGGTTCTGTTTGGGGGTAGAATAATTGGTTGTTAGGAAAAAGATTAATCCTCGACAAAACAAAGATAATGCAATTTGAATTTTGGATGCTTCCGTTTTGTTTAGGCTACAAGGTGTGAATTATTTGTTTTAATTTTAGAATTTTCTAGTAATTATTACTTCATTGTGGAATTTTAATGTATGGATATAGAAAATTAAGTTCTGGATTGTATTATATTATATGAATATCCGTAGACTTATATTTGGAGGGATGTGGCTTAACACTAAGCTTAAAATTTAACAAATATGAGTCTTGACATATAAATTGACACCAAAATTAGGAGTTTGATTATAGACAGTGAGAGCTTGGATCTAGGGTCTATGGAATCAATTTTTTGGGAATGTTACATAGTTGATAGATTGGGAACATTTTCATGTTTTACAAAAGGGAAAGGAAAAATCCTGAGAATTCTTGACACATGTTCGAAATTGAAGACTTCCAGACTTCATTGAAGTATGATTTTTTAATTAAAAATTAAAAATTTAATAGACCATGGGTAAGGGCGAAAGATGGGGGTCTCGTACCAATAGTGTGACCAGCGTTGGTACAAGTACTGGTGTTAAAATGGGAACGTTTATTACGATAGAAAGCGGATTGAAATCTGAGAATTCGAAATCTATGGGCATTAGATAATATTTTATTGAATCGATTTATTTTGTATGATTGTGTTCTTTATTGAACCTGTATAATTGTGATAGCTGAGGTGATTACATATCATATTGATGTTTGATTGAGATGCATCACATCTCTTCATTGATATCACATTGTGCACATGCATTGACATGAATTTGCATATTAGTTGGGCACATGGAGATCGTCTGTGCTGGGTATGAAAACGTCCATACCTATCTCCAAGAGGTTATAGGACGTTTAGGAAAATTATATTCTTTCATTCCTTATCATGCACACTTGACTTTGTTGAAGTTGTAATTTTGCTATCTCAGTCTCTCTTAGATGTTGAGGACTCGTACATCTAAGGTGGTGATCAAGAGCCTATTTTTGTGCCTTCTTCTGGGAGCACTACTAGAGGTAGAGGCAGGGGATGAGGTCGAGGTCAGGGTAGGAGCCGTATTGCAGCACCCATGGATGGACGAGTACGAATAGCTACCCAGGGCCATTATAGGACAATATTTTCTGATGCAGATGCTATTCATAGGGATGTGAAGGATCATTACGAGAGGGATGAACCAACTAAGGATCCACCCATTATTATTGCCACCCCAGTGCTTTAAGATACCTGAGCTCGTATGGTAGGACTTCTAGAGGGGATGACTCAGGCAAGAACTGTCACCTCTGATGCCTTACAGACCCGTGATGGAGGAGAGACTCTAAGTCTCATGGTTATTCTAGATTCTCAAACTCTCAAGACTCAGCCAGTTGTTGTTGTAGCTCCCCGTTTAGATAGTATGGAATTGGCAGGTATTGCATCACACTTGGAAAATAGGCCTTCCATGATCGTTGATGAACAAATATGTTTGGGAGGTTTAGACTAATGAATCCTCTTACTTATACTGGTGACTTAACTGAGGACACATATGAATTTATAGTTAGTTGTAATGAGAGGCTGTATAATCTTAGATCAATGGACTCTCATAGAGTTGACTACACAGTGTTTCAGATGACGGGCTTTGCCAAGCAGTGGTGGAGGGATTTTATCAGTAGTAGAACAGTTAGATACCCTTAACTATCATGGACTTAGTTTACTTAAGTATTTCTAGCAAAATTTGTTCCACGCAGTGAGAGGGAGTGCAAGAGGGTCGAGTTCGAAGGTTTGCTGCAATGTGGTATGTAAGTCGTAGAGTATGAGGGTAAATTTCATACATTGGCTAGGCATTCGATGATACTTATCACAAAGGTGGAAAGGGTTAGAAGGTTTGACAAAGGTCTTATTATTTCGATTCATCTCAGAGTTTCTCAAGTTGTTGTTTTTGGTGTTCTATTCCATAAAGTGGTAGATGTTGCTAAGGAGTAAGAGATGATTCAACGTGAGGGAGTTAAGCAACATGAGGGAAAGAGGTCCCATTATTTAGGTGATTGTGATGGCGCTCTGCCTAAGAGTCGAGGTTACTTAGGGAGAAGTTATTTGTCACAACCCGAGCCTACATCCTGGACGTGGTCGGCACTCGAGAACAATTATTGGTCCCCAAGCAAATCCTCATCATGGCTAACTACAAGTGGAAAATTAACTCAAGCATATATAACCTTAAAACTGAATTAAAATTCATAAAATTTAGATACAAAGTTTTAACTCAAACGATAACTCAGAATATCATAGAATATTCAACTAGACAAAATAGGCAACATAAGTTTTTCAAACATTTAACAAAATAAACACACACACTTCTCAAATTCTAATATCTATCGATAAAACCTCTACTATTACATAAGGATATAAGGACAAGACCCACAACATCTTAAAACTACTAATTGTAAGATAACGATAAAGTCATCCAGAATATAAGAAGGCTCAACAAAGCTGACTAGAATATCACATGACCTCAACAAAACGCCTGTTGATGATCTGTAATGCATGTATCTGCATTATGAAACGACACAGGCCAAATGACTCAGTACGTGGAATGTACGAGCATATAAGGAGAATTCTAAAGAATAAACGTAAGCTTGAACTTGATAAAAAGAAAACATACTTACATCTTCTCAAGTCTCTCAACTCAACTCAAGAATAAGATACTCAACTCAAAGATATGGTACTCGACTCAAAAGTACTCAACTCAAGATACTCAACTCATGATGCTCAAGGATAAAACAATAGTAAAAGATACAATATATATGGAAAGCTTTTAAAACAATAAATAGCTACTCAATGTATGCAAGGATACAAGATAAACTCAACATGTATATGAAAACTCAAAGTAAACTATGTATATATAAGGATATGAAATATCTCTGTGGGAGTTTCTCTATAAGATAATCATCACTATGAGCTATGTGATGATACAACGTGTTTACGCACGCTGTCTGGGCCGTTCCATACTTTTTTGGGGTACATAACCTACTCACTAAGTGGATCCACTAGTCTATGCTAAAAATAATTAAGGAATCATCTAAAAAGTATAGCCCTTTACTACCTATAATAACTACACAGTTTATAAAGACTTTGAACTATCTGAACTCAAACTCGTACCCATATCGGTGCTCAATATTACTCCCAAAATGTAACTAGCTCATATTCTTAAAAACATAAGTCTTTCTGTGTTTGAGATTATTACTCAAAAATCTTTCTCTTAAAAGAGATGGTACTAAAACTGCTCAAAACTCTTTTGGAAATCTAAGTTTCCTTTAATCTTAAATGTAAAACATTTTATATTTGGAATACACAGTTCCCGTATATCATTTTTACAAAAATGAACTCAACTCAGTGCTCAAGTCTTTAAAATAAGTTGTAAAACAGTTTGTAAAAAGACTTCTTGAAATAAGGTTCATGCTGAATTACAAACGTTAACGACTCAATTAAATCTTTTCGATAACCATGCATAAAACTGAATATTTGAACTCAATAACTCAAGGAGTCAATGACACTACTCATCTAAAGAATGCTGAACTCGGAGGGTTCATGCAGAGTT
Organism: Solanum sitiens; assembly: GCA_016801875.1. Classification (NCBI taxonomy): domain Eukaryota; kingdom Viridiplantae; phylum Streptophyta; class Magnoliopsida; order Solanales; family Solanaceae; genus Solanum; species Solanum sitiens. The sequence continues at coordinate 372,035 of JABWTJ010000287.1, forward strand.
ATGGTCATGAACTACTCAACTCAAGGACTCAATGATACCTCTCATCTCAAGACTTCTTTACTTATATGGTTCATCCGAAATTATGGGCATGAACTACTGAACTTAAGGAACTTCATGGGTAACATATAGTAACCCCATGATTAGGAATATAATTCCGCAATGATTACGAACTCAATACTCAAGACATAGAACTTGAAGATACTACTCCTCTCAAATATACTCAACCGATGGAGTTCATGCGGAATTTATGGGCATGAACGGCTTGAATCAAGGTTATAAATAACAATATGGAACTCATGTGTACAAGCCTAATCATTATCATACTTAGTTCCTCAAACCTCAGTTTAAAACTCAAGTGTTGCCTTTGAAAAACTTTTCAAGATTTATAACTCCAAATAGGGTTCATGCTGAATTACAGACATGAACAAATCAAATCAAAGATCTCAATAAAAAATAGAAACTCAATAATTAGGAATATATATTATAAAAATAAACATGCTCAAGAACTCAAAATCAACTTATCTCAAGAATACTCAAATTTAGGGTAGAATCCTAGATTTTTCTTTTACTGATTTGAAAGAATATGTAGGGCGCGAGGAAGAACTAGTCCAACACTATGATAGTTTCGCATACCTGGAAGAAAAAGGTTCTTGAAGAATCTTGCAGAAGAATTTGGTTAGAAGCCTTGAAACTCTACCTTGAAGGTAAATAATCAAGAAAACCTTGAGATTCTTCAATTAGTTTCTTGAAATCTCAATGGCCAAGAATTATGATTTTCATAAGTTATTCATAATTGTATTGTGGAATTTGAGTTGAAAAAAGGAATTATTGGAGAAATACGTACCTTGAAGAAGAATCTTGAAAAAGATTCAAAAAATATTGAACGGAGTCTTCTAATTTGATTTTCCTAAGGATTTTCCCTAGATTTGAGAAAGAAGAAAAATGATGGATTAAAAGATAAAATCTGATGGAAGTTTTGCAGCCAAGAAAATATGAGGGATATTTTGGTCTAAAAAATTAGCAAACTAAGTGGCGTTGGAAAAATGATTTCAATACCCTTCACTTGATATCTCATGAGCCACCTAAATCATCATGTACTGAAGGTAATGATCATTTAAAGTTGATCCAAAACTTAAAAGAACCTAGGAATGACTTGAATGAAGTCTCTTTAATTCATTTTCTGAACTGAAGGTGCTATATCTTGTTACCTAACCTTAATATTTAAGAAATTTTAAATTATCAATAAAATCCTACTTACAATGAAGGATGCTTCAGCTTAAAATAATTTTGGGGTGTTACATTATCACTTTCACTCTAGTAGACCCCTTTATGCTGCTATACTAGTGTCTGAGGCTGATTACGCTGGGTATAGTTCTCCGAATTTGGTGCATACTTCACAAGGTTCATCTTTCAGACATGTAGGTTATGGAGGATATTCTGGTCAATCAGGTTCTTCTCATCAGCCTACGTATCATAGGGGTTGTTTTGAGTGTGTTGATATGGGACATTTTGTGAGGGATTACCTATGGTGGCGTGAATCTGGGTTCTCATGCTTCGACTTTCAAGGCTGCAAAACCTCCAACTAGGGGAGGTGTACAAGTTGCAGAGGTAGTTCTCATTCAGGTAGAGGTGACGAGGTGGTGGTCATGGAGGTTCAAAATTTATGGGTGGTCGTTCTTAGTGTTATGCTTTTCTAGGTAGGCTAGAGGTTGTGACTTCAGATGTTGTTATCACAGGTATTATTCTGGTTCGTCATCGACCAGATACTGTATTATTTGATCTAGGATCTACTTATTCTTATGTGTTCACATATTTTGCTTTGAGTTTGGATATATTATGTGAGACTCTTGATTTGCTAGTACATGTTTCTACTCTTGTTGGGGATTCACTAGTATTAGATTGGGTGTATCGACTATATATAGTTGCCTTGATGGGATAACACTCGCGCAAACTTAAAAGTATTTGATATGGTAGATTTTGATGTGATTCTTTGTATGGATTGGTTATATCCTCATCACGCAATTTTATATTGTCATGCCAAGGAAGTTACATTAGCCATGCTTGTAATTCCCATAGTAGAATGGAGAGGTTCTCTTCGACACCCACCTAAAGGGGTGATATCATTTCTCAAGGCTCATCACATGGTAGAGGGAGAATGTTTGGGTTACTTAGTGCACATTCTAGATACTAGTGTCGAGACTCCTATACTTGAGTCTATTCCGCTGATAAGTGAATTTTTGGAGGTATTTCTGACAAATTTACTAGGTCTTCCACCTGATTGTGATATTTATATTTGTTTTGATATAGAACCAGGTACTCAACTTATTTCCATTCATCCTTATCATATGGCAATGATCAAATTGAAAGAGTTGAAGGAATAGTTGCAAGAGTTTTTTAGCAAGGGATTTATAAGACCGAGTGTATCTCCTTGGGGTGGTCAAAGTTATTTGTTAAAAAGAAGATGAATCCATGTGTATGTGTATCGATAGTTGAACAAGGTTACCATAAACAATAAGTACTTGATACCTCGTATTAATGATTTATTTGATCAGTTGCAGGGTGCTTTAGTTTTCTTTAAGATTTACTTGAGATCCGGTTATCATCAGTTGAAGGATAGGGAGGAGGATTTCCCTAAGAAAAATTTTCAGACATGTTATGGCCATGAGTTTTTGGTGATATGTTTTTTCTTGACTATATCCCAACATCTTTTATGGACTTGATGAACGGAATGTTAAAACCGTACTTGGATTCCTTTTTTATTGTCTTCATAGATGATATATTTGATATATTCCGGTTGTAAGGAGGAACACGAGCATCATTTGAGGATTGTGATTGGGATTGAGAAGGAAAATAAACTATGTGCAACGTTTCAAAGTGTGAGTTTTGGCTCAGTTCGGTAGAATTCTTAGGACATATATTGTCCATGGAAGGTATTATGGTGGATCCTAAGAAGATTGAGGCAGTTCAAGATTAGGTCAGACCTGCTTCAGATACTGGGATTCAGAGTTTTTAAGACTTTGCAGGTTATTATCGACGATTTGTAGAGGGGTTATTATCCATGTCATCGCCATTAACTATATTGAATAAGAATGATGACTTTCCCGTGGTTTGACGAGTGTTAGGTGAGTTTTCAAAAGCTCAAAACTTTATTAACTACTACTTCAATTTTAACTCTACCCGTGGAGGGAGAGGGTTTTATTGTACATTGGCATGCTTCCCGGATCCATCTTGGTTGTGTATTGATTCCAAAGGGGAAGGTTATAGATTACACTTTGAGGCAGTTGAAGATTCACGCTAAGAACTACGTTGCTCATGACTTGGAGTTGGCGGCTATAGTGTTTGCATTCAAGATTTGAAGGCATTAGCTTTATGGGGTACATTGTGAGGTGTTCACGGATCATCGTAGTATCCAATATATATTCAAACAGAGGGATCTCAATTTGAGGCATCCGAGATGGTCGGATTTGCTCAAAGAATACGATATGACTATTATTATGATCTGGGCAAGTCAAATGTGGTAGCAGATCCCTTTACAGGTTGGCGAGCGTATGGGCAGTTTAGACTTGTTATAGGTTGGCGAGCGTCATTTAGCTAGGGATGTCCAGTCCTAGGACAATAGCTTTTCGATGCTTGATATTTCATAATCTTGTAGGGTTTTGGCTTATGTGGAGGCTAGGTCATCCTTGTTGGAGAAAATTTGGACTCAATAGTTTGATGATGGGGATTTATGTAAGATTCGAGACAAACTGTCAAAAGGAGAAGCCAAGGATGCAATTCTCGATCGTGAAGGAATTTTTATGATAAAAGGTTGTACTTTTGTTCCCCAGATAGGGATTCAACTAGACTGATCATGGAAAAGCACATAGTTTGAGATACTTTATTCATCTAGGGCTACTAAGATGTATCGTGACTTGAAGAAACATTATTGGTGGTGTCATATGAAGAGGGACATAGTAGATTTTGTATCTCAATTTTTGAATTGTGAGCAAGTCTTCTGAACACCTAACGCTAAGAGGTGTAGCACAGAGGATGCCTATACCCGAGTGGAAGTGGGTGTTTATTGCTATGGACTTTGTGATAGGGTTGCCACGTACCTTGGGTAAGTTTGATGCTATATGGGTCATCGTGGATAAGACTAAGTCTGCACACTTCGTACCAGTTCAGACTACTAATAATTTAGAGAAGTTAGCCAAGATGTATATTTGAAAAATAATTCGTTTGCATGGGGTTACCATTCCTATTATTTTAGATTGTGGCACACAATTTAAATCTTATTTCTAGCAGTCTATGCAGAAGGAGTTGGGCACTCAGGTGGATGTTAGTACAACCTTTCACCCTACAAACTAACGGTCACTATGAACGGACTATTTAGTTTTTTTAGGCCATGTTGTGGGTATGTGTGATCGACTTTCGTAGTCACTGGGACCAGTTATTTCCATTAGCGAAGTTTTCTTACAATAATATTTATCTTTCGAGCATTGAGATATCACCATTTGAGGCTTTGTATGGTACGAGATGTCGATCTCCAATTGGTTGGTTTGAAACATTTGAGGTTACACCGTGGGGTACAAAATTGTTGAGGGAGTCCTTGGACAAGGTCAAGTTTATCCAAGATAGACTTCTCATGGCGCAGAGTAGGAAAAAGAGTTATGTAGATCGGAAGGTTTGTGATTTGGAGTTGATGGCTGAAGAGTGGGTTCTATTGAAGGTTCACCCATGAAGGGTGTGATGAGATTTTGAAAGAAGGGCTAGTTGAGCCCAAGGTATATTGGTCCTTTCGATATAATTGAGTGTGTTAGTAAGGTAGCGTATGTGTTGGCTTTGCCACCTGGGTTGTCAGGTGTTCACCTTGTATTCATATTTCGATGTTGAAAAAGTATCATCAGGGTGGTGCTCATGTTATTAATGGGATTCATGTTACTTGATCAGAATTTGACTTTTGAGGAGGAGACGGAAACCATTTTGGATAGTCAAATTCGGAAGTTGAGGTCGAAAGAGATTGCTTCAGTAAAGGTTCAATGAAATCATCATCTAGTGGAGGACGCTACATGGGAGATCGAGTGTGAAATGAGTTGTAGATATCCTCGGCTTTTTGAAATTTCAGGTGTGTTCTATTCTTTTCCCGTTTGAGGATAAATGTTTGTTAAGTGGTAGATGATGTCACGACCAGCTAGATCGTTTTAAAATATATAGATTAATTGAGTTAAAGGAGTGATTTCTTTAGTTTACTCTTACAAATAAAATAAATAGTTGAAGTAAAGCTGCCTTAAGCTTGGGAATGAAGTGAAAGGAGAATTTTAGCGTTAGGATGGTGATATCTTGCAATGTCACGACCGGAGAGCACCCCCTAGTCATAACCGACATCTTCGTCCTTGAAGAGTAATTAGACTAGCCCTTAGCCTTCATAATTACATATCATCGGTCAAAATACGGAAATATTTGAAACTTATTACGTATTGAGGTATACATATCCCTCTCACATACTATATAGGGAGTTTACTTAGACTCCTCGCATATGAAGATTACATAGGCTTCTCGTTAAATTAACATAATTAGAACATACAAATTAGTCTAATCTTTTGTCTCACATTAAACCATCTAAACGAAGTACAATATTTAGGCATAGCCACATAGGGCTTACAACATAGGGCTTACAACAAATGTCTTCAAGAATAGGGAAGAAACGAATGTCTTTAGACAATATTAATACTACTAGGGTAGATCAAAAGGCACCATCTTCGAACTTGGAGGACTCACAAACTACTTGGAGGAAGAAGTCCAAGTATCCTTGCAAAGTGGCCTAGAAGCTCTTCAATGGCCGGAACCTACAATGTTGGGGAAAAGGGAAGAAATATGGGTTAGTACAAGCCACATGTACTAAGTGTGGTTCCTATGCATAAAAATCATCAATATATGGGAAAAGACACAATTTAGTAAAAATCATGCATTACAACAATTAACCCAACATGCACATATAGGAAACATTACGAGCCAACTAAATCATGATATTAACCCCACACATAGGCAACCCAAAACAACACTTGTGCAATGCCAAAATTAGAACCCCATAACCATATCCAAGGCTAAGCATCAAATGAAGTCACCTACTACATGCATACAACATAACCTCATACTTTGTCATAACATGCTTGATTCATAAGATTATATATAACTTGACATACATGACATGTAATCAACTTAATCATACAAGAACACTCATCCCTTAGGGTCCCACATGTGAAATAAGTAAGAGAAGCCCCATACCATCCCTCACCCTATGTAGTAACCTTTAGGATAAGCCCTAATAATAGTTCACATACTTGACTTGTTCATTTACATTTTTTACATTAAGGAAGGAAGTGCAATAACCGTCATGAGACCATGTGAGGTACATGGAATCCGGCATTCTCCTCCCACACCGCAAAGAGAGGGTTAAAACTTCCCTATGGTGTAACCATTCGTACATAGCTATCTAGGTGGATCCACTAAGATATAGTCCTATGTGGGCACATAGTTAAGGGTCAAGGAGATTTCTACTAGAAACCTTGACTTGCTAAACGTGGAGGTTTCAATCTCATGAGAAAACACATATCTTGGGAATCCAGACTTGCTAAACGTGAAGAAACCAATGTGGGAGGCTAAACTTGCTAAACGTGAGACCTCCATCTCATTTACATGCCCTTTCGGTGCTAAGCATTTATTCCCTTGAATAATCATCATACACATCATACAAGATCACATTAGTCTCTTCTAGACCCCTATATGAACATCTTATCATAATAGCTCATTGGTATTCATAAGTGAGAACTATCCTTTCACTTTAGAAACCACATACAAGTGATTAAACCTTTCACTTAACATTTTACTTAAATCATGAGAAACTACTTTCAATCATATAATAATCATACCATATTATACTTGCATACTTCATAACAAATTCAATAGTGTAGGGTTAAGGATGAGGAATACTTGCTATCAACATCACAACCACACATTAGACTAGAAGCATTACTACATAAGTAAATCATACTTCATAATTGAATTCAAGAAGAATCACTCTTCATAGCTTATTGCCCTTTCATTTCCTTGACACTCCAAGTACCAACGAATACATTACCAATGCATAAACAAGGTAAATTCAAGAAGTAATGCATAGCAATTATCATTGTATATAATCATATAATCATCATCTTCCACAATTACAATAGAATTCCAAGATAAATTGAGTTTAGGGAAGAATAAGGGTTCAAGGGGAAATCTTGGGTGATTACCAAAAATTCACCATCAATACTTATTTAAACAATGTTGAAAAACTATAATTCATCATAATTGAATAACAATTTCGTTTGGAAAGGAGAACCCATGTCTAGATTGAAACCCTAGTTTTTGGGAAAGTTGAAAATTATCTTTGAAAGGGCCTACTGGGGAAAGGAATCTCAAGAGTGAAAGAAATCATACCTTAATGTTGATAAAGCCACTAAATTTAAGTGAAAACCTGAGAAATTGGTTTTATTCTTCAAGCTCGAAAGTGCTCTTCAATGGAGGTTGTGTAGAGAGAGAATTGTTTAGTGAGAAGTGAGAAAGATTTGGGGAATTGATATGAATGGGAAAAAAAGACATAAAACTGACCCTTAATCTATATATAGCCTCCACCTAAACTATCCAAAATACCCCTAACTTAATTGGGTCTTTTTGTGAAGTCAAATTGACATAAAAATGAAGCGAACGAATCTGGAAAGTGGCTGCGTGTTGCGGGGCAATTCCAATTATTTTTCCTGACATTCAGATTAAGGCAGTGAGCCTCGTGAAGACCCCGCTCTGCGAGGCAAAATTTGCCCACCAAGTGATGGTTGCGCGATGCACAAGGACCTTCATATCTTGGCTGCACGCAGGCTGCTTTGGTAGCCTGCTTGCCAATGTTCGGGTCCTCCTCAAGGACCCTTCGGGTGGTCCTTGGGGAGTCGTGACTGGAAATTTTGACCCTATAAACATTATTTTACTTATTTAATGTCTTTTTACATATTTTAGACTTCATACGACACTACTAAACCTTCACAAAATACAAGGACATCTACTAGTTTAATTTTGCTAGTTTCCAGATGTCAAGGTCTTCCCTTGACATTTAGTCTCTAATACTTCTAACATAACTTTATTATGTTAGTCTAGGTCTGGAAACATCATTTTAATTATTATTATATGGTTGAGTCTCTAGTCTAGTTTATAGGACTTCCGGAGTGTTACATGTGCATTCTTGGCAAAATTCACCGTTGCAAAGCATGAAAAGCCTGAATCGAAGCCAAAAACTCCATGCAACTGCTTGGAGCCCAGGTAGGCTAGGTTTTCGATTGAGTAGTTATAATTTTTTTCTTACTATGTGATATATGTAAATCAATGGTAGGGTTTATGTGTAGACATTCATGCACCGAGTAAATTCCATGGGTAATCTCTAGAAATCAAAGTATGTGAGTTTATTTCTTGAGGAGAGAAATTGATGACTTATTAGGGTTTCTAGAATTTCTATCATTTATAGAATTGTTTCAAGAATAGGAATGTGAAATCGTAAAACGGAACTAGAATTATGAATGCATGTTGGACCACTAATTGGAGTGATTGAATTGAAGTCTTATGATGAATTGTGATGAAAACCTAGAAAGGGGTCTTAGATGATGAACTAGGGTTAATCATGGTCAATTTATGTATATATGGTGGGGGATTGAGGAGTAATTCATAGGTGAGGGTTGTGATTTCATATTTGTGTGATATATGTTTTTAATTACTTCATTATAATGCATGTATGTATGCGAATATTGCATTTTTGATCAACCTAATCGTAAATGAGATATATGAATTATCATTGCCATAAAATCATGACTTAAATATATGATCTTGAGGATACACTTGTGTTTGTGATTGTGGCGTGTGAATGGGATAGGTTTCCATGTTATGGCATAACTAACTTGAATCAGATTGTCATGTTCCGGCATTACTAACTTGGATCAGATTGTCACATTCCGACATAAATATGGGATCGATTGCCACGTTTAAGTATAATTATGGAATCGGTTACCGCGTTCCAGTATGCTAATTATTTGGGTTTGGGTTCCATGAGAGAACCAATGATGTGATATAAATGTGAAGTTGTTTGTGTTCATAAATGTTTGTAATATCTAATGTGTTTGTTATATGCATGTAATTATATTGTTGCGTTGACTTATACCTGTTGGATTGTTGAGCTTAGTGGAGGGAGAAGGAGATTGATTTTAGTGCCAAGGGGATTTGACGTAATCTATTATGCAACTATGTTTAGGAAAGGTGACGAGAGAGAAAGGGTGTGACGTGAACGGTTAGTTGGATTTTTGGTTGTTGTATTTGGGGATTTTTTATGCGTTTAGAATGGTAAGCTATGATAAAAAATCTGATAAGTGGGTTGATTGAAGAGGGGGTTAGTATTCAGGGTGCTAGTGGTTAATGGGGTTGTTCTCAAAAGAGAGTAAAGGTGGAGAAGCGGGTGGTTTATTTCATGATCATACTAGTTAGTTTCTTATGTTATGTGGTAGGCGTTGGGTTGACCGATGATGCCTACCGGTACGCGTGTTTGTAATGATACTACTCTTGCTATGTCTTTTGACATAGTCTGGATGTAAAATTGGTGATGTTTCATTTGGTAAAGATGAAGATCATCTCCAACAAATTATATTCTTATTTTTGCATGGTGGGAGCTTTTAAGCTTGATTTTAATGGTTTATGTGCATATATCCATACTTAGTACATGTATTGTACTAACCCATATTCTTTCCCTTTTCTCAAACAATGTAGGTTCGAGCCGTTGAGGTATAAAGGCCGGTTGCAAGAAGACTTGGACTTTTCTCCAAGTTTAGTAGGTGTTCTAGTTCGAGGATGGTGCCACATGTTCTACCCTAGTAGTATTTCTATTGTGTTAAAGACATTCATTTCTTTCATATTGATAACGTTCAAATATACTTCTTGAAATGAAATATAAACGATCGTATGCAATATATTTACCCAACTATGAGTCGAGGTCGATCCCACAGAGAACATGGAAGAATATTATCAATAGAAAATATTTAACTCGATAGTCGTTATATAAAAAAGTTTTATTTCCAAATTAATAAAAAAATAACTACGAATGTGTTCCCCATAAGTTCATAACGCGGTAATCCTAGTAATAGCAATTCTTGCGTAGTGTAATACATGCAAAGTGATAAGTTAGGTATCTCTAATTCCTTGGTACGACAACTAGAGAATTTCACCCCGCACCTTGGTCCGGCTACGTGTGTATAATTTACTAACCCTTAGCATTACCTCATATTAGACATCATAATCGATGTATGACTTAGTTATTACTTTGCACAAATCGACACTAGCCTATTAGATAGTATCCCACTAAATCTATGCTGATATTTCTTTTCTTATAAACTATCTCTTTGGTCCGGCAAGTAGCAACAAGGCGAGTTCTAACGTTGGCCACCGTTAAAAAGACTTCTAAACGAAAGAATTATCAATACATGCAAAAACCTATTTGAGAATTGCTTAATTACTATGCATACTTTGTTAATCGTTCATGGTTCCCACAAACCTAGTTGTGGATTTTAGCTACTCATTATCTCGAAACACAATCAAAATTTATTAAAATAAATATGCTTGTGTTAATCATAACAAGTTATGAACAATAGCTAAACTATCTTTTATTAATCACGACTACAAATAAATAATAAAGGAGAAGAAAGAATAAACCACAATTCTCCGGCCTCCACGACGGCTTTTATAAAGCTCCAAAGCTAGAAGAAAATTTATATTATGTCTTGTATCTTGTTTCTTGGCTTCCCTAAATAATAATTTTCCATGCCTTATTTATAGATGTAGAAAACCCTAAATAAAATAATTCAGTCCAAAATAAATTAGGAATCCAAAACCATAAAGAATTGGAGTACTTTTTCGCATGAACGGAAGATTAAGCACCGCCATTCATTGGCCAGTGCATTGAGAGAATGCCACGTGGCATCTTTACTTTTGCAATTCACAAATTGCAGACATATGCATCTTATATATAAATATATTATTTTATTCACTTTAATCCATTAAGCTGCCTGCTTGATTTTCTTCTTCAACCTTTCATTTTTAATTTTTTTTAGCTCCAAACTTCTTCATTTTTCCACCAAATTAATCCTATAAATAAAATACGCAATTTAGCATAATTCATAAAATTTATGTTCAAAACGAACAAATATAAATAATAAATGTGAGATAAATAATGATAAAAATGTGTATTTTGACCTCACATCAACACTCCACACTTAAAATTTTGCTTGTCCTCGAGCAACCATTAAAGTTCATCTAAAAAAAATCATACTAGCAATGTCATCACTTTGGTTAATACAAAGAACTAGGTCATATAACAACTTTAAAATACCAAGTAGACTTCTCAAATCATTATGCAAGACATTCAAATAAACTACAAACCTCTAACCTCCTAACTCCAAGAAGGACTTTGAACTCATCAAATTTAAGTTTGCTCACCTACTCTCATCAAAGAAAGTTAATAACATCGCCTATGTATCATGAAATAAGTGCCCTCACAAAAAGAAATAGTCCACACACTCAATTCAAAAGATTTAATATAAATTAAGGACTTCATATCAAGAACAACTCTCACACTCACAAATAAAATTCACATGTATGCACAAAGAACCATATGCTTGCCCATTATGTACATCTCCACTAATTAAGCATGCTTGAATAGAATCAAATAGGACTTTAACGGGTTGTAATATAGGTTAGGGGACGGGTAAGAAAACTATATAACAGTGACTTCCACTTCCTTAAGCACTTTGCGATTTTTAGACTTCATCACCCATATTTTCTTCTATTTATTTTCAGCCCTCTCTTGAACAATTATTTCACAAGTAATTCTCATCATCACAAGAATGTTTCAGTCATTACTTTTTTCTTTTGGCTTTCCTTCATAATAGACACCCTCAACTTGCATATATTACATGAGTTAAGGTGCACGATGTCCTTGGAAGGACCAGGGCCATCATCAAGGTAACTTTTTCTTTTTATGTCACATTCCCATTTTTTTTTCATGTCAAATTCTTTCAAAGAGGGCTTTTAAGCACTTTGTAGCTATCATTGATTAACTTTTCACTCATACATCCATTTTTCTCAAAATTGATAATTAAAATAAGTCTATGCTATGATGCTCAAGGAAGCAAGCTGCAAAAACTAGGGATTCAACAAAATAGTCAAGGACAAAATATGGCTACCAACAAAAGGCTACAAGCTCAAAAGAGCTAACTAGTGATAAAATATCTGAAAAGGCTAATATTTATAAGACAAATCAAAGAAAGCCTACTATGATCTCCTAAACAAGGCAACACTTTTTTATTTCGCTTCAGTAACATGCAAGACAAGTTCTAGACTATGATGCAAAACATGGAATAAACAAAATCTCTCCACACATGAAATAAGTATCAATAAAGATGAATCAATTTTACCTCTAAAAGAGACATGATCATAACAAACTATAAAATAAATAATCTATATACAGAGACACAACCATGAACCTAAATGTCAAAAGGTTTGCAATTTCACTAGTAATCAAGCATTCACAAGAAAGTACCACTTATAATTAGGCCCAAATAGTAAATATCACATAACTCAAAAGGGTCTTTTCTTTTCTCTCTAAAAATAATAATTTAAAAAATTTATTCCTAAAATAAATAAACAAAAGACACTCAGTTCAAAGGGACTACCCTCAGAAAAAGAACCGAAAACAAAAGCCAAGGAACCCATCCTTAAAAAAAAGACTCAATAAAACAGTAAAAACTAGGAATTCATTCCTCCACCCCACACTTAAAAGATGCTATGTTCTCAAAGCATTAAATAAAATATAAAACAAGGGTTAGGAAAACTCCCTGAGGCCTTTAGGCCTAGCTAGTAGCACGTTCTCTAAATTTATATCAAGGGTCATCACCTCACACTTAAGCTCAAACATGCTCCTTTCCTTTTTTTTTTGGTTGGGTACTAAGACTTCCCCTAATCTGCAAAAACAAGATAAAAAAAGTGATACTAATAAAATAAAATAAAATATTATAATAAAATATAAAAAAAAAGAAGTTCCACAGCTAATTGGGTTGCTTCCCAATAAGTGCTTAATTGAACGTCGCGGCACGACACTATCAATTTTACTATTTTTCTTTCCACTTTGAAGATATGAATTGCAACCCCAATTTTGAATCAATTTTTCTATTACGCTCAAGGGGTGGTGGTACAAAAATAAAGGTCCCAAACAACAGATATCGCATTATGCACTTCTTGGATCCTAAGTGAGGAATGTAATTTTTTTGATGTTGGAACAATAAATTCAAGAATATAGACACAATTTTCCTCCTCCATACACTCTTATATAGGCTCAGATGACTCGATGATAATAATAATAAAATAAAAAATTTAAAACTAATCCTAACAAACCAAAAAAAACAAGTTAAAACTAATGCTAAAGACAATTTCTTAGCCATATTCCCCAGTAGCGGCGCCATTCTTGATAACGTTCAAATATACTTCTTGAAAAGAAATATAAACGATCGTATGTAATATATTTACCCAACTATAAGTCGGGGTCGATCCCACAAAGAATATGGAAGAATATTATCAACAAGCAAATATTTAACTCGATAGTCGTTATACAAAAATGAGGGTTTTTAAATTGATATAAAAATAAAAGAAATAAAGATAGCTTTGAACTAAGTATTTATTTATATGCAAATTAATAAAAAGATAACTAGAAATGTGTTCCCCATAAGCTCATAACGCGGTAATCCTAGTAATAGCAATTCTTTCCTAGTGTAATACATGCAAAGTGATAAGTTAGGTATCTCTAATACCTTGGTCCGGCAACTAGAGAATTTCACCCCGCACCTTGGTCCGGCTACATGTGTATAATTTACTAAACCTTACCATTACCTCATATTAGACATTATAATCGATGTATGACGTAGTTATTACATCACATCAATCGACACTGGCCTATTAGATATTATCTCACTAAATCTATGTTGATAATTCTTTTCTTATTAACTACCTCCGTGGTCCGGCAAGTAGCAACAAGGCGAGTTCTAACGTTGGCCACCGTTAAAAAGACTTCTAAACAAAAGAATTATCAATACATGCAAAAACCTATTTGAGAATTACTTAATTACTATGCATACTTTGTTAATCGCTCATGGTTCCCACAAACCTAGTTGTGGAGTTTAGCTACTCATTATCTCAAAACACAATCAAAATTTATTAAAATAAATATGCTTGTGTTAATCATAACAAGTTATGAACAATAGCTAAACTATCTTTTATTAATCACGAATACAAATAAATAATAAAGGAGAATAAAGAATAAACCACAATTCTCCGGCCTTCACGGTGTCTCTTACAAAGCTCCAAAGCTAGAAGAAAATTTATATTATGTCTTGTATCTTGTTTCTTGGATTCCCTAAATAATTATTTTCCATGCCTTATTTATAGATGTAGAAAACCCTAAATAAAATAATTGAGTCCAAACAAATTAGGAATCCAAAATCAAAAAATTTTGGAGTACTTGTTCGCGTGAACGGAAAATTCAGCACCGCCATTCATTGGCCAGTGCATTAAGAGAATGCAACGTGACAACTTTACTTTTGCTATTCACAAATTGCAGACATATGCATCTTATATATAAATGTATTATTTTATTCACTTTAATCTATTAAGCTGTCTGCTTGATTTCTTTCTTCAACCTTTCATCTTTAATTTGTTTTAGCTTCAAACTTCTTCATTTTTCCACCAAATTAATCCTATAAATAAAATACGCAATTTAGCACAATCCATAAAATTTATGTTCAAAACGGACAAATATAAATAATATATGTGAGGTAAATAATGATAAAAATGTATATTTTGAGCTCACATCACCTATTCATGAAGACATTTGTTGTAAGCCCCATGTGGCAATATGAATTCGTATAAGGGCTACGCCCGAATCTTCTACTTCATTTTAGATGATTTTATGTGAGACGACTTTATTTGACTATACGTATTGATAATGTTGACTAAACGAGAAGCTATGTAAGCTTTCTATGCAAGGATTCTAAGTAAACTCCATATAAAGTAGGTGAGAGGTCTAAGTACACCTCAATATGTATAAAGTTTTAATTTTTCCGCATTTTCGACCTACGGAATGTTATGACAAAAAATTAGGGCTTGTCTAAGTCCTCTACCAAGACTACGACGCCAGTTACGTCTAGGGGGTGCACCCTGGTCGTGACATTTCTTCACGATGTTTCATGGGCTTTTCATCAATAAAGGTATGGTAGTTCATCCTTGACTCTTCTTCATTCGAGGAGCCAATCCAAAGACTTTTCAAAAGGGTTTTAAACTCCTAAATTCTTCTATTTCTAATTCTAAGCATGGGTCCTTGCATGAAAACATTTTAATGAATGAAATATAATATTTTCAATGTTAGTTGATGATTTTAAGGTCAAAAACTCAATGAACCCATACTCATGCAAATTCTCAACTTTTGACTTATGAAGTGGGTTTAAAGTATATGAGTAGATAATGTTAGTGTTGTGTTTCTTATGTTGTATTGGGATTACCTACTGCCTTATTATGCTTTATTATGATGATTTTATGAAATATTGAGAAAAGGTGGTAATGTCTTGGACGAAGGGTAAGTTGATCTATCTTGCTTAGTTCTTATTGAATCGATCTTGAGTGGTATGGTCCACCTTTTGTGGCGGTGTTTACTTGAAGTGTATGAATATATATGTGTATTGCGAATATGTCCATGAAGGCATTTAATGCGTAGTAACGAGATATTATAATGTATATGCATGATATGTCTTGGGAAGTTGGAAATTTGTGTCTTGAAGATATTATTTCAATGTTGGGGGGTGCGGAATTCATCGTAGAGTAAGATACATATATTGTAGAGTAAAATATTTTTTATCATAAAGTTCTTTTGATAATTGTTCTAATCTGGATATTTCTTTAATATTATTTATTATATATTCTATATATAACATATCTTGGGTTCTTTGGTACATGTATAAATTTTCTTGTATTAAGTGTTTTAATAATCTTATATTTTCCATAGTTTCTATCCAATATTCTAAATATTCATAGTTCATTTTAATCTGAATCTATTTCTAAATCGTATATATCTTTTCTTTCTAAATCTAGTTCTTGTAAATCTATCTCATACCATTCTTGATTTAATATATCTTCTAATTCATAATCAAATATTTTTTCCCATATAATTCTTTTTATGTCAATAATTTATATATCTTTAAGTATATATAAGATCAAAGTTTTATAGTTTTTTATCATTTCATCATGCATGTATGTGGTCATGTTTGTTTATTTATGCAGGTTTGTTTTCAATTATTCCTTCCTATCATATTCATAATTTAATTAAATTCATATTAATTTATTATAAACTAGAGTATCGTTATCATGTTTTCCGGTCACTACTAGCATCGTACTTTAGCAGATAATTACTGCTTATTAGCGCCTCAACCTTGTGTACTCCCCTAACGGCATCCCTCGCCTACCGGTTTCCACTGTGGGATGGCATAGTCTAGCAGTTTTCTCCCTGTTTCCCGTTTACTAGCAAACTGGAATTCATGATTAAAATATTTCTAGTATATAATAACTAACATAAATTTAATCAATCATATATATGATATTCAGGAATATATGAAATTAGTTCTGCATATCTATTAAACAATATACCTTCGCCTCTTGATTTTCCATGCTATCTGAAATATCTGACTTGATTTCGGATTTTTCCATATTTTAACTTAGTTTATATCTTTTATTTGAGAGAGTTGAGAAAGTTTTTTAATTGAGAGTTTATTAACTTAGGCGTTGCCTGCCTTTCATTTACAATTCAGCAACCTATTTATACTAATTACATAAGTGCATCTACTGTACACTTTACGACTTTTACATACACTACTATTTACTTTAAGACTTTTTAAACAAAACTTTACAAATGGCCGGCTATACACATTGGCCTTTCAAAAAAGTAAAAGTTATTTACTATACAAAGGAATCTTATCTCTTACTTTTATGTCTTTTTCTTCATCATATCTTATCTCTATCTTTTGTCATGTCTTCTTTTTCTCTGTTGGCCATCAGCTTTATGTCTTTGTTGGTCATTTTATCTTTGTCTACCATTATAACTTCTTCTACTTGATCTTATCTCTTTATCTTCTTTATTGATATTATTCCAAATCAACATCTGGAATTATAATGTCTTCTCCATTGCATTTTGAGCATTGATGATCAGGGTATTTGTGTCCAATTAACTTGCAATATCTGGTCAATAAATCTTCTAAAATAAATTGTTTCTTTAAAGCTCTTGTACTAGGCTGTTCTTCAGATTTCAATAAAGATAAAATTCATCTCTGAACTTCATCCATATCTGCTCTTCTTAATTTCCTTGAGTTTGAATATATCATAACTTGATCTCTAGCGTAATAGCTCCATATGGCATTTCCATTTAAATAATTATTAGCTAATTCTTGTATGATAGTTGATATGCCAATTATTCTTTTATTAGCATAAAAACTTGGTATCTCTGTCTGTTGTATCTCTTCTTGTTGTCCAATCTCTTCTGGAATAATCATATCTTTGGTTAGTCCTATCTTGATAACTTGAATTGGAGATTTTACCTCCTCATATAGTATTTCCGCTGGTGCTGTATAAAACTTAATATAAAATAAGTTTCCTTTTGTAACTCTTTTATATGTAATAAATGCTTTGTATAACTCTGGTATTCTGCTTATCTCTTCTCCATCGTATGTATATACGGTACTTAGTAGTCCATAACTATAACATGTTTTAACTAAATTTGCACTAGTTTTTGATTGTGCAATAAGTCTGTTATATCCTTGCAATTTTTGGGTTATATAATCTTGGTTTGGATCTTTGGTTAAGGTAGATCTGGGGTTAAGATTTAAATATGTTTGGATTTTGTATATGTTTTCAATATAGGTTTGTGTAATATAATTATATCTCTTTTTGTCACTTTGGTTTTGTAAGCTAACTGCATAAGTAGAGGTTTGTGGTTCTATGGGTATTTGTCTTGTTGTATTTTGGATAAATGGTTTAACAAATAATTGGTTTAGGTTTGTATTTTTTGATTTTTCATTAACTCTTCTACTTGTACCTGCAGCTGTATTTAAACAAACTTTATGGGTTTTAGGGAGTTTCCCATCGTCTCCTTTTATCTGGATTTTTATCGTCTTCCGATCAACGTAGCTCCGCATTTTTATAGTCATGCTACTGACTTATATTAGCTTTAGACTTCAGATTATCTTCATTAGTCTTTAGCATTTGTATCTCATTGTCCATACTGTCCACTTTAGTACAAACTGTAGTAATGGCTTTGAGTAGCTTTTCAATTGTATCTTCTTCTTTGTTCTCAGTCTGAGTAGCTTTGTCTTGATAAGTAGTCTGCAACAACATTCTTGTCAGTTTTTATTACTTCAATTGTAAATATAAAGTTTAAGATATTTAATACCAATCTTCTTATTTCTTTCGTTGTCACTGAATCTTGTATTTTTCTAGTTAGCCACCATTTTACTTGCGTATTATCTGTTCTTACAATAAATTTGTTATATACAATATATGGTTCAAATGCTAATAAACATTTATATACTGAAAATAATTCTTTCCTATTTATTTTCTATTTTATTTCCGTATTTGTATATGTTCCTGAAAAATATCTACAATGATATTCTATATTGTTGTCATCATATTTGTATAATAATACTCCTCCATAACTCTTTTCACTTGCATCAGTCTCTACTATATAAATAAATTTTTTATTTTCATCTGGAAAATATAATTTTGGTAATGTTTTACATAATAATTTTATCTTTTGTATTTGTGCTTGATCTTTATTATCAAACTGATATTCTATATCTTTCTTTAATTTTTGTTGTAATGGTTTTAAGTTTTCTGCTAATTTCGGTATATATTCTCTTACTTGATTAACTAATCCTAAGAATGATTGTAATTTCTTTTTTGTATCTAATTGTTCATTCGAATTTATTATTTTTTGTACTATATGCGTTTGCAGTTTTATTCCATTTTTTTGTATTCCTAAGAATTCTATTTGTTTTTTAATTATTTCTGCTTTCTTTTTGCTTAAACTTATACCTGAATGTTCTATTATATGTATAAATTTTTCTAATAATCTTATATGTTCATCTTGTGTTTTAGAATATAATAGTATATCATCAATATATACTACACAATTTTCTAGCTGTTTAAAATAGTTATCCATAAAATGTTGAAATCTACCTGGTGCATTTTTATATCCAAATGGTAATACATTCCATTCATAAAATCCTTGTGGTACTGTTAATGCTGTAAGTTTTTTAGATTCTTCTTCTAACTTTAAGTGATAAAATCCTTATTTACAATCAAATTTACTAAAAATAACTACATCCTTGTATTTGTCTTATCTTTAGTATTTTATTTGGTATTGGGTAATTGTATGTTTTAGTTTTAGCATTTAAATTTCTATAGTCAATAACCATCCTACTTTTTCCTCTTTTTTGTTCACTATATTTATTTACAATAAATGCCGGGCTTGTATGTTTACTATTACTTTCTTGTATATATTTTTTCTCTAGTAATTCATTTATATTTAGTTTAAATTCAGTTAAATCATTAAAATTATATTTTAATGGTTTTTGTGTTATTATACTATTTTCATCAATCAGTTCAATGTTAACTTTTGTTTTATGTTTTTTCCATCCTTGTAAAGGATCTTCGTTATATAATAATTCTAATTTTTCTTGGAGTATTTTTACTTTATTTATAGAGAATATAATTAATTCTATTCTAGGGTCTTCTTCTTTTATATTTTCTAATTTTTGTGTAATTTTTTCACTGCCTTTAATCCATTCTGTTGTTTTTCTTCTTTTGTTACCTACTCTTTTCGCTCCTATTTTTTGTTTACATGGTGTTGTAAACCACCAGTGTGTTTTTGTTATTATATTTGGATATAATTTATCTAAAAATGGCATTCCTAATAACATATCCTTTGTTGTTAATTCAAAATTATATATTTCTTCTATAGTTAATATTTTATCCCATATTTGTATTTTTATATTTTTTGCCTTATATGTGATCATACTTCCTTCATTATTAAATCCTGTTACTACTATTGGTGTTTTTAATTTTTCCCATTTTTCTTCTGGTAAACAATTGTATTTACATATATTAGCTTCTGCTCCTGTATCTATCATTGGTGTATAATATCTGTTATAATATCCTTCTATTATTATCTTCGCGAGTATATATATTTTCATTTTTTTTTATATTAAAGTCCTTTTTATTATGACTTTTTTATTTTGATAATTTATCATTAGTTGTTTATCTTCTATATTATGTGGTTTTACTTGTTCTAGCCATTTTATTCCTAATGTTATATTTTCATTTCCTTGATATATTTTAAATTTTATTATTATTGGTATACCTCCAATTATTATTTCTTGTTCCGTTGTTTCTTCAATATTTACTAATACTTTTGGTAATTCTGGACATGAGTGTTCTGTAGTTATTATTTTATCTTCCATTACTAACTCTCTTGTAATATAGTTTTCTTCTTGTCCTGTATTTATAATATTAGATATTTTCTTTGCTCCATTATTCCTGTTATATAATAATGGTGTGGTTTTATTTCTTCTTCTATTAGCTTTTGTGGAATTATATTTATTCTTTTTGAACTATTTGAAGTACTCATTTTTGATGATGTTTGTGGTATATCATAATTTCTATTTATTCTCTTTGATGTACTTAATCTTTCTTGTACTATTTCTAAATCTTCTTCTATATCAATTTCATTATAACTATAGTCATTATTATCTATAACCGTAACTATCTTTTCAAAGGGGTTTTCTATTTTTATTTTATTTATTTTATTTTTTGCTGTTATTTTATGTTTTGTTGTTAAAATATATAAATTTTTACATCTAGCTGTAAATATTTTACTTCCAGGTGCTAGTTCTATTCCTGACATTTTTCAATATAATACTAATGATTTATCTATATTTTTGTCATTAATTGCTACTGAGTAGTTAGCACTTATTATAAATTTAAATTTTTGGTATATTAAATTACCTTTTACTGCACTTATTATACTTTTTTCTATGGGTTGTATAATTCTATCATCTGCTAAATATATTTCTATAGGTGTATCTATTCCTTCTCTAAAACATGCTTTTATTAATATCTCAGTTCCTCCTAAATGTACATATTTAATTGGCTTTTTTGCATTTATCTCTTGTATTTCTTTATTGATTATTCTCTTATTTATTATTGGTATTTTAGCTTTTCCTTTAGTATACTTACAATCTATGATATGTTCTTTTTGGCTTACTACATAATATTCTTCTTTTTATCTTTTAAACCAATTTTTTATTTTTGGTACTTCTAATATTTTTTCTACACTTAGATCTAATTCTTTTCCTTTTATTTGTTCAAATATACTATTATCAAATATCATTTTTTGTTCTAAAGATTCTTCGTCTTGACATTCTTCTTTGTTTATTATTTGTATATCTGCTTCAGTCATTTTTCATATTATAGAATTCATTATCTGATTCTAATTCTATATCATTATCTACTTCATTTTCTGATATTTCATATATGCTATCTTCACTTTCTAAATCATAATCGACATATTCTATTTGTGTATATTTTTCATTTTCCATAATTATTTCTGATATCTATTTTTTCTTTGGATTTTTAGGTAATTTACAATCTTTAGCTATATGTCCTAGTTTTCCACAATTGTAGCAAGTACATTCCATCAATTTTCTTTTTGGTCTATATGGTCTTTTAGTTTTATAATTTTTTACATAATATTTCTTTCTTGGTTTTTTATATTTATACGTTGATTTATATTTTTTATAATATTTATTTCTATTATACTTCTTTTTATAATATCTATCTGTACAACCAAATTGAGGTGCTATTTTGTTTTTGCAACATGCTAAGTTTTTTATTAATACTTTTTCCATTTTTATGTCTTCTTTATGTTTTTCACATAATTCAATAAACCATCTTTGCAAGAATTTCATTCTAGCTCCTAAAGTATCTGTTAATTCTGCTTCATTCCAACTTTTTATTATTTTTGAACTAAAGGGTTCTGGTAATTTTGTAAAATATAATTTTCTTATTTCCTTACCTTCTTCCATGTTATATGTTCCTTTATAATAATATTCTCTAAATGCACATGTATATTCATCTATATAACACATATTAAATATTGCTAATTTTGTCAGTAAATTTCTATTTATAACTTTCTCTTTATTTTGTTCTTCTACTTCTGTTGTCATACTACTAAATTCATTTCTTATAGCTATTTCGTATTTATTTAATATTTCCATAGATGTTGTAGCTATTTCTCCATTAAATTTTTTATTATTTCTTAAAGTATTTATACTTTCTTCCGTTAAATTTTGTAACCATAATTTTACTGTTCCTATAAGTGTTCTTTCTATATATCCTGGTGTTTCTGTCATTTCTATTTTGTTATCTATTAATTGTTTCGATATATATCCCATCCATAATTGAATTGTTTTATTTATATCTGCTACACAGTCTAAATCTAAAAAATTATGTTGTTCAACTGTTGGTTTAGGTGTCCATTTATTTAATCTTTTATTCCATAAAGTTTTTCCTCTATCATATTTTTCATAATTTGCATTATAATATGTTGGATTTAAATTTTGGATTTTTTACTCCTGATGTACTAGGTTTTTCATCCATGTTTGTGTCTCCCATATTTACTTCTACATTTTTTATATTATCTATATTTTCTAGCATTTCTGTATATGTTTCACTTATCTCTGAATGTTGTTCTTCTAAATCATCATTAATATTATCAATTCTAATTTCTGGTAGGTTAGGTAAATTATCTTGGTTATTTTCTTCTTTCTCTTCTATTTGCAATTTTTCTTTAAATTTGTTTATCTCATCTGCTAATTTTCTTTTTTGTTCTTTTTCTTTTTGTTTCATTTCATACATTTCTTTTAACATTGCTAATTCTTTTTCTAATTCTATTATTTTAGTATTTTTTATTTCTTCTAATTGTTGTACTTCTTTTTTCGCTTGTTGTTTTATTTTTTCAATTTCTATTTTTCTATCTATCTCTTCATTTTCTTTTGTTATTCTTACCATAGCAGTTAAACTATCTTCTAATTTTACCGTTTCCTTTTCTAACATTAAACTTAAATTATCACCTATTTTCTTATATCTTCTTCCTAGATTAGAAAATATTATCTTTATTTTTAATCCTTCATAATTTTCATATGTTTTTTAATCTATTGCATATTCTTCCTTATTCATTTATAAATTATGTTGTAGTTTATATTCTAGATTATCTATTTGTATTTTTAGATATAAAATATTTTTTCTTTGTATTATTATAGATTTATTATAGACTCCTGCAAATATATTACTATTAAGTCTATTTTGTCTATATCTTAATTCTTTTCTTTTTGCTATAATTATTTTATTTAGTTCTTGTCTATATTCGTCATTCATTGTAATTTTAAATATTTGATATATTTATATTCTATTTTAGAAATAATATCTATTAATTTTTCTAATTCTTGGTTATTAGATTTTGTAATATTTAATTGTTTATATTCTGGATATAATTTATTTATTTTTTTATTTATTTTTCTTATCTTTTTACCAATATGTTTCTTTTTATGTTTCTCATTATTCATATGTATACCATTTTTGTTCAACACTCTTCTGAGTTGAGATGAAGTGTTTAGTAGCAACCTCATTATTCCCAAGAGCTTTCTAAGATAGGTGGGAGGTTAAATACCCTTCGTGAGTTGAGATGTGGTATTCAAAAGTAACCTCTAGGTATAAGTACTCTTTGTTAGTTGAGATGAGGTGCTAAAAGGTTATACCTTAACCTACAGTCAATGAATGTTTAAGACTCCATGGGGGATTTTAAAAAGGGGTGGGTACACTTCATGAGTAGAGATGTTGTATCCAATGTACCTCTTGAGATGAGTGCTCCTCGTTAGTAGAGAATGAGTTACTTAGAAGAAATCTCCTTATCCCTTAACTATGTGCCCGCATAGGTATAGCTATTGGAGATCCATGTAAAGGCTAAGAGTATGACTACCTTAGGCAAGTGGGGATACCTCATCCGGTAGAGGTTAATACCGAGATTCCATGTCTAGCTCTCATGGTCTATATCGGTTAAAGCTAGCACCCACACAAATGAATGTTATGAACTAAGTCTTATTAAGGGTGTACTACTTAGGGTAGGTGGTGGAATGTGACGCTATCTATCTATTGCACAAGTAGATACTTGGAGGAAGTCTTGGTGTGTCCTCATATGAAAATGAATGAATGGGTCACTAGATGATGTTAATGAAGCATGTTGATTTTTATGACTAATGTTAATGGAGCATGTTGACTTTATGTTTAATGTTAGAAGAGCATGTTGATATTATGTCTTGTATGATGGAAGCTATGTATATGATGAATGTGATGTTCCTAGTCTAAGGGAATTGTCAAGGAGCACTAAAGTGGGAGTAGTAATATGGGATGCTACTTTCTAATTGCACTAAGTGTAACTTGGGGGTTGTCTTGGAGGATGGTCTTTATATGAAGTTCCTAAATGCATGTATGTTATTATAGTGTCTTTAGTATTGAATGTTGAATTGTTAAATAAAATGAAGCATGCTTGTCCTTGGTAGTCTTAAGGATCACTTAGGTGTGTATTGAAGAGGTTGTATGGGAGGTCTCTTCATGTCTTACCTAGGTGAGTCTTAGGATAACTTTGGATAGGAAGAGATGTATGATAAATGGGTTTACTGTTAAATGTGACTTATGTTGACAAAGTATGGAAGTTTTACCTTATGTAATACTCCGGAAGTATAAAGACTAATCTAGAGCCTAACATGAGAGTCTAAGAGTTGTAACACTGTTTGTAAGTCAATTATAATGTATTTGAGTCATTTAGGAAGTTTTAGAATCAAAACGTCAAGGAACGTCCATGACGTCCAGAAACTAGTTCAAGAGGTGTTAGTGTGTCTTAGCCTATTTGACTAAGTTTTAGGAGTCGGAAAATGATGAATTTTGGTGGAAGGGTGTCTAACACGTATTATAGTTAGTTTATAGTAAAAACATCCGGGTACAACTCCCCAAGGAACAAATAAGGGCCCTTGAAAATAACCCTTGCAACTTAGCAAAAAGTTACCAAAAGGCAGTGTCCATCGACGAGTTGCAGGCGACGATCCGTTGGTGAATCGACGGGGCGTCGATGAAGACTTAGACCAAATTTTGAAGGGGTCGTTTTGGAAACTCTCTGACCAACATTACGGACCAACATGACGGTTGGTCCCTTGGCCATCGATTGACAAACGGGGCGTGGACGTGGTCTCGTCTGTCAAAGAGACTGTTTTGCTGCACATTTTAAGGTAAGGTAAATTAATTCATTAGTTAGTTAGGGGTTAAGGGAGATCTAATTAAGTTAGTTATTGACCTATATAAAGACCCTAAACTAACTAAACAAACCTAACCCTCATAATTCCCAAAACCTAATTGCTCTTCCTTCTCTCTTCTTTCTCTCTCCCAAAGAAACCCCATTTACGACCAAGAAAAAGGTGGGTTCTAGGGCTGCTAAGGATCAAGTTTCTCCATCAACTTCATCAATTATTAAGGTATGGGATTCCTTTCGCCTTTGGGATCTCTTTCCCCAAAGGGCTCCTCCTCATTGATTTCAAAAGTATGAAATTCAAGTGGGT
Source organism: Solanum sitiens (assembly GCA_016801875.1). Lineage (NCBI taxonomy): Eukaryota > Viridiplantae > Streptophyta > Magnoliopsida > Solanales > Solanaceae > Solanum > Solanum sitiens. The sequence continues at coordinate 397,888 of JABWTJ010000287.1, forward strand.
TTTCTTCCAATAAAAGATTGATCTTGTGAATTGTTTTGTTTATGATCTCTTTTGGTTATTATGAGTACATTAACATGTATTATGATTACATTATACTACTTCTTGATGATTTGACCTTGTTTGTGGAAGATGATCTTTTCCCCATAACCCTAGGTTGTGATCTTGAATTGAATTGTATAGTAGTGATACAATTGGTTTGGTTAGTGTGTGAATTACTAACCTATGTTTTTATTATGATAATTATGAGTAGATTGTGATATATTGTAATCAAATTATACTAGGTCTTGAGTAATTGACCTAGGTTGTGAAGTAGATTATGAACTTGATCTAAGTCTCTAGTTCTAGGCTATGAACTAGTGATGAATTGTTGTATAATGATTCAATTGACCTTGTTATTATGTTAGTTACTAGTGTGTGATGGTATTACACTCATTATCGGGTTAAATTGGAGGGTTGATGGTAAGACCTTGATGATGGCATTGTGAAGGAGATTGAGTAAGTCTTGTGATCTCTATGCTTTACTTCAATTATGATTACTTGTGATTAAGTGATGATGTTGTATTGAAGTATACCTTATATTAAGATTGATAGGGTTGGTATGATGTGAATTGAAATGTCTTGAACTATGGCTTGTGAGTTGTTGGCTAAGATGTAAATGTTATAAGAATGGTAATAACTTATCAATGTGCCTTATTATGATGTGACTATGTAAATGTGCTAACCTCACTTGTATGAATTGTAATGAAAGGACAATACTCATGCAATTCTTATTGAGCTATGATTATTATTATATAAAGGATAGACACTATGACCTACGTTAAGTTATGATGATTAATAAAGGCATTAAAGACATTTCAAAAGGGACTCTAGCTTAGCACCGAGTGAAATAGAGTGAGGAGTGTTCTTTCCCACATAGGGAAGGTAGGATCACTAACGTACTCATGAGATTGGAGAGTACAATGCATGTAGCATAAAGAGGGTCCCAACTATATCTCCTATTTCTTGAACTATGTTGCCCTCATACAAATACTAGCTAATGGATCAACCTAAATGCTATGTTCATGTTTTGGTACTACCTTGGTAAGTAGTCCGCCTACCTTCGTGTAGGGTTCCATGACACCGGATTCCACATTAGCTCATGTGTTTAATGTCGGTTAAGGCAAGATGTTCCAAAAAGGTAAAATGAACTAAAGGAATGAACTCTAACTAGGATGACCTAAGGGGTTTAGCTTAGTCTAGATACGGGTATGGGACTCTACCTAACCATTGCACTAGTTAGCCTTGAGGGAAGTCTTAAGAGGATGTTCTTATATATCTATATTCTTATAAATGTAAATGATACTATATGCTGATTGGGTTCACTTACGAACATGTGTTTGGTCTCCATTGCTAAAGTATGATGCTATGTACTCTTAATGATATGCTATGTGATGTTGGACATTGGTCATGGTTCTTGTTGGGTTTACTTGATTGAGTCAGGTTATGGGGCTTTTCTTAGTCATTGCACTAGTGGGCTTAATGAGGGTCATGAGTAATGGTCTTGCCTTGGTTATGATGTTGTGAACTCTTATTCATGCTTGTTGATATTATAACTTGATGATAGAGTTGTCTTGACAATGTGCTCAATTATGTCATTATGCATGTAGTCTTGACTAGACTTAGTATTGTTGGTCTTGTGATGTACATGGTCTTGACTTAATGAATATGTCTTATTGGTTGGTATGGGTTCTTGAATGTGCATAAGGCTTTTCAAAGTAAATTGCATACTTTAATGAAATGTCCCTTTTTAACATGATTTTATGTTGTGTGTGCATATATTCTCACACTTAGTAAAAGTGATGTACTAACCCCATTTTCTCCCTTTTCCACAACATTTTAGGTTCCGGTCATTGAAGGCTTGCGAGACATTTGAAGGAAGACTTGGATTCTCACTCTCCAAGTTGGGTAGGTCCTCACTACTTCTAGGACAATGCCACTTCCTATATTTGGATATTGATTAGTCTTAAAGACAATATGTTCATTTCCTTTCATTTGAGTACTAAAGATTGTATAGCCTATATTGGCTTTTATGGTATTGATGTATGGGTTATGCCCAATTCTTATACTCTTGTTTAGATGGTTATAAGATGAGACATCCTGTTTTAAGACTATGTTATATCTTTTATCTATCTCTATATATATATATATATATATATATATATATATATATATATATGTGTGTGTGTGTGTGTGTGTGTGTGCAATAAAAGTAGAAGACTAAGTAATCTTCTTATACGAAGGGTCTATATATACTCGATATGAATATATATTAGGTGTATGCGAGAGGTCTATGTAAACCTCATGATAGATAGAAGAAAAGTTTTATATTTTCCGCATTTTATCCTATGAATAACGATGTAAGCTAAGAGGCTAGTCATAGTCCTCCAAGAGGACGCATCACCGGCTACGTCTAGGGGGTGCTCCCGGATGTGACACCTTATATGCTAAATGATGATTTATTTGATGTTTTATGACTTGATTCATGAAGGTTTTTATCAAAATAGCATGAGAAATATATTTTAACTATAATGTCCTCTTTTGCATGGTTTTGCATAATGCCATACTTAGTACAATATTTGTACTAATCCCGTACTATTCTATATTTCTATAAGTATAGGTGGAAGGCAAGTGAAGGTCTTAGGTGGGAAAGCTTGGGAAGTTGAATCTCTCAAGATTGGTATGTCCTCATATGTTCGAGGACATAGTCTATGTTTCTTTAGTTTCTTTCTTTTAAGACTTTGTATAAGACATAGTATATTTTATTTCAATGTAAAGGGTCGTGACCCTAAGATATTAAGATGTCTTTAAGTTGGCTTGTCATTGATAAGACTTGTTCCTTAGCTTTTATAAAAGAGTTTCGTATTAATTGTGTTGTGAAAAATTTTAATTCTGCACTACTTTTCATACCTATGTAATGAATGATAGCTAAGAGGCTTGTACAAGACCTCTTAAAGGTCAAGTACGCCGTGTGGCGACTTAAGAGTGCTCTAGCTTCTAAGGTGTACTCTCGGGTCGTTACAACATTAAAAGTTGAAACCTTTTCACGTTGATGGGTAGTGACTTTTTGTAGTGTTGTGACTTTTTTCATTGGTTATGACATTTTCAGAAAGTTATGATTCATCTTATAAGACACACTAAGCATCTTTTCATACTATCATTTGTTGTCTATAAATAGAGCGATTTTCTCACACTTTTAAACTACAATTTTTGTTATTTTCTATTCTTATTAAATAAGTAAAATTGTAAGAGTTGTTCAATGATGCAATTAAAATATTTTTTGCTTATAAATTACGTTGATCAATAAAAATTGTTACAACAAGGAGAATGAAATAACTCAACTTCAAACAAGAAGACTATCTAGATAATTAAAATGTACTCATTCTCCTAGTTAAAGTTGTGAAAAGGCTCAAATTATTTGTGAAAAGGCTCAAATTATTGGAGAAAAAGGACTTGATAAAAGATTTGTTTGAAGAGTCCAAACTATATTAAATAAGTACTCCTCTGTTCCAAATTTATTTGTGGTACTTTTATTTTTATTTAGTTTAGTACATTGTTCTTTTTTAGGGGTGAGGGCGCATCTTTAAGACCATAAGTATAAAGACATTTTTATATATTCTACATATCCTTATATTAAAAATCTTATTTATTTTTAAAAATTTCATATCAAATTAAAATTAGAAAATCTGTATTGATCTTTTTTATCTATCTATACTATCTTGAAAGAATTGACTACCTAATATAAATATTAAATTATTACAATACCTCCAAATTAAACACCAAATTTAGTATATCTATATATTTTATAATGTATTATATTTATTTATTTATATTTTATTTGTCAATACGCAGGTCTTCGTGATTGACACCCACACTAACCCTCCGATGGGAGAACCATTACTACAATTCAACTTTGAAAACTAACCCAAAATCAAAACATTTAAAGATACAAAAGCATGTTTAAATGCAGAATTTATATACAGTTCCCATAAACTTGAAAGGTATAAATAATACAAACTAAACTGATGCGGAAGAACAACCCCTAGAACTTGAAAGTCATTGTATCAAAATATCTAAAGTGCAACAAGTTTGAGAAAAAGAGGTACAACCCCAACTAACATAGAAATATCTAACTAGTCTAAGTCTAAAGAAAATGGACTAAACATTAGGAAGGACTCTATGGTAGCCTAAAAGAACTGGCACACCGGTGAAATTCGGTCTCAATAATTAATCTCCTAATTGAAGTCTATCAATTGCCACCTGAAGATGCCTTGTACTCAACAAAGAACGAGCAAGTGCAATATCAGTACAAAACCACAATGTACTGACAGGATCACGCAACTATTCTAGTAAGCGGAATACATACAAGCAATCAAAACACAGTAACCAAGCATATACATAATATAGATAAATTAGTTATTATTTCAGGAGTTATGTACAATTCAACATTCTTAATAGAAAATATATATGAAAATACAATGGTCCTCTCATGAAATCCACACCTAAATTATAAGTGTGCCAGAATGTGACATCTGATCCCTATTAGTGTGTCAGAACGTGACACCCGATCCAAAATATGTGTCAGATCGTGAAACCTAATCCAATATATGTTTCGGAACATGACACCCGATCCAATCAACACAACCACAATCATAATGTACATACTCATAATCATACAATCAAGTATTGATTCATGGCATACAATTGTTCATTCATACTCATTTCATTAGGTTTGGTCAATAGTGCCTCATTCACATACATGCATGCATTAGAATGAAGCAATTACCAATATATATTACACAAATATGAAATAAAACCATCACCTACCTTGAAATCAAGCTTGAATCCTCCTAAGACACTTGATTCTTACCTTTCCTAATTCTTTCCGCTTGTTCTAGGTCTACAAACGAGTAATATAATGCAAGGATCAACAAATTAAGGTCTAATTGTACGGAATATAACAAAACCAATAACACATGATCCGAAGGTGCAGCTAGGGCTTTTTCCCACCATCAACTTCATGAAGAAACCCTCCTCCAATGATAATTACCCATGAATCTAAGTTCTACGGACCAAAAAATAGATTAGGGGAGTAAAATCCTTACTTTTAGCACCAAAAGTCGTGGGAACTGTCAAGAATTCGTTTAGGATCGTATCCTAACTCTTAAGAACAAAGATGCAGAAAATAACGAAATTAGAGTTTTTCTCCGACCTAAGTCGTGGCTGGCCCACTACATCATACCCCATCACGCCACAACGACCGTGCCCTAGCGGGATAAATCCGGCACGGCTTGCACAGAAACAAACTTTAGAAATAGAGTTTCAAAACCTCATTTCACAAAACATCTTCAAACCTTGACATTCAAAAACTACTGTTCAGAAATAGAGTTTCAAAACCTCATTTCACAACACACCTTCAAACCTTGACACTCAAAAACTACTCTTTCACGTTAAGACCAGTTTCAGGAGTTCTACTCATCTGAATTCAATTAGGTAAAGTCGTATGGGCTCCTTAACGTCTTGTATATCCACTCAAGTAACCAAATTCATTATTAAATCTCTCATTCATTACTAGATTTTCCTAGACATCACATGAATCAAATTTCATCTAAATCTGGACTAGGCTAGGAATTTCCATGTCACAAATCAAAAGTTTTATGGCCCTAATCCCCATTGACTTTTCCCTAACGATACAATCAGGTCATTACATTATTATATTAAAATCATACACCTTTTCACATTTAAGGGTTGTGAAATTTCTAAAGAGTTATATCTTTTTGATGAGTTGTGACCTTTTTGGAGAGTTGTGACTTTTCTACAAGGTTGCAACTTTTTCGAAGAGTTGTGAAATTTTTGTAGGGTTGTGACTTTTCCGAAGAGTTATAAAATATTAAATGAGTTGTGACCTTTTTAAAGGGTTGTACTTTTCTAAAGTGTTGTGATTTTAAAAAAAAAAGCAAAATTAGGATTTTTCATACACTACCCTTTGTTGGCTATAAAAAGAAGGTCTTCATTCAAATTATTAAACAATAATTTTTTAATATTATCCATTGTTCTTCTTCTTATTCTTCTTTAAACACTCAATAGAGTATATATTTTGTACTTTACATGGTATTTATTTGTTTTTTGTTTATATTATATCAAAAGAAGACACCATTTCACATTGAATGGTTACGACTTTTTCAAAGACTCGTGACTTTTTCAATAAGTTGTGCCCTTTACAAATGGTTGTAACTTGTATGATAAGAAAGAATCTTCACATGATCATTATCACGCCCCGGTCCTATACCCTGGGCGTGCCTGTCACTGGAGAACCATTACTGGCCCCAAGCGAACCCTTGGTCTGACTTACTTAACTCAATGGAATAATTAAATCAATAAGAACAATGCTTATGTAAAACTTAAAGAATAAATATCTTATCCAAATTGGCAATTCACGTCTCATATCAAAACATCTGCAATACAAGGATGAGAGACTCAAAACTAAACTATCTGACTTTTTATAAAGACTCTATAATACTAAGAAGGATATCGGGATAGACCCCACAACATCCTATAAGGAAAAAATTGAAAAGCGAATAGTTTTGTCCTTTAAAATGCAAGGAGGCTCACCACTGACTCCGAGTGCTCAGCTGGATAAATGAGGTACTGGAAGATGTTGATCCTGGTTAGCTGTGTCTGCATCATGATATGATGCAGGCCAACTAGCATCAGTACATTGAATGTATGAGCATGCGAGTTGAAATGTTAACAACAACTTAAGCTTGAAAAGAGTAAGAAGGAATACTTATCTTCGCTCTGCTCAACTCATGAATAACTTGACTTAATATGAAACACTAAGACATATACAATATAGAGAAGCTTGTAAAACAATGGAACCACTTAGTTCGTTATAGAAATGCAATAATAAACTTACTTTACTTATATATGAAATAATATAGTTTTATGCGAGATTCTCTAACTGAAAACCACCACCATGAGCCTAAGTGGTGATACATCGTCTTGCCCAAGCTGCAAGAACTGTCTTATACTTTGCCGTCACATAGAATTACTTAACTTAATTGATCCACTAGCTTAACTTACGTGATAATCTAAGAAGTATGACCCGTTAGTACCCAAGATGGCTGCATGGTTTTCGTGGAGACGTGAGTTAATATGAACTCGCACTCCCACATCAGTTCTCAATACTACTCCCAAAATGTACTTTAACTCATGAGTTTAAAGCAAATTCTTTCTTTAGTTTGAGATAATTACTCAATACTTATCCCAAAGGCTCTTTAGGCATCGGTATTACCTTTTTATCATGCTCAAATGTGAAAACAATTATAAACTTTTTTAGGAATACTTAGTTCCCTAATAACGTTTGAGAAATGAACTCAACTCTTTACTCTTTGATTAACTTGAAACTTGAGCCTTAAAACGAAATTAAAATGTTTATTAAAGACTCTTGAAAACTTTAAGAAACTTACTTTTACTTGCTTCTTAACTTCTAGACTTAATTCTTAACTCCTTTGACTTTGATCTTAACTTTACTTGAATTGGATTATGGATTCAAGGTTCATGATCTCATTTTTATGGATGATTTCATGTTGTTTAGATTTACCTTATAGTGTTAGAATCGACTTGGAAACATAGGTACATCACTTAGGAACAAGTACGAAAAGATGGGGGGAAATGAAGAGAATTGGCGTCCCTGGCGCTCTGAGAGGCGCGGGCGCCAACCCTCAAACTTTAGAGAAGTTTTTGTGGCGTACTGGCTTGCACAACGCGCCAGAGTCCAAAGTTCAGAAGAACTTTTCTGGCGCTCTGGCAGACGCGATACCCCAAGCCTCGCCCAAAAAAATTCCGACTTTACTCCTTCAATTTTCATATCTAAACCCCTCTAACTTCTATATTTCTTTCCCCAAAAACATAGGATCATTAGTAACCTCAATACCCAATAGATTCAACTCAAAAAACAACTCGGAAATAAGAATTAAATCAACACTAGGCATTCAACAACTAAACCCACAAGAATTCGAGAACGTTCTTCCAGAACTTCACTTTTTAACATGTAGACAACTCAAAGCCACTGAATTGATTCAATTTGGTGTGTAGGTGAACTAACCAAACACTAAAAGATCTCACATACCTTGATAGGTATCACCCCCAACGAATTCCACTAGCAAATCTTGACGTTCTTGGCGAATTCTTGACTTCTATCCCTTTCTTTCTTCTTCTCTCTCTTCTCCAAGCAATAATCTTAAAATCTAATTTTCCAATCTGAACTAAACTTAGTTTTTACACCAATAAACCCCTAAAAACGAAATAGGAAATTAATTGGTTAAAATATTAGTTTGTTTTTCCTTAAATCCTTATTTGGACTTTCCTCACTCCAACAGCCCAACTTCCGATAGGCATATATCACTCATACGATATCAAAAATGTGCAAACTCGGCGGCATTGTAAATATCTCTCCAAGGTTTTTCCAACCATATCTAGAACTACCTCTAATTCATCCTGATCTTGAAGTTATGGCCGTTTGAAAATGATCAAAACTTACTTTTTCAACTTAGGCAATTTTTCAAATTTTCCCGTTGATTTCCAAAAATGAATATTTTTTGTTTCTTTGCTTGTTCTTAGATATTTCAAATTGTAATATGTTACAATATCTCCTCCTTGGGAACATTCGTCCTCGAATGAGATTCTTTCACTAAGCTAAGGATAGTAACATCAATGTAATAACACTATAACGACTTAGGTGAAGAAAGAGCCTAAAATATTTGTCATGAGGGTCTAAGGTCCTAAAATAGTTTATAATGTGGTAATGAGGCAGTTTCTAAATATTAGGTGAATTGGAAGTCAAACATCAAGGGACGACCAAGACGTTCGACGACTAGTCATCTATGTTCTTCATGTGTGTTTTATGTGTTTATGAGTGTATTATGAGCTTATGAGGTCCTTATATGAGTTATAATAGTGTGTATAGGCATTTTGTCAAGTTTCATAAAGTTTGCAGGTCAAACGTCCAAGAACGTCTATGACGTTTGAAAGTTTTGCTTTGAAATGACCTTATGTGTCTTGGCATGTTTCGTTGAGTTTTACGTGTTCGTTTTGGATGAAATTGATATGAGAGGTCCTAAACTCGTATATGAACATATTCGGGTTGGAAAAGCCCTGTAAAACATCCCCAAGGACCAACCAAGGTTCCTTGAGGAAGGACCCATCAAGGTGGTCAAAACTTCCTAAGGCAATCCCACCTATGGATGGCAATCGACGGCCAGTAGCCTGGTCGACGCCCTGTAGGTGGAGGTCGTTGGTCAGGACTTAGGCGTGGGAGGAAAATATTCCAAGGACCAGTCTCTGACCCAAACCACAGACCAGCAGGACGGTCCTTTGGTTGGGAGATGGTCTGTCGATTGGCCAGGCGTCCATGGTGCCTGCAACTTCGCAGTTTACTGTAAAATGGAAGGGTGAATTGGTAAATTCACCCTTCGTCCAAATAAGAGTTTGGGAGGTTTCCTAAGGGTATTCTAGGTATTTTAAGAGAGTTTATAAGTCTTAATTACCTAGATGAATTCATTATTCTAAAATCAAAACCCCAAATTCTGTAAGAAATTCTCTAGAACTCTGTTGAAGCCAAAACTCAAGGAAGAGCTTTGATTGAAGATTTAATTGGTTATTCTTCATCAATTTCGTGGTTTATATTCATTGAATTATGTTTTTTCATCCTTGAAACTCTCTTAATCAAGGAGCCCAAAATTCAAAGAGATTTCTAAGTTTTTCGAAGATGAACTTGTCCAATTTCATGATCTAGCCATGAGTTATTGGATAAAACGTTTTGAATCATTGTTTATGGATTGAATTGATTTTAATTTGATGATTATAACCAAATATCTTCATAAACCCATGCAAAACATAATCTCTTCATATTAGCTATATTTTTGATGTGATGATCTTATCTGAATGCTTATGATTTCTAGTGTAGTTTTCTATGGGCTATTGATTGATGTAAGAATTGTATTGAATGGATGTATAGGTTGTATTAGTTTGATAATTTTTTATTGAATTGACCTATATTCATTGAATATTATGATTTTTGTATTGAATTGATGATCATGGCCATGGGTAAGGGTCTTTTGGTATTGTAATGGATGATTTAGCTATAGATCGAAGTGGTGAGAATGGATTGGTGGTACGCTGTCCTAATTCTCTTTATTTTTTGTAATGTAGGTCTTGAATTATGTTGTGATTGGTATGGTCCACTTATGGTGGTGGTGCTATGTGCTTTACTTGTGAATGATGTGGCGTCGTCGGCGTTACTTTATGTATTATGCTGATCATGGCCTTGTCAGCATTACTTGATGTATTATGATAATTTGTGTAGTTGATTTATGTGAAGTATGATCATATCTATCTACATGTGATTAAGGTAAAAGTATGTGTTATTCTATTGATGTTGTTACGTGATCATGTTAGACTATGACTATGTACTTATGTGTGTAGTCTTAGAGTTGATGCATGATTCTTCCTACTTGACTATATGAGTATATGATGGTTATATTGATGATGTTATTGTAGTTTATAGGATGACTTATAGATGATAATGGTTATTCCTATGTGCTTCTAGAATGATATGCTATATGTGAGAAAGTAAAGTATTGGTGTGTCTTGTGTAGTAGACTTGTGTCCCTTACTTGATACATGCATGAATGTGAATATGACATGTCTTTACTTAGCATGCTAAAGCCTCTTAGTCTTGTATGTACAAAGTCGAAAGCCGTAATGGTATCCTTCTTGTATGAATGGTGGACTTAAGGTTGGTTGGACGAAACGACATGAACATCCTTAGGAAAGTCATTAAGCTATCCTCTTCGCCATTGAAAGGCATCCCTAGGGGACCTCTTTAGTAGAGTGTATGTGATTGTGTTATGAACTAGATATGGAACCTCTTCATGTGATCCTTTATGTGTATTAATCTATGAGAACAAAGGCTAGCACTGAGTGAGTATGGTAAGGGAAGTAGCTCTAGTTAAGAATGAGGCTAGAGTGCAAAGAAGCCCTTCATATTCCTTAACCATGTTGCCTACATGGGATGTGTCCAAGTTCTACCATTGGCAAGTTGAACACCCTCCATCGGAGTAGGTTACAAATCTGGATTCCATGCTTAGATACCATGGTCCATGTCGATTATTACCTATTCTCATCATATTTGATACCTACTAGTATTGGAGAAGTTATATGAAGTTTAGGTGGTGGTATGGGACGTTATCTAGACATTGCACAATAGGCTTTGAAGATGTTAGTGAGTGAGTCCCTAGGTATTCTCCAAGACCATTACTTGAATGTCCTTGTATGTGATGTCTCTTAAAAGAATTCAAGAAGATGATAAGTTAAATTAGAAAGCATGTTAAATGAATAAGTACTTACCTAGAGTAGTTAAGGGTTGTCTAGTTAAGAATGACTCTAGATAGGAAAGCTGGTTGATTAAGTAGACATAATCTAAACTTTGGTAGTCTTAAGGATTATTTAGGTAATCTTGGAGAGGTCAAGTATGGGCGTTCTCTTCTTGAATTACTGAAGTAAGTCTTTTGATAACCTTTGTGAGGATAATATCATATTATATATATACTATTGTATGAAGTGAGAATGATCTTACTATAGATAGTCTAAAGGATTTCATGTGGTGTGTTTGGTGTATTGTAAGTGTATTTATCTCATTATAGGTATTCTTCAAGATCATGTAGGTGTGCTTCGAGAGGGTGTATGGGCGGTCTCTCTTTGTCTTACTTAAGTGAGTCTTAGGATAACCTTTAGTGAGAGGATTGCATGCTAGAAAGTGTTCATTGTGAAGTTGAAGAACTTCACTGTAACATTGGAATTAGTCACTATAAAGTGACACAGTTCACTGTAACCTTACCTTAAAAAGTGATAAAATGTTTAAGTGTTATCTTATGTGTTTCTAAGGTGTTAAATGTTTTTCTTATGCTTATACTATGATGTTTTAATCAAAAAGAGCGTATTTCCATTAAATGTCCATTATCATGATTTTTATGCATTATACCATATTTAGTACATCTGTTTGTACTAATTCCATGCTTTTATCTATCTCTAAAGTGATTCATAGGTGAAGGTTCTTTTGGGAGCAAAGCTTGGATTATAGGATCTTTCAAGCAAGTTTGAAGTATGTCCTCATTTGACTCGAGGGCATAGATGTCTTTGATTTCTTTTATTGAAGTATTGTAATAGACTTAGTAGTACTATATTATCAATTGTATGGGCCGTGTCCCAAGTGTATTTTGAGTCTAAGATTTGATGACATGAGACTTAATATTTTCTATGTGTTTTCTATGAAAGATTTTTTGAAAGACTATTCGAATGTTGTGAAAAGTTCTAATTCCGCACTAATTTTCATATATGTATATATGATGAACGATACGGAAGAGATTGTACAAGATATCCGAGAGGTCAAGTATGTCGTGTCGCACTATAAGTGTGACCTAGATTCTACGGTGTACTCTTGGGACGTGACAATCAAGTTCAACACTCAACGAACAAAAGCAAGTAACCACATGCTTACTCATAGTTTATAAAGTACTTAGAAGAGAATTCATACCTTGATATGCATTCTCTTCGGATTCAAAGAGATGTGGATATCTCTTCTTCATATCCTCTCCATCTTCCCAAGTTGCTTCTTTAACAAATTGTTTCCTCTAAAGGACTTCGACTGATGCAACCTCCTTTGTTCTCAACTTGCGAACTTGGCGATCTAAAATCTGAACCAGAATCTCCTCAAAGGATAAGCTATCCTTAATCCCAAGATTTTCAGTTGGTAAAATTAATTAAGGATTGCCCATACGCTTCTTCAATATAGAGATGTGAAACACTGGATGAACTTCTCCAACTCTTGTTGCACCTCTAACTCATAAGCTACATTGTAAATCCTTTTGGCTATGCGATAAGGTAAAATATACTGGGGACTAAGTTTCCCCTTCTTACCAAACCTCATAAAAACCTTCATGGGTGAAACTTCAAGTATACTGAATTGTCCACTTCGAACTCGAACAACCTTCTCCTAACATCTGTGTAGGATTTTTCACGAACTTGTGCCTTTTTCAATCTATCTTGAATTGGTGAACTAGATCTTGTCCTACCAACCATGCTTTACCAACTTCGAACCACTTAATAGGAGATCTGCATCTTCTCCCATAAAGATCTTCGTATGGAGCCATTTAAACGCTAGAATGATAATTGTTGTTGTAAGCAAACTCAATGAGAGGTAGGTGATTATCCCAATTCCCCTTGAAATCAATCATGCAAGCCCTCAAAATATCTTCTAAGGTTTGTATAGTACGTTCCCCTTGCCCGTCTGTCTGAGGATAAAAAGAAGTGCATAAGTTCACGTTTCAACCTTAACGTTTATGGAAAGATTTCCAGAACTTTGTAGTAAATTTTAAACCTATATCTGAAATGATCGAAACTGGGACTCCATGAAGTCTCACCACCTCCTGTCGAATGAGTGGTCTTTATCGGCAAAAAGTGGGTTGATTTTATCATTTTATCGACAATCACCCAAACTGAATCATGGTACCTGCGAGACCTTAGTAACCCTGTGATGAAGTCCATATTAATAATCTTCCACTTCAATTCTTAAAGTTTTATATTCTGAGCCAACCTCCAGGCATTTGGTATTCTACTTTCACTTGCTAGCAATTCGGGCACTTGGCAACAAACTCAGCAATGCCCTTCTTCATACCTTCCAACCAATATACCTCTCTCAAATAGCGGTACATCTTTGTAGAACCCGAATAAATGGAATATCTGGAGCTATGAGATTCCTCCATGATCCTATCTTGGAGTCCATCCACCCTAGGTACGCACAATCTACCTTGATACTTCAGCACACCATCTCCACCTTGTTCAAAAGCTAATACTCTATGATTATGAACAGTTGCCTTCAATTCAAGCAAAATGGGGTCTTCGTCTCATTTTCCTTTACCTCTGACAGTAGTTACTATTCATCCCCATTTCTCACCACAATCCCTCCTTTTGTGGAATGCATAAGTCTGACTCCCAAACGTGCAAGTATGTGCACATCTTTAGTTGACTTCCCTTTTTTTTCCTCAACATGGGCGGTACTCCACATAGATAACCTGCTTAAAGCATCGGCAACCACATTAGCCTTACCTGGGTGGTAAAGAATACTTATGTCACAATCCTTGAGTAATTTAACCACCTCCTCTGTCTGAGATTGAGCTCTTTCCGGGTAAACACATGTTGTAAGCTCTTGTGATTAGTAAATATATTTAAATGAACACCATAAAAGTAGTGTCGCCTTATATTAAAAGTAAAAACTACCGCAACAAATTCTATGGCATGAGTTGGATAATTCTTCTCATGAACTTTCAACTGTCTGGAGTCATAAGCTATAACCTTGTCATTCTGCATTAACACGCAACCCAAACAACCTCTAGATGCATCACAATACACAATAAAACATTGAGTACCTTCTGGTAAGGCCAACACCGGGGCATTAGTCAACCTCATCTTCAACTCTTGAAAGGTTTTCTCGCAAGCTTTAGACCATGAAACTTACCTGTCTTTTGAGTCAGCTTGGTCAAAAGAGATGAGATAGACAAAACCCCCTAAATAAACCTTCTATAATGGCCAGCCAAACCCTAGAAACTCCTAATATCAGTTGGAGACGTGGGTCTAGGCCATCTTTGAACTGCTTCTATCTTTTGAATATAAACTTTAATCCCATCACCGGAAACTGTGTGGCCCAAGAAAGTCATTGTCTTAAGCCAAAACTCACACTTGGTGAAATTGGCTTACAACTCTTTATCTTCAAAGTCTGAAGGAGTATCCTGAGATGGCTAGCATGAGCTTTTTCATTCCTTGAATAGATTAGTATGTCATCAATCAAAACGATGAAAAACATATCCAAACAAGGTTTGAAGAATCGGTTCATAAGGTCCATGGACGTTGTTGGTGCATTAGTTAAGCCAAATGACATGACCAAAAACTCATAATTCCCATATCTGGTTCGAAAAGTTGTTTTTTAATGTTACATTCTCTAACTTTCAACTGGTGGTAGCCTGATCTGAGGTCTATTTTTGAAACACATGTGGCACCCTGAAGTTGATCGAAGAGATCATCTATCCTTGGAAGAGGATGCTTATTCTTGATGGTAACCTTGTTCAATTGACGGTAATGTACACATCCTAAGGGAACCATCCTTATTTCTCACAAACAAGACCCAAAGCGCCCCAAGGTGAGACACTTGGTTGAATGAAACCCTTCTCTAAAGATCTTTCAATTGTTCTTTCAACTCTTTCAACTCTCTTGGTGCCATTCTATATGGCGGAATAGAGATGGGATGAGTATCTGGGATGATGTATATCCCGAAGTCTATTTCTCTCTCAGGAGGGGCTCTGAGTAGATCATAAGAACAAAACTTTTTTACTATAGGAACTTATTGAATTGAAGGTACCTCACACTTGAATTAACTTGGACTAAGTGATAGATACAACCCTTTGAAACTAACTTTCTCGCATGAATGTACGAAATAAAATGACCCTTAGGCACTGCTGAACTACTACTCCACTCTATAACTTGCTCATTAGGAATATTAAACTTGACAACTCGAGTCCTACAATCTATTGATGCATAATAGGAATGAAGTCAGTCCATACCTAGAATGACATCAAAATCTACCATGTCTAACTCCACTAGGTCAGCCATGGTGTTCTTGTGATTGATGGATACAAGACAATCATGATAGACTCTTTCCTCTAGAATAGACTCCCCAAAAGGTGTAGAAACACAAAAATGCTCACAAAGTTTCTCAGGAAGAATTTCAAACTTATTTGCAACACAAGGAGTTACAAAAGACAAACTTGCTCCTGGGTCTAGAAAAGCATAAACATCAAAAGTAAAGACGTTGATCATACCAGTGACAACGTATGGAGAGTTCTCTTGCTCTTGGTGACTAGTGATTGCATAGAGGCAATTTTCCCATCCACCAGTACTCGAAGTAGCTCCTCTAGGTGCAGTTCTGTCTGGTGCTGCAACTGATTAAGATTGGGCTCTGTTTCCCGTAGTTCCAGTACTCTTCCTATTCTTAGGGAACTCCTTAATGAAGTGACCCTATTGCCCACACTTAAAGCAACATGTCTAGCCATCACAACACTTACCTGGGTGGGTTCTACCACACATAGCACATGGAGGAGCTTAACTACCTCCGTGTGCCACACTTCCTTTTAAATGTGATGTTCTAGCTCTGAAGTTCTTGGAATTCTAACCATGATGCTCATCTTTGTTTCTAGGTGCAGGCGCACTGGCATATGATGGTGTGGGCCCATTTGTTTCTGAAATTGTGGCTGATTCATACCACCTTTCTGCTACCCAGACTCATTCTCATTCTTTGATTTCTTGCTTCTATACTCTTCTCTATCCCTTAGATTCTCCTCTTTGACCTGCTGCATATAAACCATCAACTTGGATATGTCCATGTCGCTTATCAGCATCGCAGCCCTGCTATATTTGCTTGATGCACGACCCAAGCAAGCGACAAACAAACTCATTCTACTCCACATGTACTTAACCATTTTAGGATCATAGAGGAACATCTGAGTGAACTTCAACCCATACTCATGCACACTCAAATAATCCTGTTTCAGTGTAAGCGACTCCCATACCTTCGCCTCTTTCAATTCTCGGTGAAAGAAACGCCCCAAGAAAGCCTCTTACAAATAGGACCAAGTTGGATCTGATGCATTCTTATCTCTGCCCTCCTTCCACTGATCGAACCAAGTCCTAGACACATTCTTTGGTTGATATGCAGCTAGCTCAACTCTTTCAGCATTAATAACATGCGTCACATCAAAAACCTTCTTCAGCTCTTCCACAAAATTCTCCAGATCCTCAGTAGTGATCGAACCCGTGAAACTAGGAGGATTCATTTTTAAGAATTCAAGAATACTCGAGGTGTCAGCCTCTTTTTGTCGATCTCCTCTCTGTTGTCCAACCTAATTAGTCACAACTTGTCTTAACATCCAGATAACGTCACAGAATTCAGCATTTCTGACTTCTCCTTGAGGTTGCACGTTTGGTGCATTAGGTACCTCTGTATCCTTGACATTTATCCTCGCTGAAAGACCCCTGACTGCTTTTCGTGAAGTCATGATAATCTGAAACACGCGCCAGTATGAATTATAGGGAAAATTTTAGAGATAAACTCTAACGCACAAAAATAAATATAAAAGAAGTGAGAAATTCCTAAATGTTGTTGCCTCTGTAACACCTCTAAAACGAACTAGGTGAAGCTAGATCCTAACATGTGTATCATGAGGTTATGAAGTCCTAAAATTGTTAATAATAGTGTTTTGAGGCCAAAAGTTTGGAAGTGTTCGGAGGTCAAACGTCCAAGAACGTCCAAGACGTTCGAAAGTTTTGCCCTGAGACGTGCTTGTGTGTTTTAGTGTGCTTGTGAATGTTTTACGTGTTTGTTTTGGATGAACTTTATGTGAGAGGTTCCTAACATCTATACGAGTGTATTTAGCTTGGAAACGTTCGGGCATGACTCCCCAAAAACCACCTAAGGGTCATTTAGGAGGACCCAACTTGTGGGTCAAAATTGCCCAAGTCAGTCCCAACCAGCAAAGCAATCGACGCCCCGTGGTTCTGACAATGATACATAGATGGGGGCCGTTGTTCCACACTTTGGTATGGGAGCTAAAACCCCAAATATAGGAGTCTCTGATCTAAATGACGGCTTGCCAGCATGGCTCATCGTTTGGTCGAAAATCCATTGGTGAGTCCGTCGATTGACACCTGCAAGTTTTCTGTAAGTATCTCGGCCAAGGTAGGGGTTTTTTGGGAAATTCACCTAGTGTTCTCAAAATGGTTTGGGAGGTTACTTAAGGGATTTCTGTAACACTCCGAAAGTACTTGACCTAAGATAGAGCCTCACATGATGAACTTAACCTTAAAACAACGTTTCTAGGCCTAAAAGAATGTTTATAAACCATTTAGGATGTTTTAGAGTCAAGGCATCAAGAAACGTCCATGCCATCAGGAAACTAGCGAAATTAAACTAGTAGATGTCCCTATGTTGTGTGAAGGCTTGGGAGTTCAATATGAAGTCTAAAACTTGTAAAAAGACTTTAAATAGGTAAAATATAGTATATAGGTTCTAAACGTCCAATAACGACTACCCAAGGTCCACCCGAAGGGTTCTTGAGGAGGACCCGAACATTAGCAAGTAGGCTGCCAAAGCAGCCTGCGCGCAGCAAACACGAGGAGGGCAAAAAGTTGCCTTGCAACGCGGGGCTTCTAGGAGGCTCACTTCCCCAACCCAGATTTAAAAAATAAAATGGGAAATTATCCTCGCAACGTGTAGCCACTTCCCTGATTCGTCCGTGTCGTATTTTAGTCAATTTGACTTCATAAAAAGACCCAATTAAGTGAGGGGTCTTTTGGGTAATTTAGGGGGTGACTATATATTGACTAAGGGTCAGTTTTAAATCATTTTTCACACACCTAAATCAAATTACCAAAACAAAATCCAAAAGCTCTGATCTCTCTCTACTTTCTCTCTCCCAAATCCTCCATTGAAGAAGCAAGAAATCTTGAGGAAGAAGACCAATTTCTCTAGGATTTCACTTGTATTTTGTGGTTTACGCTTCATTAAGGTATGTGTTATTCACTCTTGGGTTTCCTTTCCCCAAGATATCCTTTTCAAAGTTGATTTCTAAATCACCCAATTCCAAGGGTTTTCCACTTTTAATGGGTTTTCTTCTAAACTTGCAATTGATGATTGATTATGACTAATTGTGATTACCCATGGCTAATTAAGTGTAGATTGTTGAGTAATTGATGATAATTGTGGTAAATTCGTCTGGATCACTTCCCTTTCCATAATTTGCTCAAATCTTGGATTTTGCTTATAAATTGATGGGAATTGATGAATGTATTTATTGTTAGACTTGTTGTATCTATTCTAATTCGTTCATGTGCTGCCTAGGGTAGGGTATCATTGGGATTGGATTTATTTCTTAAAGAATTTATGATGACCCCTTTTCCCCCTAATCATAGGTTATGAATTGAAGTTAATTGGGATAGTGATGGTACAATTGACCTAGTTATTGTATTAATTACTATTGAATGATGTTACTACACCTATTTTTGGATGAAATTGGTTGGTTGAAGGTAAGACCATGATGATTGATTTTGAAGGAGATTGGGTAAGTCTTTGTTAGCCTAAACCTTTACTTAAATTATGATGTCTTGTACTTGGTGATGAAGTTCAATTGAAGTATATCTTGTGATTGAATTAAGTAGGTGTGGTATGATAATGCAATTGAAATGTCTTGATTATGTGATTGTGAGATTATGACTAAGATGTAATAATATAAGGTTGTTCATGAAGTACCTATGTGCCTTACTACAATATGATTATGTTAACGTGCTAATCTCACATATGAGGGTTGTAATGAAAGGTGTTCTCATTCAATTCCTGTTGAGCTAATGACAATGACTATACAAGGAGCTATTCTCAAATGACCTAAATTAAGTTATGATTGATAAAGAAAGACATTTTAAAAGGGACTCTAGCTTAGCACCGATGAACTAGTAGTGAGGAGTGTCTTAGCAAGTAGGGAAGGTAGGTTCACTATTGTATTCATGAGATTCGAGACTATAATGCCAAAGGTATAAAGAATTTCCCAAGTAATATCTCCTAGTTCTTGGTACTACCTAGGCAAGCAGTCCGCCTTCTTTCGATGTAGGGTTTCATGACACCGGATTCCACATTAGATCATGTGGTCTATGTCGGTTAAGGCAAGATGTTCCCAAAAGTAAAATAAAGTAATAAAGTGAACTCTAACTAAGATGAATTAAGGGGTTTGACTTAGTCTAGGTAGGGGTATGGGACTCTACCTATACATTGCGCTATTTAGCCTTGAGGAAAGTGTTAGAAGGATGTTCTTATGTTCTTATGCTCTTATAAAGTGAATGATATGCATATGTTGACTTTACATGTTGATGATACTATATGATGTTGGTTTCATGTATGAACATACTATTGGTCTATATTGCTAAACATGATGATGACTACTCTTGATGCTATATTATGTGATGTTAGGAATTGCTTATGATCCTTTATTTGGTTTACTTGGTTGAGTAATAATTAATAACGCTTTACTTGGTCATTGCACTTGTAGACTTGATGTGGGGTTATGAGTAAGGGTTTTGTATATGTTGTGAACTCTTATACATGCTTTGTTATTATAACATGATGTTGGAGTTGCTTTGGATATGGTTCTAATATGCTATACACTTGTTGACTTGATTATGATTGATGATGTTGGTCTTGTGTTGAAGATGCTATTTTCTTAATTGATATATGATTATTAGCTTACATGGAATCATGAATGTGCATTAAAGACTTTCAAATTACTTGGCATGTCTTCTAAAGTAAATGTCCCTTTCTCATGCATGCCCTAAAATGTTTTATGTGCATATGCCTATACTTAGTACAAGTGATGTACTAACCCATGTTTCTATGTTTACTACAAAAATGTAGGTTCTGTCCATTGAGATTTTAGAGTTCCATTGAAGAAGGCTTGGAATCCTATTCTCCAAGTTCGGTAGGTCCTCACCTTCCGTGGATGATGTCATTATCTTGCTATTGGATATTGTTTAGTCTTAAAGAAAATTTATTTCATTCTCTTTCTTTGACGACTTTGTATATGCATATATGAGGCATTTATTGTAATGAAGTATGGATTAAGCCCAAATATTTTACTCGACTTAGATGGTTTAATATGACGTATTCTAGACTTCTTATGAGATTATGTTGCTATATTTATATGTGAAATAAAAGCAATAACTTACGTATTGCTTCATATGTGAGGAGTATATGTAAACTCCCTATGTATATATATTATGTGTATGCGAGAGGTATATGTAAACCTAATGTAGAAATAGATGAGCAGTTTTAAATTTTCCAAAATTTAACCTATGAAATGTAATGATGAATGCTAAGAGGTTAGTCTTAGTCATCTTCGGGGATGACGACACCGATTACTTCTAGGAGTGCTCCCCGGATGTGACAAACTTGTTATCAGATCATGAGGTTGAATATCTTTAGGATCGATGTCTCATTAAACCACGTCTATGTAGATTTTTATTCATAATTGTGAAGCGCGCCACACTTATGAATGAGAAACTATGTGATGCTTAGGAAACTCTCATATTCTTGTACTCCTATGTCATGCCTCTATAGTCTTACTTTATCTGCTTTCACCTAAACCTTATACTATGGTTATAGGTATGAATACTCGAAGGGAAGCGGGACGAAGAGCCGAGTAAGGGATTGCAAATGTGGGGGCTCGTGACAACCAAGATCCTCCGCAAGACAATCAAGTCCATCCACTTGAAGAAGTTTCTATGGGTGATCAAGTTCCGGTTGTTCCTCCACCGATGACCAATGGAGAGATAAGGGAAGCTTTTCTCAATTTGGCCCAAGCCATGACCTCTCAAGCTAATACCATCACTTCTCAAGTCCAAGCTATGACGACCCAAGTGAATAGGGAGATTTGACCCCGTGTGCCTAATCATGCTAGCACTATGGGTGTGACTCCGCAAGAAAATATTGAGTTGGCGGCCTATCAACTCAAAGATGTGGCCCAAGCTTGGTACACACAATTTAGAGATAATAGGGTTCTAGGAGGTGGTCCGGTGACTTGGGAGATCTTCAAGAAAGCTTTCCTTGATCAGTTCTTTCTATAGAGTTTAGGGTGGCGAAGGTGGAAGAATTAATCAACCTTCGTCAAGGAGGTATCAGTGTACTTGACTACTCCTTGAAGTTTACTAAGTTGTCCAAGTATGCTCCATCCTTGGTTGCTAACCCAAGGGATGAGATGAGTCATTTTCTTATGAGAGTGTCCGATAACTTGGTGGAAGAATGTCGTTCAGCTATGCTACATGATAATATGAATATCTCTTATCTCATGGTTCATGCTTAACAAGTGGAAGAAAATAGGTTAAGAAGGAAGAAAAAAGAGGCCAAGAGGGTCAAGTCTTATGATGATGGTTCTTCAAAGGGGAGGTTGGAAATTCAAGACAAGCTTAGATTCAATAAGAGGTTCTCCAATCAAGTTCCTTCCAAATTTCCCAAGGCTAGTGATGATAGGGTGTCTAAACCTAAGTCTCAAAAGGGAAGAGGTACTAGTTCACCAAGCGAGAAACTAACTTGTGGAAAGTGTGGTAAGAAGCATTTTGGTGAGTGCCTTGTTGGGACAGACAATTGCTTTGGGTGTAGTAAAAGTGGTCACAAGGTCAAGGATTTCCTTAATATAAAGGGGAAACACAAGAGTAGTGGGCAAGCACAAGCAAGTGGTTCTAATGTTGATGCTCTGAGAAAGAATCGCTTTTATGAACTTCGCTCTAGGGCTGAACAAGAGAGTTATCCCGATGTAGTGACCGGTATGTTACAAGTCTTCTCTTTTGATGTTTATGATTTACATGATCCGGGTGCTACATTATCTTTTGTTACTCCCTTGATAGCTAGTAAGTTTTTTTATTTTGCCTGATGTCCTAACTGAACCATTTATGGTAACTACCTCGGTAGGTGATTCGGTGGTTGCAAAGAGGGTATATTGAAATTTTCCTATAATGTTCCACAATAGATTTACTCATGTTGAATTAGTACAACTTGATATGGTTGATTTTGATGTCATTTTGGGGATGGATTGGTTGCATGATTGTTTTGTTTCCATTGATTGTAGAATAAGAATTGTCAAGAGTCGAAGGGGGGAAATTCTATTCCTAGATGTCGTATCATTTCTTGTATAAAGGCTTGTAAGATGATCTCAAAAGGGTATTTATACCACATTGTAAGAGTCAAGGACTTAGACTTCGAAAAGCCTCCCATTGAGTTAGTCCCCGTAGTGAGGGAATTTCCGGAGGTCTTCCCTAATGATATTCCCGAAATCCCTCCCAAACGGGACATTAAATTGACTTGTTACCAGATACCAACCCCATTTTAATTCCTCCTTATCGTATGACTCCGGACAAGTAGAAAGAGTTGAGGCTCAACGCAAAGACTTACTAGATAAAGGCTTCATTAGACCTAGTATTTCTCCATGAGGTGCTCTGGTATTGTTTGTGAAGAAGAAGAATGGGTCCCTTAGAATGTGCATTGATTATCACCAACTCAATAAAGTCACTAATAAGAACAAGTATACTCTCCCTAGGATTGACGACTTGTTTGATCAACTCCAAGGGCCAAGCTAATTTTCTAAGATTGACTTGAGATTGGGGTATCACCAACATAGGGTGAGAGGTGAGGATATACCAAAAACGTCATTTCGAACTAGATATGGTCACTATGAGTTTCTAGTAATGTCCTTTGGTCTCACTAATGCCCCGACGGCGTTAATGGACCTCATGAATAGAGTGTTTCGAAGTTACGTAGATTCATTTGTCATTGTCTTCATTGACTACATCTTGGTATATTCGAAAAATGAGGGTGAACACATGGACCATTTGAGAGTGGTGTTACAAATGCTTAAGGAAAACCAACTATTTGCAAAGTATAGCAAATGTTAATTTTGGTTGAGGTCGGTGGCTTTTCTTGGTCATATCAACTCTAGTGAGGGAATTGAGGTAGATCCAAGGAAAACCAAGGTAGTCAAGAATTGGCCTAGACCATTGACTCCAATCGACATTAGAAGCTTCTTGTGTCTAGCGGGATACTATAAAAGGTTTATGGATGGTTTTTGCGTCCATTGCTTCTCCTTGACTGCTTTGATCCAAAAGAGTGTGAAATTTGAGTTGTCGGAGGCATGTGAAAGAAGCTTCCAAATCTTGAAAGATAGGCTTACCTCCGCTCCGGTGTTGACTTTACAAGAGGGTACCAAGGTCTTCATTGTATATTGTCATGCATCCCGAGTGGGATTAGGGTGTGTCCTTATGCAACATGGGAAAGTAGTAGCTTATGCTTCCAGACAACTTATGGTGCATGAGAAGAATTATCTACCTCATGATCTTGAGTTAGTGGACGTGGTATTTTCCTTGAATTACTTGTATGGTGTCCATGTTGATGTGTATACCGACCATAAGAGTCTTCAATACATGTTTACTCAAAGGAAGTGAAATCTCTGACAAAGAAGATGACTGGAATTGGTGAAAGATTACGGCATGAGTGTTAAATACCACCCCGGCAAGGCCAATGTGATTGCAGATGCTCTAAGTCGTATAACCATGGGTAGTGTGTCTCATGTAGAAGACGCCAAGAAAGACCTAGTTAAAGATGTTCATAGGTTGGCTCGTTTGGGTTTTAAATTGGAAGATTCTCTAAATGGTGGTTTTATGGTCCATCATACCTCCGAACCATCTTTGGTAATTAAGGTGAAGTCTAAGCAACACCTTGATCACTCATTGATGGAGTTGAAGGAATCGGTTCTCAGTAAGCTTAATGAGTCATTCTTCTTAGGGGGGATGGTGTCTTGAAGTATCAAGGGAGGTTGTGTGTGCCCAATGTTGATGACTTGAGAAACCAAATTCTTGAGGAAGCCTATGGCTCCCGTTAGTTGATTAATCCTAGTTCTACAAAGATGTATCATGACCTTAGAGAGGTGTTTTGGTGGGATGGTTTGAAAAGGGACATAGCGGAATTTGTTGAAAATGTCCAAATTGTCAACAAGTGAAGGCCGAGCACCTAAAGCCGGGTAGTTTACTCCAAGAAATACAAGTTCCCACTTGAAAGTGGGAAGACATTAATATGCCTTCGTAGTGGGTTTGCCTCGGACTAGAAGGCCAAATGACTCTATATGGGTGGTTGTGGATAGGTTGACCAAGACCGCTCATTTTATTCCCATCAAGTCCACTCACTCGACGGAGGAATATGCAAAGATCTTTATAGATGAGATTGTGTGTCTTCATGGTATTCCGTTTTCCATCATCTCGTATAGGGGTGCACAATTCACATCTAGGTTTTAGAGGTCGTTCCTTAAAGGGTTGGGTACTCAAGTGAAGTTAAGCACCACTTTTCATCCCCAAATGGATGGTCAAGTGGAGCGTACCATTCAAACCCTTGAGGATATGCTTAGAGCTTGTGTGATTTATTTGAAGGGAAGTTGGGATGAATACTTACCTTTGGTTGAGTTCTCCTATAACTATAGTTACCATTCAACTATATCCATGACTCATTTTGAGGCCTTGTATTGTAGGAGATGTAGATCTCCGATTGGACGGTTTGAAGTGGGTGAGTCTTCACTTTTTGGTACCGAATTGATCTATAAGACTTTGGAGAAAGTTCATATCATAAGGAACCGATTGAAAACAGTCTATAGAGGGCAAATGTCTTATGCCGACAATAGGAGAAGAGAGTTAGAGTTTGAAGAAGTTGATAAAGTGTTTTTGAAATTTTCATCTATGAAAGGGGTGATGAGATTTGACAAGAAAGGGAAGTTAAGCCTCGTTATGTGGGTCCCTATAAAATTTTACATATGTTTGGAAAGGTTGCATACGAGTTGAAATTACCTAGTGAGCTATCTTCTATTCATCCGGTATTCCATGTGTCCATGCTTAAGAAGTGCATTGGTGATCACGAGTCCATTATTTCCAATGCGGGTCTATGTGTGGATGAGAACCTCTCCTATGAAGAGGTTCCGGTTGAAATCCTTGATAGACAAGTGAAGAAGTTGAGGAACAAGGAGGTGGCTTCCGTAAAGGTGTTATGGAAGAACCACCTAGTTGAGGGAGCAACATGGGAGGCCGAGGCTGACATGAAGTCCCGTTATCCTCATCTCTTGCTAATTAAGTTTCTTTGTTCCTATTAATAATGAAAATAATGAATAAATTGAATTCGGCTTGTTTTTCAAAGATGTGCATATTCATGATAACAGTTTTTGCTGAAATGAAGTTTCATATAAAAATGCTCTTTTGGTTGATTTGCAGTTATTTGTGTAATCGGTATGTTGTTGCCTATATGAAATGTTATTGAGCATGATAATATGTTAAGAAAGAAATTTTGGCACAAGTGACTCTTTAAAGTCATGTTGAGATCATTTGATGTAAGAACGTAGTTCCTCATATTGTGTTATGTGATGTTGAGCTCTTATGTGTTGTCATTGAGTTGCTATATGTAAAAGCCATATTGATTATGTGTTGATTATGTATATTATTGTTTGGTCTACAAGTATTGAGTCTATCCTTTCCCTTTAAAAGTTTAGTGTCATTCGGGGATGAATGTTCCTAAGGGGGATAATGTAACACTCCGAAAGTCCTTGACCTAAGCTAGATCCTCACATGAAATAAATAAACCTTACAACACTGTTTATAAGCCTAAAATAATTATAATAAACCATTTAGTAAGTTTTAGAGTCAAGGCGTCAAGAAACGTCCATGACGTTCGGAAACTAGCGGAAACTAGTAGACGTCCCTATGTTGTGTGAAGGTTTGAGAGTGTCATATGAAGTCTAAAACTTGTAAAAAGACTTTAAATATGTAAAATATAATATATAGGGTCTAAAGGTCCAGTAACAACTCCCCAAGGACCACCCGAAAGGTCCTTGAAGAGGACCCGAACATGGGGAAGCAGGCTGCCAAAGCAGCTTGGGCGCAGCCAAGAATGTGGAGGCTGCTGCGCGTCATACAGCCAACACGAGGAGCGAAAAAATTTTCCTGGCGACGCGAGTCCTTTACGAGGATCACTTCATCAACTCAAATTTCCAAAAGAAAATGGGAAATTAGCCTCGCGATGCACAGCCACTTCCCATTTTTGTCCGTGTCGTATTTTAGTCTATTTGACTTCACAAAAAGAACCAATTAAGTGAGGGGTCTTTTGGGTAATTTAGCGGGTGACTATATATTTATTAAGGTTTAGTTTTAAGTCATTTTACACTCACCTAAATCAAATTCCCAAAACAAAACCCAAAAGCTCTCATCTCTCTCTACTTTCTCTCTCCCAAAATCATCAATTGAAGAAGCAAAAAAACTTGAGGAAGAAGACCAATTTCTCTAGGATTTCACTTGGATTTCGTGGTTAAAGATTCATTAAGGAATGGGTTCTTCACTCTTGGGGTTCCTTTCCCCAAGAGGTCCTTTCAAAGTTGATTTCAAAATCACCCAATTTCAAGGTTTTTTCTCTTTTAATGGGTTTTCTTCAAAACTTGAATTGATGATTAATTATGACTAATTGTGATTCCCAATGGCTAATTAAATGTAGATTGTTGATTAATTGATGATAATTGTGTGATATTCGTGTGGATCATGTCCCTTTTCCAATTTCCTCAAATCTTGAATCTTGCTTATAAATTGATGAGAATTGATGAATGTATTGATTGTTAGACTTGTTGTATCTATTCTAGTTCGTTCATGGACTACCTAGGGTAATGTATCATTGGGATTGGATCTTTTTCTTGAATAATTCATGATGAACCCTTTTCCCCCTAACCCTAGGTTAGACCTAGTTATTGTATTAATTACTATTGAATGATGTTACTACACCTATTGTTGGATGAAATTGGTTGGTTGATGGTAATACCATGATGATTGATTTTGAAGGAGATTGGGTAAGTCTTTGTTATCCTAAACCTTTACTTAAATTATGATGGCTTGTACTTGGTGATGAAGTTCAATTGAAGTATATCTTGTGATTGAATTAAGTAGGTGCGGTATGATGATGCAATTGAAATGTCTTGATCATGTGATTGTGAGATTATGCTTAAGATGTAATGATATAAGGTTGGTCATGAAGTACCTATGTGTCTTAATATGATATGATGATGTTAATGTGCTAATCTCACATATGAGGGTTGTAATGAAAGGTGTTCTCATGCAATTCCCATTGAGCTAATGACAATGACTATACAAAGAGCTATTATCCCAAGGCCTAAACTAAGTTATGATTGATAAAGAAAGATATTTCAAAAGGGACTCTAGCTTAGCACCGATGAACTAGTAGTGATGACTGTCCCTTCCCAAGTAGGGAAGGTAGGTTCACTATTGTACTCATGAGATTGGAGATTATAATGCCAAAGGCATAAAGAGTGTCCTAAGTAATATCTCCTAGTTCTTGAACTATGTTGCCCCCATAGGAATATTAGCTAGTAGATCCACCTAGATGCTATGTTCATGTCTTGGTACTACCTTGACAAGTAATCCGCCTTCTTTCGGTGAAGGGTTTCATGACACCGGATTCCACAATAGCTCATGTGGTCTATGTCGGTTAAGGCTAGATGTTCCAAAAAGTAAAATGAAGTAATAAAGTAAACTCTAACTAATATGACTTAAGGGGTTTGACTTAGTCTAGGTAGGGGTATGGGACTGTACCTATACATTGCACTCGTTAGCCTTGAGGGAAGTCTTAGAAGGATGTTCTTATACTCTTATTCTCTTATAAAGTGAGTGATATGTATATCTTGACATTACATGTTGATGATACTATATGATGTTGGTTTCATGTATGAACATGCTATTGGTCTATATTGCTAAACATGATGATGACTACTCTTGATGTTATATTATGTGATGTTAGGCATTGCTTATGATCCTTTATTTGGTTTGCTTGATTGAGTAAGGTTATGGGAATTTACTTGGTCATTGAACTTGTAGACTTGATGTGGGGTTATGAGTAAGGGTCTTGTATATGTTGTACTTTTATGAACTCTTATACATGCTTTGTTATTATAACATGATGTTGGAGTTGCTTTGCCTATGGTTCTAATATGCTATACACATGTTTACTTGATTATGCTTGACTATGTTGGTCTTATTTTGAAGATGCTATTGTCTTAATGTATATATGATTATTAGCTTATATGGACTCTTGAATGTGCATTAAAGACTTTCAAATGACTTGGCATGTCTTCTAAAGTAAATGTCCCTTTCTCATGCATGCTTTCAAATGTTTTATGTGCATATGGCTATACTTAGTACAAGTAATGTACTAACCCATGTTTCTATGTTTACTACAAAAATGTAGGTTCCGGCCGTTGAGCTTTTAGAGGGCCATTGAAGAAGGCTTGGAATCCTATTCTCCAAGTTAGGTAGGTCCTCACCTTCTGAGGATGATGCCATTATCTTGCTATTGGATATTGTTTATTCTTAAAGAGAATTTATTTCATTCCCTTTCTTTCATGACTTTGTATATGCCTATATGAGACCTTTATTGTAATGAAGTATGAGTTAAGCCCAAAATGTTGTATTCGACTTAGATGGTTTAATATGAGACGTATTCTAGACTTCTTATTAGATTATGTTGCTATATTGTATATGTGAAATAAAAGTAGAAGACTATGTATTGCTTCCTATGCGAGGAGTCCATGTGAACTCCCTATGTATATATATTATGTGTATGCCAGATTCTATGTAAACCTCAATGTAGAAGTAGATGAAAAATCTTAAATTTTCCCCAATTTAACCTATGAAATATAATGACGAATGCTAAGAGGTTAGTCTTAGTCCTCTTCGAGGACGACGACACCGGTTACTTCTAGGGGGTTCTCCCCGGATGTGACAATTTTTGGGTATTTTAAGTGGTTTTATATGTCTAGAACCAAAGCAAAGTTCATTATTCAAAATGAAAACCCAAACACCAAATAATAATCCTCTAGAACTCCATTGGAGCTTGAAGCAAGGTGGGAGCTTGGAGCTTGATTTCTCCATTAATTCTTCACCATTTTTGTGGCTTTTCATCAATCAAGGTATGGTGTTTCATCCTTGAACTCTCTTTTTTCAAGGAGCCAAACTCAAAGTGTTTTCCAAGACTTCTCAATAGATGAATTCTTCTATTCTGATATCTAGCCATGGGTTCTTGCATAAAACATTTTGAGTAAATGATTTATGATTGTATTGATGTTAATTGAATGATTTTAGATTGAAAATCCTATGAACCCATGCAAATCATTGTAACACCTCTAAAATAACTTAGGTGAAACTAGAGTCTAACACATGTGTCATGATGATTTGAAGTCCTAAATTGGGTTATAATGATGTTGGGAGGCATGTTTAAAGTTTCATGAAGTTTGGACGTCAAACGTCCAAGAACATCCATGATGTTCAAAAGTTTTGCCTTGAAACGTGCTTTTGTGTCTTAGTGTGTTTCGTCAAGTTTTACGTGTTCGTTTTGGATAAAATTGATGTGAGAGGTCCTAAACATGTATATGAACATATTCAGGTTGGAAACGTCCGGGAAAAACTCCCCAAGGACCAACCAAGGGTTCCTTGAGGAGGACCCATCTTAATTGCCAAGACTGTCAAATACAGTCCCACCTATGGTGGGCAATCGACGCCCTGTAGGCTGGTCGACGCCCCGTAGGTGGTGGAGTCAATGGAGACTTAGCCTAGGAAGCTTATGCTCCAATTTTTCAGTCTCTTTCCCAAACGATGGTTAGCTGCACGGGCCGTCAATGGGAAGACGCCACGTAGGTGTTGGCCGTCGTTTGATGGTGTGCAATTTCCTGCAGCATCTCGGCTAGCCCAAGGACATTTTGGGATTTTTACCTAGCCTTCCTATAATTAGTTGGACGTTTCCTTAGGGTTATTTGGGGTATTTTAAGTGGGTTTATACATCTTAAACACTTAGATGAATTCACTTTTAAAAATCAAAACCCAAATCCCCTAAAGAACTCTCTAGAACTCTATTGGAGCCAAAACTCAAGATAGAGCTTGGATTGAAGATTGTTTGGTGATTCTCCATCAATTCTTCTCAATTTTTGTTTTCTAGCGTCAATTAAGGTATGACCTTCATCCTTGAATCTCTTTTCTTCAAGGATCCAATCTTCAAAGTGATTTCCAAAGTCTTTCAAATGATGAAATTGTCCTATTTGATATCTAGCCATGGTTTCTTGCGTAAAACGTTTTGAATCATTGTATATTGATTGAATTGATGTTAATTTTATGATTTTAACCTAAAAACTTTATGAACCCATGCAATTCATGAAACACTAGTTTTGACTACTTTGTGGGTGATTTGATTATGTCATTATGCTATTGAATTCTTGTGTAGTATGATTAGGGCTCTTGAACTATGAATGAATCATATTAGAATTTTAAGTAGGCTGCCCTAATTTGATGAATTCATATTGTATTATCTTTGATTCATTGTATATTGTGATTATTGAATTGAATTGTTGACTATGACTATTGGTAAGAGACTTTGTGTATTGTGTTTGTTGAATTGTGTATGGATTGGTGTTGTGAGATTTGAATGATTGTATGTTGACCTAAATTTCTCTATATTGTGTAGTATAGATCTTAGATGATAATGATGTTTGGTATGGTCCACTTATGGTGGCAGTGCTTATATGCTATTCTTGTGAACAATGTGGCCTTGTCGGATTACTTTATGAACTATGGAATTATCATGTTATAACTTGAATATGTGAATCTTATGAAGGTCTATATGAATTATGTCTATATGTGGAGTCAAATCATGAGTCCTTCTAGTTGATGATGTGTGTGTGTAGTAGACTATAGTGTAGTCATTATGAGTATTGCTTGATGTTGAAGTATGATGATTCATGATAGATTATATAAACTTTGTGATAAATTAGATTGATGATACTATAGTAGTGAATAGGGTGACCTATAGATTATATTGGTTATACCTATGTGCTTCTTGCATGATATGCTAAATGTGTAAAGTGAAGTATGTGTGTATCTTTCTTTGGTAGACTTGTGTCCCTTACTTGATACATGTATAATGTGAATAGGACTTCTTGACTTGGTATGCTAAAGCTTCTTAGTATTGTATGTGTGATTGACATGTGACCTTGAAATAGTTAAGAAGGTCCTTTATGTGGAACCTCCAACCCAGTTGGAAGGTTATAATAACCTTGAAGTTGAAAGCCGTAATGGTATCCTTCTTATGTGAATGGTGGACTTAGGGTGGGTTGGATGTAATGGCATGAAATCATCTTAGGAAATTCATTGAGCTATCCTCTTAGCCATTGTAGGTAGTCTTAGTGGACCCTCTTTCGTAAGGCGTAATGTGATTGGGTTGTGAACTAAATATGGAACCTCTTCATGTACTACTTTATTGACATACTCTATGAGAACAAAGGCTAGCACCGAGAGAGTATGCTTGGGAAGTTGCTCTAAATAAGATGACTTTAAAGAACAAAGAAACCCTCGATATTCCTTAACCATGTGCCTACATGAGATGTGTCCTAGTTTTACCATTGGCAATCAGAACACCCTCCATCAGAGTAGGTTCATGACTCCGGATTCCATGCACAGCTAGTATGGTCTATGTCGACTATTTTCTATTCTCATCATATGGGATACCTACTAGTGTTGGAGAATTTTATGAAGTTTAGGTGGTGGTATGGTACCTTATCTAGACATTGCACGATTTGGTTTGGAAGATGTTAGTGAGTGAGTCCCTAGGTCTTCTCCAAGACCATTACTTGAATGCCCTTATGTGTTGAATGTCTCTTAATGAACTAATAAAGATAATGGCTTAAGGTAGAGAGCATGTTAATGAATAAGTACTCATCTAGGGTAACTTTAACATTGCCTAGTTAAGGTGTGGAGGGGGCATAAGAATGGTCTCTTCATGTCTTACCTAGGGAAGTCTTAAGAATAACTCTAGATAGGAAAGTAAATTGATAAAGTATACATGATATAAACTAAGGTAGTCTTAAGGATTATTTAGGTTAGCTTGGAGAGGGTGTATGGGCGATCTCTTCTTGAATTACTTTAGTAAGTCTTACGATAACCTTTGGGAGGAGAATGTCATATATATATATATATATATATATATATATATATATATATATATATATATATATATATATATATATATATATATCATTGTGTGTAATGAGAAAAACCGTATCTTAGGTAGTCTAAAGGATTTGTTAGGTGTTTGTGAAGGGATCGTATGGGTTGTCGCTTCATAACTCACTCAAGTGATCCTTAGAATAACCTTTGGTAGGATGATCTCATGATTATGTGTTTCTATATATCCTTGATGCTATATTGTGATGTGTGAGTTTCATTTGAATTAACAGTAAAGTCACTGTAATGCTTACCGTAAGGTTACTCTAAGATGTGATAATTTGATATAAATTTAATATGACTTGTAATATATTCTAAATTTGATGTTTTATGTTTAAATGTGATTCTTATACTTTTAATATGAAGTTTTAATCAAATAGAGCAAGTTTCTCATAAATGTCCGTTTCTCATAATTTTATGCATTATGCCATACTTCGTACATGCATTGTACTAATTCCATACATTTTGTCTATATCTAAAGGTGTAAGTGGAAGGTAAGAGGAATTTTGATTCAAAGCTTTGAAACTAGGATTCTTTCAAGCAAATTTTAAGTATGTACTCACTTGACTCGAGGTCATAACTATCTTTAGACTTCTTTTATTCAAAGTATTATAATAGACTACGTTTCTATATTTTGTATTGTATGGGCCGTGTCCCAAGTATTCTTGAGTTTAACATTGACATATATTGAGACTTAGTATTTCCTATGATTTTAATATGAAAGATGTTTTAAGATATTTCGTGTGAAAAGTTTTAATTCCACATTATTTTTCATACATGTTGCAATGAATGATATGTAAGGCCTTGTACAAGACCTCCCAGAGGTCAAGTACGCCGTGTCGCAAATCCGAGAACATCATTTCTTCTAGGGTGTACTCTCGGGATGTGACAATCATTATTTCTTAATTTTGGCTATATTATGGGTGATTTGATCATATCTCTATTGTATTGATTTCTTGTGTAGATTACTTTGGGCTATTGAATTATGTAAGAAGCATGTTATAATTGTATATAGGTTATCCTAATTTGATTAATTTCATATTGTATCATGTTGAATCTTTGTATAGTTTGATTATATGTTTGAATTGGTGATTATGGCTATTGGTAAGAGCCTTTGTGGATTGAATTGGTTGAATCGGCTTTGGATTGGAGTTGTTGATGTTGTAATGGTGGTATGTTGACCTAACCTCTTCTATATTGTGTAGTATATGTATTGAATTGTAATTAATATTATGGTCCACTTATGGTGGCGGTGCTTATGTTCTATAATTGTGAAGAATGTGGCCTTTTCGGCATTACTTTATGAATTATGATGTTATCATGTTATAACATCTATATGTGATCAATGTGAAGGCTTATGTAGTATATGTGTATGAATGAAGTGAAAGCTTGTTTTCTCCTACTTGATTATAGGTGATCATGCTAGACTAGGATGATGTCTCTAGATGTAGTGCTAGTGTATCTTTCTAGGTAGACTTGGTTGTTCCTACATGATACTTGAATATTGTTGTAAAGTCGACATGATGATAATGTGTGTCTCTTGTGTGGTAGACCATGTTCCTCTACTTGATACATGCTAGTATATGAATATGTACATCTTAACTTAGTAGGCTTAAGCACATTTGTCTTGTATATGTATGGATGAATGTTGAATGAAAGTCTAGGATTAAGATGGTGCCATTATAAGTATGACTAATACGTGGAACCTTCAATACAGAAAGAAGGTTATGATATCCTTGAAGTTCAAAGTCGTAACGGTATCCTTTGTGAATGGTGGACTTAGTGATAGGTTGGACGGAACGACATAAAACCATCTCTATGAAAGTCATTGAGTTATCCTTATTGACCATTGAGTGGCAACCCTAGAGGACCCATGTTTGTTAGGTGTATAATGATTACGTAATGGCTAAGATATAGTTCCTTTTCATATACCCTTATGTGAATGAACTTACTCTATGATAACATGGCTAGCATCGAGTGAATATGCTTGTGGTAGTAGCTCTACTTAGAGAAGGAGACTAGAGTGCAAAGAAGCCCTTGATATTCATTAACCATGTGCCTACATGGGATGTGTCCTAGTTCTACCCTTGGCAAGTAGAACACCCTTTATCGGAGTAAGGTAGACTCCAGATTCCATGCCTAGCTAGTATGGTCTATGTTGGTTAATGCATATTCTCATAATGTGGGATACATTCTAGTATTTGATAAGTTCTACAACGTTTAGGTAGTTGAATGGGACGCTATCTAGACATGGCACGAGTAGGCTTTGAGGGTGCTAGGGTGTAAGTTCCCTAGGTTTTCTCCAAGACCATTACGTGAAGTCCTTATTTGATGTAATATCTCTTACTTGACTTAACGAATGATTATGACTTAATTTAATGTAAGTTGAAGAAAAGGATCCCTATCTAGGGTAGCTTCGAGGGTTGCTTAAGTAGGCTTGAAGAGGGTGTATGGGAAGTATCTTCATGTTTTACTCAAGTGAATCTTAGAGTAACCTTAGGTGGTTAGTTAAAAGTTTAAAAGGGAATAATCTTATATTAGGAATCCTTGAGGATAACTTAGGTGTGTGTGAAGGGGTTGTATGGGCGGCCGCTTCATGTCTTACTCAAGTGAGCCTTAGGATGACCTTTGGTAAAAGGGTCTTATGCTTATATGTTTGAAGTGATATTGATGCTATATTATGGGTTACTTGGAATGGTCTTCAATGTGCTTATGACTTGGAGTGGTTTCTTATACTTATGTCATTGAGGTTTTCTTCAAGAAGTGAATGTTTTAAAGAAATGTCCTTTAAGAATGGTTTTAAGTGCATGTAACCATACTTCGTGCATTCTAATGTACTAATTCCATATATTTTGTCTTACCTCTAAAGGTGTAGGTGGCATTTCACAGGATTTATTTGAAGTGAAGCTTGGATATTAGCATTCATTCAAGCAAGTTTTGGTATGTCCTCAATTTATTCGAGGACATAACTAAGTTTAGCTTTTCTTGTTAAAGACATTGAAATAGACTTAGATATTTATGTTTTGTTGATGTATGGGCCGTGACCCAAGATATTAGTGAGTTTAAGTTGGCGACTATGAGACATAGTCTTATTCCAATGATTTTCTATAAATGAGATTTGAAGTATTATTTGATTCTTGAATTCTGCACTATTTTCATATATACATATACGATGAATGATGTCAAAGGTCTTGTATAATCCGAGAGGTCGAATACGTCGTGCCATGATTTGAGAATACCATTTCTTGTAGGGTATACTCTTGGGTCATGAAAGCCTCCTAATTATAGATATGACACGCTTCACACCGATAACTAGGACTTTACATACACGGCTTCATAGACTTCCTAGGACTCTTGAACTCTGGGCTCTGATACCAAGTTTTTCCCACCCTGATCCTACACCTCGGCGTGGCTGGAACTCGAGAACCAATACTGTCCCCAAGTGAACCCTTGGTATGGCTTACTTAATTCAACGGAAGACTTAAATTAATAAGAACAATGCTTATGCAAAACTTAAAGAATAAATGTCTTAGCAAAATTAGCAATTCAGGTCTCATAACAAAGCATCTGTAATACAAGGATGAGAGACTCAAAACTAAACTGTCTGACGGTCTATGAAGCATCTACAATACTAAAGTGGAGGTTTGGATAGACCCCACAACATCCTATAAGGAAAAAACTGAAAAGCGAATAGGTTTGTCCTTTAAAATGCAAGGAGGCTCACCACTGACTCCGAGTGCTCAGTTGGATCAACGAGGTGCTGGATAATGATGATCCTGGTTACCTGTGTCTGTATCATGATACGATGCACTCCAACCAGAATCATTACATTGAATGTACCTTTTATGCGAGTTGGAATGCTAACAAAAACTTAAGCTTTAAAAGAGTAAGAAGGAACACTTACCTTGGCTCTGCTCAACTCATGAATAACTTGACATAATATAAAGCAATAAGACACATGCAATATATAGAAGCTTGTAAAACAATGGAAACACTTAGTTCGTTAAAGAAATGCAATAACAAACTTACTTTACTTATATATGAACTAATATAGTTTTTGTGGGAGATTATATAACCGACAACCACAACTATTAGCCTAAGTGGTGCTACAACGTCTTGCCCACGCTGCCGGAACTGTCTTATACTTGGTCGTCGCATAGAACTACTTAACTTATTTGATCCACTAGATTAACTTACGTGATTATCTAAAAAGTGTGGCTCGTTAATTCCCTTGATGGATACATGGTTTTCATGGAGACTTCAGTTATTATGAACCTGCATCCCCACATCGGTGCTCAATACTACTCCCAAAATGTAATTTAGCTCATGCTTTTAAAGCAACTTCTTTCTTTAGTTTGAGATAATTACTCAATACTTAGCCCAAAGGCTCTTTTGGAGTCGTTGTTCCCTTTTTATTTTGCTCAAATGTGAAAAGATTTATAAACTTCTTTGGGAATACTTAGTTCCCTAACAACATCTGAGAAAATAAACTCAACTCTTTACTCTTTTCTTAACTTGAAACTTGATCCTTAAAACAAAGTTAAAACATTTATCAAAGACTTTTGAAAACATTAAGAAACTTTACTTTGACTTGATTCTTAACTTCTAGACTTAACTCTTAACTCCTTTGACTTTGATCTTAACTTTCCTTGAATTGAATTATGGATTAAAGGTTCATGAACTCATGTTTATGGATGATTTCTTGGGTTTTTGATGTACCTTAGAGTGTTAGAATAGACTAGTAAACCTAGGTACATAACTTAGGAACTAGTAGAAAAGATGGGGGGATGGGGAGAACTGGAGTCCCTGGCTCTCTGAGAGGTGCGAGGCGCTAGCCTTCAAACTTCAGAGAAGTTTTTGTGGTGTACTGACTGGCGCGATGCGCGAGAGGCCAAAGTTTAAAAGAACTTTTCTCACTCTCTGGCAGGCGCGACGCCCCAAGCCTCGCCCAGAAAACATCTCACTTTGATCCTTTGTTTTTCATCTCTAAACCCGTCTAACTTATATAATTCTTTTCCCCAACACTTAGGATCGTTAGTACCCTCAATACCCAATAGATTCAACACGGAAAAAAATCCAGAAACATGTGTAACATTACGGAAAATCATATGTCTAATGAAGAGCCCAGTATGCCCTTAGGATAGCCTATTAGGGGTACATAGGCACCCCAATTCCCAATATTGAGAAATATTAGGCATAGTATAGAAAAATTGGCTAAGGGATATTAACCATTTTTCTATATACGAATAAGAAATATACTTTTTGGGTTGTCATACCCCAATCGAAGATTGATGTTCAATAAATGTACCTGCAATGAAGACCCTAAGCTAAATTAAATGACATCTCAACAAAACATATGAAGTACTAGGCATCCAAGTGTCAAGCCTAGCACCATAGCACATGACCATTTAAAATGATCATGTAAATTAAGCAGTGCCCAAGGACATGGTGAGGGTCCTTGGGACATTAAGTAAACATTCACAAATGAACCATAAATAATAGTTAGTTAGAAAAGTACAACCAACCCATGTGCAAGCACATGTGCAAGACATGTGAAGAAGTGGCCAAGGAGGGGACCACCCTAACCGAATTCGGTTAGGGTAGTTAGGGGGGGAAAACGTGCACAAGGGACCCCTCCATGTGGGGACTAACTTCCTAACTAATTCTAGACTCTAACCTACTGCCCTAAATATCTAACTATCCTAGGACCAAACGAATTAAACTAATTAGTGCACCCGACAACCTAGGACCAAAATCGGGTTGACACTAACCTAGTACTAGTTAAAGAGACAACCTAGTACCTAACCTAGGATGGTCCAAAGAGTTAGTTAAGATCCTAAAGACTTAAGGGTACTTTATTAATTACCCTATAATTAATTTAGCAACTTAATTAATTAATTTAATGGGGCAAAACCGAAATCACAAAGCAATTTCCAGATTTCGGTTAAAACAAGGAAAAGACAACCTAGTACCTAACCTAGGATGGTTCAAAGAATTGGTTATGGTCCTAATGACTTAAGGGTACTTTAGTAATTACCTTAGGTCACCTAATTAATTAAATTAGCAATTTAATTAATTAGTTGAAATGATCAAAACGAAATTCTTACACTAACCTAGTACAACTCAAGAAACATCCTAGTACTTAACCTAGGATGGTCCAAAAGGGTTAATTTTGGTTCCAATGAGTTAGGGGTACTTTAGTACTTACCCTAGGTCGCTAAATTAATTAAATTAAGGATTTAATTAATTAATATAAAGTCAAAATGTTGACCAAAACCATAGTCAATACCAATTTCCGGATTTGACTAGGTGTTATGTTCTCCTATGTTTTGTCAACTTAGGAGGGGCGTTTCGGTAATTGGTTAATTAGTTTATTAAATTAACTTATTAAACCTAAGTTTTATAATTCAAGATCAGTTCTTAAACATAAAAATCACGTTCAAACTCATAGAAAAGGCGACACAAAAACAGCAAGCAACGAATGAAAGAAAAACAGAAAATTTATCGATTTCTCTAGGGCGATTTCAAGGTTTCTTCAAGGTTTCGTTCAAGGTGGTATTCGTAGATTAAGTTCTACATAATGTATGGGTTTCTCTCCTGGAATTCCTTCTCCAAGAGTATTTTCCTTTGAACGAATCACAAGATCTTGAAAACTAGGGTTGTTCCCGTCGTTCTCGTTGAACTTCCCTTCCCTAGTATCCTTTTCGATTTCAATGTTGAATAGGTTAGAGATCATGTTGTTGGTATGTGGTGCTGGATGTTCTTAACATGTATTGTTCTTGAATGATGAGTATTGAATGGACTTATTAACTTGTAATTGCGTAAAGTTAATCTTATCATGATAATTAAGGATCGATAATATACTAAGATAAGTCCGTAATGTGTTAAGTGAATTATGTGCCTTTGGATGAATGTTGACTTGCTGTTGTTATGATGTTATGAAGATGCTAAAGCCATCAAATATTAATATGATGCTGTCCAATATGTTCTTAAAACGTGACACTAAAAGCCATAAACTAAGAATTGGCTCAAAGACATCTATGAAATCATATCTTGAATAAATTGGCTATCTGATTCCAATAAAGTTGGCTAACTCTATTTGGTCAAAATGAATATATGCTAATGGCTAGGAACTTATGTAAATGATTAAAAGATTGGTTAATGGTTCATACATATGGCAATTTAAATATGAACATACGTAAAAATTGGCTTATGCCAAAAAGATTGAATTGGTTAGTCTAACATACCCTATCCACACGAATTGTGAACGTAAAAACATTGAACTGTTCTTCTAAGTTAATCAAAGGTTAAAAGTTCAAGTGTAGTGAAAGTTTGGCTTATGCCAATAAATTGGCCTACAATATTATCTCCAAAAATATGTAATAGAATTGGCTAATGATTCCATGAAATTATATTTGAATGAAAGTTTGGCTTATTCCAATAAATTGGCCTACAATATTATCTCCAAAAATATGTAATAGAATTGGCTAATGATTCCATGAAATTATATTTGAACAAAAGTTTGGCTTATGCTAATAAATTGGCCTACAGTATTATCTCCAAAAATATTTAATAGAATTGGCTAATGATTCCAT
The DNA here is from genome assembly GCA_016801875.1 of Solanum sitiens. Taxonomy (NCBI): domain Eukaryota; kingdom Viridiplantae; phylum Streptophyta; class Magnoliopsida; order Solanales; family Solanaceae; genus Solanum; species Solanum sitiens. Next base: position 438,294 of record JABWTJ010000287.1, read on the forward strand.
GAAATTATATTTGAATGAAAGTTTGGCTTATGCCAATAAACTAGCCTACAATATTATCTCCAAAAATATGTAATAGAATTGGCTAATGATTCCATGAAATTATATTTGAATGAATGTTTGGCTTGTGCCAATAAATTGACTATGAAGTTATTTTCAAAATTTCTAGGCTAATACTAATCATATGCCAATCTTCTGTAGCCTAAACAATGAAATGACAATTGAAGTACTTTTAAGCTAATTCAATGAATCCATAACCAAGGGCATTCCATTCATTGGGACAACTCCCAACATGCTCTACAAGAATGAACTATGAACACATGAAACTCATTGAATGAAGTGCTCATCGTCCATAAACGGTGATATGAAGCTACTACACTAAAGTAAGTAACGTGAGTTATAACATAATTAATGGGGTCTAAATTAACTAAGTGACCAGAATGGGGTGTTAAAGGAAGTGAGACAAGTCTTACTTACACCAAAGCTAATTTGTTAAAAGAATACTCACGAATGAAGGTGTTAGAATGTGTGAGACTAGTCTCATTAACACCTAAGGATGATATGTAAGGACAATTCACATTCATCAATGTAAAGTAAGGATGATATATAAGGACAATTCACATTCATCAATGTAAAGTAAGGATGATATGTAAGGACAATTCACATTCATCAATGTAAAGTAAGGATGATATGTAAGGACAATTCACATTTCATCAATGTAAAGTAAGGATGACAAGTCATCAAAAGAGTAAATAAGTCTCAATCATACTCTATATGTAAGTGTAAGGACAGTTCACACTTAATACTAATGATGAGATGAGAAATCATCTAATGATCTATGATGTCCTCATGCTAGAATCCAGCTTCCATGATGTATGAGTTGAATGTAATGGAACTTTATACTGAGCACCGATAGGCTAGCTATGAGCGGTGATGCCTTACTTCGGGAAGGGCGGAGGTTCACGTAACTCTCATGAGATGAGACTGTCCGGCATGCCGGGTATGGGTCTCCTTACATCTCCTAGTCTTTGAACTTATACTGCCAATATAGGGACCTAGCAGGGTTCAATTCCCTATATATGCTAGCATGTTTTGGTTTCACCTTGGCCAGTGACTCCACCTCTTTTCGGTGTGGGGAAGACACCGGATTTCATGAGCTCACATGATCTATGTTGGTTAAAGTTGAAGTTACTCAAAGTATGAAAGATAAAGAAATGAACGATACCGAAGGTGTTTGTGCAAGACAATCAGGAGGTGAAATCAGATTCAAGTAATGACATTAGGTCATTCTTGGTCGTTGCACTTCATGATCCCGATGAGAGTCTTAAACTTCATCCTAGGTATGGCTGGTGTTTACATCAGCATACGAATGAATGAAATGAATAATGTTAAGTACGAATGAACGAATGAAGTAGACTCTGTGTTTGTTAAAGAAGGCCCTCGGGTTGAGGTCCCATATGTTGGGCCCTCACTTGAGATGTCTTAATGCTATATCAACGATTCCAAGGTCTCGTGTATATGAAATGTATAATTATAAAACATGGAAGTAATGAAATCAATGGCATAATCAATAGAGAATTGCTTATGAAATGTAATGAATACTTGATGTAATGAATAACTTATTGTAAGGATAGTCAAATCGTGTCCAATAAAGTTTAAAATAAGTAAAGGGCATAGCCAATAATGAATCCTCATGTTATGAAAATGATAAACCCAAATAAATTGGCTTATGATGACTTTATATAATTGACAAAAGATGTTAGCCAAATAAAATTGGCTTATAATGGCTTCTTTTATTATGAAAATGATCATAGCCAATAATGAATTCAAATATACTTATCAAAATTGATCAACTAATGTATTAGCCAATAAAAATTCGCTTATAAAGAATTCATGCCCAAAGTAAGCAAGAATATAAGTTTATTGATATGCCCCAAGAACTATGCACATTATGCAATCAACTAAAGAATGAGTATAGTCAATAAGTATTGACTTATAAATATATTCATGCCCCAAATTGTAGTTAAGTCAAATTTCTTAATCTCTTGAATTACTACTTGATTCATCGTGGGTATGGGACTACAATGAATCATTGCACTTGTAAGTAAAACATAGGACTAAAGGAGTTATAGAACTACACAACAAGAAGAAGAAAGAGACTGAAAAATAATCTAAGTGTACAAAGAGGAGCTCTCGGCCTAAGAGGATCAAAATCTCAAATCTTCGCTCGAGTTGTTCTAAAATTATGTTGATGATACTAATGTCTTGTAATCATATAGAAAATGAATTGTGTGCTTTGAATGCATTAAAATACATCATATTCATACCACAATTCACAACTAACGAATTAGGAAAGTCTAATGACTAGACTTTCTAGAAATGGCATGTTGCTTAGGAAGAGCTTTCCTTGATCATGCATAGCTTTATGTGTATGTGTGCGTACACCCATACTTAGTACAGGTGGTGTACTAACCCCCTACTATTTACTATTTTTATAGGTGCAGGTCTGAGGACAGATTGACGACAGTTGCAGTGGTTTAGACTTCAGTGTTTCTCCAAACCAATTGGTAGGTTCTCATGATTTCGAGGATGCTACAGATTTAGTCTATCCTTAGTATTAGACATAGCTAGTTGATGTTGTCCCTAGCGTTTCTTTCGTATCTTCATTTTGAAGCTTTGTAATAAGGCCGTGTTTGGCAAACTATTTATGATATATTCATCTTCAGTTTCAAATTGATTCTTTATGTTAGATGGTTGTTTTCTTATGTTGAGCTTAGTATATGATGTATCTAGTTAATAATTATATGAAGTCTATGTATACTTCATACATATAAAAAAATTTAAATTTTCCGCAAATTTAACTAGATGAATGTGATGAATGCAAGATGAGGCTTGTCTGCGACCTCTGAGAGGTGAACGACGCCGGTTGCGATCCGGATTCTAGAATCGGAGTCGTGACAAACTTGGTATCAGAGCATGAGGTTAAATTACCTAGGATCTAAAGCTCAACACAACCACGTTACGTAGTTTCTAGCTTATGGTTGTGAAGCGCGCCACAATCATGACTTAGAGACTACACGATGATAGGAAATCTTCCCTTCTTCTACTAATTATCGTGCTATCTAGAGATTTGACACTTTGTGTCATTATAAGTATCTAACTTCCTTCTTGTGTGAACGCGTAGAAGAATACACACAAGGATTAGGATGGCCAAGTGGTCTAAGGCGCCAGACTGAAGATCTGGACTTCCCAAGAAGGGGCAATGATGGACATGTCCAGCGTGATCAAAAGATGTGTAGTAAGTATGGTCGTTCGCATGAAGGTGAGCACATGGTAGATTCTAAATGCATGCCACGGGTGTTAATGAAAAGGAGGAGGCTAAGTTGGCTGCATATAAGCTCAAGGATGTGGCTCATGTATGGATTGGCTCCATAAGTTTTATGCTACGATAGATTGTCGAAACATGATAGTGAGGCTTCAGTTTCCAAATGAGTTAGAGCTGGAATGGGAAGGGCGTGGTTCAAATCCAATAGGCCAAATCGTTTCACATTTAAAAGACAATAAGTTGATAGCTAAGGGTATTTATACCACTTAGTTAGAGTCAAAGACTTAGAAAAAGAAGTCCCTTCCATAGACTCTATGTCCGTAGTAAATATGAGATCTCGTTACCCTGACTTGTTCAGTTCTTGAGGTTAGATATACTCTTGCTAGGTCTGGTTTATGTTTAAGAAACTCTAAGTTTAAGTGATTTAGTTGATTTGGTGTTATAAGTCACTAATCGTATGTCTTATAATAAAACTATGTGAGTTAAAACGAAGTTATGTTGAATTTTATGTTGCTGTTTTTGTGTAGCATAGGCATGTTTTCTGTGTTGCATGATTTGTGATGTGCATTAAGTTAAGTGTGATTGAGAAGGAAATTCCTCAATCTTAAATATGAAGCTTCAGATAAGCTTGAATGATATGCATCATCCAAATATGTGTGAATCATATATTCACAAAAGAGAAAAGTTTAAGCATGATAAAGTAACTTTCGAAAATCACCCTCTTTGTTTAAATGATGTGTAAGTGTTATTCGGGGACGAATGTTCCTAAGGGGGGGATAATGTAACATTCCGGAAATTCATATGTCTAATGAAGAGCCCAGTATGCCCTTAGGATAGCCTATTAGGGGTACATAGGCACCCCAATGCCCAATATTGAGAAATATTGGGCATAGTATAGAAAAATTGGCTAAGGGATATTAACCAATTTTCTATATACGAATAAGAAATATACTTTTTGGGTTGTCATACCCCAATCCAAGATTGATGTTCAATAAATGTACCTGCAATGAAGACCCTAAGCTAAATTAAATGACATCTCAACAAAACATATGAAGTACTAGGCATCCAATTGTCAAGCCTAGCACCATAGCACATGACCATTTAAAATGATCATGTAAATTAAGCAGTGCCCAAGGACATGGTGAGGGTCCTTGGGACAATAAGTAAACATTCCCAAATGAACCATAAATAATAGTTAGTTAGAAAAGTACAACCAACCCATGTGCAAGCACATGTGCAAGACATGTGAAGAAGTGGCCAAGGAGGGGACCACCCTAACCGAATTCGGTTAGGGTAGTTAGGGGGGGGGAAACGTGCACAAGGGACCCCTCCATGTGGGGACTAACTTCCTAACTAATTCTAGACTCTAACCTACTGCCCTAAATATCTAACTAACCTAGGACCAAACGAATTAAACTAATTAGTGCACCCGACAACCTAGGACCAAAATCGGGTTGACACTAACCTAGTACTAGTTAAAGAGACAACCTAGTACCTAACCTAGGATGGTCCAAAGAGTTAGTTAAGACCCTAACGACTTAAGGGTACTTTATTAATTACCCTATAATTAATTTAGCAACTTAATTAATTAATTTAATGGGGCAAAACCGAAATCACAAAGCAATTTCCAGATTTCGGTTAAAACAAGAAAAAGACAACCTAGTACCTAACCTAGGATGGTTCAAAGGATTGGTTATGGTCCTAACGACTTAAGGGTACTTTAGTAATTACCTTAGGTCACCTAATTAATTAAATTATCAATTTAATTAATTAGTTTAAATGATCAAAACGAAATTCTTACACTAACCTAGTACAACTCAAGAAACATCCTAGTACTTAACCTAGGATGGTCCAAAAGGGTTAATTTTGGTTCCAATGACTTAGGGGTACTTTAGTACTTACCCTAGGTCCCTAAATTATTTAAATTAAGGATTTAATTAATTAATATAAAGTCAAAATGTTGACCAAAACCATAGTCAATACCAATTTCCGGATTTGACTAGGTGTTATGTTCTCCTATGTTTTGTCAACTTAGGAGGGGCGTTTTGGTAATTGGTTAATTAGTTTATTAAATTAACTTATTAAACCTAAGTTTTATAATTCAAGATCAGTTCTTAAACAAAAAAATCACGTTCAAACTCATAGAATAGGTGACACAAAAACAGCAAGCAATGAATGAAAGAAAAACAGAAAATTTATCGATTTCTCTAGGGCGATTTCAAGGTTTCTTCAAGGTTTCGTTCAAGGTAGTCTTCGTAGATTAAGTTCTACATACTGTATGGGTTTATCTCCTGGAATTCTTTCTCCAAGAGTATTTTCCTTAGAACGAATCACAAGATCTTGAAAACTAGGGTTGTTCCCGTCGTTCTCGTCGAACTTCCCTTCCCTAGTATCCTTTTCGATTTCAATGTTGAATAGGTTAGAGATCATGTTGTTGGTATGTGGTGCTGGCTGTTCTTAACATGTATGGTTCTTGAATGATGAGTATTGAATGGACTTATTAACTTGTAATTGCATAAAGTTAATCTTATCATGATAATTAAGGATCGATAATATACTAAGATAAGTCCGTAATGTGTTAAGTGAATATGTGCCTTTGGATGAATGTTGACTTGCTGTTGTTATGATGTTATGAAGATGCTAAAGCCATCAAATGTTAATATGATGCTGTCCAATATGTTCTTAAAACGTGACACTAAAAGCCATAAACTAAGAATTGGCTCAAAGACATCTATGAAATCATATCTTGAATAAATTGGCTATCTGATTCCAATAAAGTTGGCTAACTCTATTTGGTCAAAATGAATATATGCTAATGGCTAGGAACTTATGTAAATGATTAAAAGATTGGTTAATGGTTCATACATATGGCAATTTAAATATGAACATACGTAAAAATTGGCTTATGCCAAAAAGATTGAATTGGTTAGTCTAACATACCCTATTCACACGAATTGTGAACGTAAAAACATTGAATTGTTCTTCTAAGTTAATCAAAGGTTAAAAGTTCAAGTGTAGTGAAAGTTTGGCTTATGCCAATAAATTGGCCTACAATATTATCTCCAAAAATATGTAATAGAATTGGCTAATGATTCCATGAAATTATATTTGAATGAAAGTTTGGCTTATGCCAATAAATTGGCCTACAATATTATCTCCAAAAATATGTAATAGAATTGGCTAATGATTCCATGAAATTATATTTGAACAAAAGTTTGGCTTATGCTAATAAATTGGCCTACAATATTATCTCCAAAAATATTTAATAGAATTGGCTAATGATTCCATGAAATTATATTTGAATGAAAGTTTGGCTTATGCCAATAAATTGGCCTACAATATTATCTCCAAAAATATGTAATAAAATTGGCTAATGATTCCATGAAATTATATTTGAATGAATGTTTGGCTTGAACCAATAAATTGACTATGAAGTTATTTTCAAATTTTCTAGGCTAATACTACTCATATGCCAATTTTGTGTAGCCAAAACAATGAAATGACAATTGAAGTACTTCTAAGCTAATTCAATGAATCCATAACCAAGGGCATTCCATTCACTGGGACAACTCCCAACATGCTCTACAAGAATGAACTATGAACACATGAAACTCATTGAATGAAGTGCTCATCGTCCATAAATGGTGATATGAAGCTACTACACTAAAGTAAGTAACGTGAGTTATAACATAATTAAAGGGGTCTAAATTAAGTAAGTGACCAGAATGGGGTGTTAAAAGAAGTGAGACAAGTCTTACTTACACCAAAGCTAATTTGTTAAAAGAATACTCACGAATGAAGGTGTTAGAATGTGTGAGACTAGTCTCATTAACACCTAAGGATGATATGTAAGGACAATTCATATTCATCAATGTAAAGTAAGGATGATATGTAAGGACAATTCACATTCATCAATGTAAAGTAAGGATGATATGTAAGGACAATTCACATTCATCAATGTAAAGTAAAGATGATATGTAAGGACAATTCACATTTCATCAATGTAAAGTAAGGATGACAAGTCATCAAAAGAGTAAATAAGTCTCAATCATACTCTATATGTAAGTGTAAGGACAGTTCACACTTAATACTAATGATGAGATGAGAAATCATCTAATGATATATGATGTCCTCATGCTAGAAGTCAGCTTCATGATGTATGAGTTGAATGTAATGGAACTTTATACTGAGCACCGATAGGCTAGCTATGAGCGGTGATGCCTTCCTTCGGGAAGGACGGAGGTTCACGTAACTCTCATGAGATGAGACTGTCCGGCATGCCGGGTATGGGTCTCCTTACATCTCCTAGTCTTTGAACTTATACTGCCAATATAGGGACCTAGCAGGGTTAAATTCCCTATATACGCTAGCATGTTTTGGTTTCACCTTGGCCAGTGACTCCACCTCTTTTCGGTGTGGGGAAGACACCGGATTTCATGAGCTCACATGATCTATGTCGGTTAAAGTTGAAGTTACTCAATGTATGAAAGATAAAGAAATGAACGATACCGAAGGTGTTTGTGCAAGACAATCAGGAGGTGAAATCAGATTCAAGTAATGGTATTAGGTCATTCTTGGTCGTTGCACTTCATGATCCCGATGAGAGTCTTAAACTTCATCCTAGGTATGGCTGGTGTTTACATCAGAATACGAATGAATGAAATGAATAATGTGAAGTACGAATGAACGAATGAAATAGACTCTGTGTTTGTTAAAGAAGGCCCTCGGGTTGAGGTCCCATATGTTGGGCCCTCACTTGAGATGTCTTAATGCTATATCAACGATTCCAAGGTCTCGTGTATATGAAATGTATAATTATAAAACATGGAAGTAATGAAATCAATGGCATAATCAATAGAGAATTGCTTATGAAATGTAATGAATACTTGATGTAATGAATAACTTGTTGTAAGGATAGTCAAATCGTGTCCAATAAAGTTTACAATAAGTAAAGGGCATAGCCAATAATGAATCCTCATGTTATGAAAATGATAAAGCCAAATAAATTGGCTTATGATGACTTTATATAATTGACAAAAGATGTTAGCCAAATAAAATTGGCTTATAATGACTTCTTTTATTATGAAAATGATCATAGCCAATAATGAATTCAAATATACTTATCCAAATTGATCAACTAATGTATTTAGCCAATAAAAATTGGCTTATAAAGATTTCATGCCCTAAGTAAGCAAGAATATAAGTTTTAATGATATGCCCCAAGAACTATGCACATTATGCAATCAACTAAAGAATGAGTATTGTCAATAAGTATTGACTTATAAATATATTCATGCCCCAAATTGTAGTTAAGTCAAATTTCTTAATCTCTTGAATTACTACTTCATTCATCGTGGGTATGGGACCACAATGAATCATTGCACTTGTAAGTAAAACATAGGACTAAAAGATTTATAGAACTACACAACAAGAAGAAGAAAAAGACTGAAAAATAATCTAAGTGTACAAAGAGGAGCTCTCTGCCTAAGAGGATCAAAATCTCAAATCTTCGCTCGAATTGTTCTAAAATTATGTTGATGATACTAATATCTTGTAATCATATAGAAAATGAATTGTGTGCTTTGAATGCATTAAAATACATCATATTCATACAACAATTCACAACTAACGAATTAGGAAAGTCTAATGACTAGACTTTCCAGAAATGGCATGTTGCTTAGGAAGAGCTTTCCTTGATCATGCATAGATTTATGTGTATGTGTGCATACACCCATAATTAGTACAAGTGGTGTACTAACCCCCTACTATTTACTATTTTTATAGGTGCAGGTCTGAGGACAGATTGACGACACTTGCAGTGGTTTAGACTTCAGCGTTTCTCCAAACCAATTGGTAGGTCCTCATGATTTCGAGGATGCTACAGATTTAGTCTATCCTTAGTTTTAGACATAGCTAGTTGATGTTGTCCCTAGCGTTTCTTTCGTACCTTCATTTTGAAGCTTTATAATAAGGCCGTGTTTGGCAAACTATTTATGATATATTCATCTTCAGTTTCGAATTGATTCTTTATGTTAGATGGTTGTTTTCTTATGTTGAGCTTAGTATATGATGTATCTAGTTAATAATTATATAAAGTCTATGTATACTTCATACATATAAAAAGTTTTAAATTTTCCGCAAATTTAACTAGATGAATGTGATGAATGCAAGATGAGGCTTGTCTGCGACCTCTGAGAGGTGAACGACGCCGGTTGCGATCCGGATTCCAGAATCTGAGTCATGACAACACGAATCAAATCAACAATACGAATTCAACAACTCAACCCACAAGAATTTGACAATGTTCTTCAAGAACTTCACTTTTTAACATGTAAACAACTCAAAACCACTGAATTAAAAAAATTGTTGTGTGGGAGAACTAACCCAAAACTAAAATATATCACATACCTTGATAGGGATGACCCTCAACGAATTCCACTCACAAATCTTGACGTTCATGGTGAACTCAGGACTTCTCTCCCTTTCTTTCTTGTTTCTCTCTTCTCCATGCCCTAAGCGTAATGTCTAATTTTCCAAACTGAACTAAACTTAGTTTTTACCTCAATAAACCCCTAAAAACGAATTAGGAAATTAATTTGTGGAAATACTAGTTTGTCCTTCGTTTAATCAGGATCTGGACTTTTCTCACTCCAATAGTACAACTTCCGGTTGGCATATCTCACTCATATGACATCAATAATGCGCAATCTCGGAAAAGTTGGAAAGATATCTCCAAGGGCTTTTCAACCATATCAAGAACTACCTCTAACTCATCTTGAGCTAGAAGTTACGGCCGTTTGAAAATGACCAAAACTCACTTTCTTAACTTAGGCAATTTTCCTGATTTTTCCTTTTCTTTCCAAAAATGAATATTTTTAGTTTCTTAGATTATTCTTAGATATTTAAAATTGTGCGTCATACTACCCTTTGTTAACTATAAATAGAGTGGTTTCCTCAAATTTTTAAACTACTATTTTTTTTTTATGATTCTATTCTTCTCTTCTTAATAATAACTTAAGTTTGATTTACAGACCTTGACAATTTAAAAGTTCACTGAAATTTGATCACTCACTAACATGAATGTTAAATTAATATCAGTTTTAGTATATATTCTACATTTTATATCAGTATTTGTTTATATTATATTACATTGCAAGTAACAACTCCAACAATACAATAGTAACTAAGTATTGTGTGTGAATATATATATATATATATATATATATATATATATATATATATATATATTGGTAGGTTTTCTTTCTTTTAAAATAATAATAATTATGACATTAAAAGAAACGTATCCTTAAAAAGGGATTCTATTTTGTAGTTTTCAACACTTAAAAAATAAATTCACTAGGAAGAAGTAAAATTTTAGATAATTAAATTTTAACCCACATGAAATAATTTAAGAAATAAAATGGTGTAAAATCTTGGATTCGGTCAAAACTTAGGTGTTTACATTGACCTCGACCCTAGTTGTAGGTGCACTGGTGGAGCTACCTTAGGAGCGGAAGTAATCTGCCTACGGAAAGGGCAATTTTGTCCAAGTGATTCAACTCTCAACAATCAATGTAACCTTGTGATGATCGACTCCCAGAAGAACATCCACTATAGTCTGAAGCACAAGAGTAAGACTCATGTCTCTAACATGATCCGTTGTATCTTCCCTCGCATCTATGTCACGACTCAAATTTATAAGTCATGATGACACATATGTTCCCAGCGATAGGTAAGTCAACCCAATAATTTTACCAATTTAACTAAATAATGGGGGAAAAAATAAACAACAAGTAAAATGTCTCTAACATTAAGTCCTTCGTAAATACGAATTGCTGAAGACTAGAATACCACCAAAGGATTGGTTTCATAAGTACAAGATTTTCTAAAATACGGTGCAAGTCCGAAAATAAAATGACAAGCCTAAACATAAGAGATAACCTATCTGGAAACAAAACAAACAAAATAAACCATAAAATAAAGGGAGGTGTGGGTTACGAAATCGCCAAACAGCTCACCACAACTCCAAGATACTCCAAGCTCGGACTCAAAAAGGTCCACAAGAGGTGCTCGTACTAAGAATAGAATTTTACCACATAAGAGTGCAACAAGTGTAGTATGAGTACGAAACCACGTGTACCAAGTATATCTCATAGATCGACAACAAAGAAGTAGTGATGGGAGTTCATATAAGGAAATCTGTTCTTTAATTATATAAGTCTATATTATACATACAAGTCAAGTTTCATCAAATAGAGGTAATCAAATATCAAGTACTTTTCAACCACCAATAAAAAACATAATCATTAATAATGAAGGATGTCATGAGATGCAATGCAATATGAGACCATGAAATGATATGCCTCAAATTCCAATTACTCTCTCAACCATATATACATGATACTCCTTGAATATACATCGATATTTCATGACCCATGGGGGACTCTCAAGGTCCATATACTGACATACACGATCTCCACGTGTCTTTATGAACGATTTTAATGCAGTATCCTAAAATTAAACAATTTCTTCATGGACGATGTATATGTGCGCAAATTATAATCTTAATATCTCACCATTCCCAGCACGAACGATCTCCACGTGCCCAACTTATATGGAATCTGGTCAATGGATGTGCACAATGTGAGATCAAAGAAAAGGGATGATGGTGCATCTCCATAAAATAACAATATGATATGTAATCACCTTAGCTATCACAAGTATACGGGTTCAATAAAGTACACAATCACACATAATGAATCACATCAATAATATATAGACTAATGCCCATATGCTATGGCATTCTCAGATTTCAGTCTGTATTCTATAGTAATAAACTTTCGCTTTATAACACAAGTACTCGTACCAATGCACATCACACCATTGGTACGAGACCCCCATCTTTCACCCTTACCCATGATGCATTTCATTTTCAATATCTAACTAGAAAAACGTCATTTAATGAAGTCTAAAAGTCTTAACGTACTTTGAATGTTAAACACATGTCACGAATCCTTAAGATTTTGCCTTTTCCTTTCGTAAAACTTCAAAATGTTCTGAATCTATGAAATATGCAATATTCGCAAACAAGTGAGTCCACAGACACACGTGTTATTATAGGTCTAACCAAGATTCAAACTCACACTATCTATAATCAAACTCCTAATTTTGGTGTCAATTGACATGTCAAGACACATATTTGTTAAATTTTAAGCCTAGAGTTAAGACCCATCCCTCCAAATATCATATCTACGGATATTCATATAACACAATTCAACCCAAAACTTAATTTTCTATGTCCATGTATTAAACTTCCACTATAATGTAATAATTATTAGAAAATTCTAAACTTAAAAAAAAATCACACCTTGTAACCTTAACAAAATGAAAGCACCCAGAATTCAAATTGCATTATCTTTGTTTTGCCGAGGATTATTTTTTTTCCTAACAACCAATTATTTACCCCCCAATAGAACAATCACGTGTTGCAACAACTAATCGAAAAGAAGTTGATTCTTTTCCTCTATCTTTCCAATCAAAAATCCTAAATTTTCCAACCCTATGCCACTGATTCATAACACAGGAAATTGTAACCATTTTCCACCAATCAATACAGCAATAAGTGATGCCCAACATTCCAAAAATAAAGATATGCAAATATACTTTGGAGTTTTGGCAAGAGTTTTTACCTGAAGCAAGTTTTATCATCTTCAATATCAAAACCACAAAGGACCATCGTTTCTATTTTATTTTATTTTGAGTATCGTTGTTTCTAGTTATGTCAAAAATCATTTTACCCCACTTTAGTTAGTTTAATTGTATATATGGGCCAAATGGTAAGAATATTAAATAAATTATGGATTTTACTCATTAGCTACCAACTTAAAAGAATATTTACTTTATTTGATAAATATCGTTGCTAATTAAATAATTGTAGTTATTGAATACTTCAATTTTTTTTCATTTAAATTTTAATTATTATTATTATTATTATTTTGAGGGGAGGAGTCAAAATAGTCCTCGTTCTCAAAACGACCTAGTGAGTCATTACATCATCTACCAATTATACACATGTTCATCCTCCAACGGTAAAAGAATAGAACGCACTTGAACGCTCAAAAAGCCGAGGATACCTCATGTAAAACTCGATCTCTCATGTAGCCTCCTCCACTGGACGATTCTTCCATTGAACCTTTACTGAAGCAATCTCTTTTGACCTCAACTTTCAGGTTTTTCTATCCAAATTGGTTAACAACTCCTCATCAAAAGTCAAATTTTGATCAAGTAACACTGAATCACATTGAATCACATGAGCACTACCTTAATGATACTTCTTCAGCATCTATACATCAATACAGGTTGAACACCCGACAACCCAGGTGGCAAAGAAAACTCATACGTTGTTGGGTATGTAGCAAGAATGATGGGAAATGGAGGGAAGATAAAAAGAGAGGAACTTGAAAAGTTGGGAACTTGAAAAGTTGGGAACTTGAATAGTTGGGAACATGAAAAGTGCTCTTATGCTTTAGTCAAAAGGCATTTGTCCCTCATCGGTGGTGAAAAGAAAAATAGGAGAGTTTGAATATAGAAACACTCGTATTATTGTTACGAGGGTTGGAAAGAGGGACCCCCTCACACCGTCGCCGTCGTCGCTCGACTCGGCTTTGGCTTTGGCTTTGGAAAATGATAGATCGAGAGATATTTTTTTGGGACAAAGTTTGTTTTAATTATTTAATTAATTATTAATTTAATTAATTAAATTAAATTAAATGGACAAAAAATTTTCAATTAATTAGTTGAACACAGAAACATTTTCAATTTCTTAGTTGATTAACCTGACCCGACTCGGATCCACGCGACCCGTTTTTTTAAATCATTCCTGTTTTTATTTGAACTTCCCACTATTTGGAAATGTATGTTTTGAAAGGTTGCAACCTTCAGCAACAACCAGGACTGTTTCAAAGGTTTCAAACTTTCATTAATGGTCATGTGGATTCGTAAAGGGTTGCAACCTTTCGGAACCTCTTCCTCTTGCCTATAAATACCATTCATTCTTCAGAATTTTTCCTAACGAATTTTTCTGATTCCTTCTTCTTCTTCTGCACAAAAATTTCTTTTGTGTACATTACTTCTGTTGAGTGGTTCGCTGACTCCAGAATTTTTGGTATATATACGCTGGTGATTTAGATCATTCTATCTTGGGGGTATATTTCAAATCAAACCTCAGATACTAGAGGGAATAATTTCCTTAAGGGGACATTGTGCAGTCAGTGGGCTTGATCTTTTTCTATTTTAATAAATTCTGGTATGTTTGCAGATCTTAGTTTTTCTGAATTAAATTATGTTCATCTTTCTTACTAGTTCAATAAACTTTGGTTACTTTGTGTTTCTGAAAAAGTTTTGTTGGAATCATTAATTTTATTTTTCAAACACAGAATGCCAACAATCTTAAGGAAATTATTATTTTATTTTAATATGTGATTTTGGTGGAGACAAAAATATTCGTGGTTTTATACTACTTTAAAGTTGGCAATTTTGAGTTATTGCTTACTAAGACTGTATCAATTTTTCTTTATCAGAAATAGAAAACAACAATGTTATAGTAGTGGTTGTTGTTGCACCAACCCAAACTGTTGTACCACAAGCAAAGAAACTTAGTTGTGTGCATCTTCCATCTCCAAGAAAGGACAAAGACAAAGACAAAGGCAAAGGCAAAAGTCAAGCAAACATCGTGGAAGAGATGGAAGATGCAGATGACTTGTGTGCAATGATCTCATAGTGTAACTTAGTTGGAAATACCAAGGAGTGGTTTCTCGAGTCAGGTTCCACTCAACATATTTGCTCTGCGAACGAAGCCTTTGCAATGTACACTGTTGCTGAGTACGATGAAGATTTATTCATGGGAAACACAGCAACATCAAGGATTGCATGAACTGGGAAAGTAATGTTGAAAATGACATCCAGCAAGGTCTTGACATTGAACAGTGTTCTGCATATCCCTACTATTAGGAATAATTTAGTTTTTGCTGCACTACTCGTTAAGAACGAGTTTAAGAGTGTTCTACTTAGTGATAAAGTTGTAATAAGTAAGAATGAGATGTTCATAGGAAAGGGCTACCTCAATGAGGACCTTTTCAAACTGAATGTAATGGTTGTTGACAGTATTAATAAGAATTATGGTTTTCTTTACTCATTGGAGTCAAATGATTTATGGCATGCCCGTTTGGGACATTTAATTACAAAGCCTTGCAAAAATTGGTTACTCTTGAAGTATTGCCTAATTTTAAATGCGATAAATCAAAATGTGAAATTTGCGTGGAAAGTAAGTTTGGTAAACATACTTACAAGTATGTTGAAAGAAATTCAAATCCTTTAGACTAAATTCACACAGATATATGCGATATGAATTTGACACCATCTCGTGGTGGGAAAAAGTATTTTATAACTTTTATTGACAATTGCACTCGATTTTGTTATGTATATTTGCTTAATAGTAAGGATGAATCAATTGATGCATTTAAGCAATACAAAAATGAAGTGGAGAACCAATTGAATCTAAAGATAAAAATGATTTTAAGTGATAGGAGAGGAGAATACGATTCTCCTTTTGCGGAGATACGTTTGGAATATGGTATTATTCATCAAACTACTACACCCTATACACCACAGTCAAATGGTTTGGTAGAACGGAAGAATAGAACACTAAAGGAAATGATGAATGCCTTAATGATCAATTCTGGTTCACCGCAAAACCTTTCGGGGGAAGTCATCCTTAAAACTTATAAGATACTCACTAGGGTAACCGTAGCAAAACACAATCAATTCCATATCAGTTGTGGAAAGTAAGGAAACCCAACTTGAAATATCTCAAAGTGTGGGGGTGTTTAGCTAAGGTAGAGGTTCCTTTACCCAAAAGGGTGAAAATTGGACACAAAACGATAGATTGTGTATTTATTGGATATGTTATGAACAGTAAGTCCTGTCAGTTTTTGGTTCACAAATCTGATAATCCTGAGATTCATGTTAAAACGATATTTGAGTCAGATAACACACAGTTTTTTAACACATTTATCCGTATAAAACTGAATGTGATTCCACAAAAGACCTAAACGACCACGAGAAGAATCAATGAAAAATACACTAGCTAGTGAGGATCCTAGGCGTAGAACTTTCCAATGGAAAGCCACTTCTTTAAGACCAGATTTTGTGGCACTGTTGCTTGAAAATGAGCCTCAAACATTTAAAGCAGCTATGTCTTCGTGGAACATTCCAGAAGTCTAAGACCTAATATAGAGTCTCACATGATGAACTAGTCCTTGTAACACTGTTTGAAGACCTAAAGTAATGTCTTTGAAACATTTATGAAGTTTTAAGTCAAAACGTCAAGGAACGTCCATGACATCCGGTGAATAGTCAAATAGACACTAGTGTGCCTTGTCATGTTTCATGGGTCGTCGATGGACCAACGGTCCGTAGGTCGGGGAGTCGTTGACTGGGTCTATGTTTCACTTTCCAATTTTAAGTTGAGGGAATTAATTAGTTAGTTGGTTAGTTAATTAATTAAGGGCTAAGGGGTGCTAATTAAGTTAGTTAAGGGACTATATAAGACATAAACCTAATTCATCTAACCCAACACCCCTCAATTCCCAAACTTAAATTCTCTCTATATTCTCTCTACTCTCTCTCTCTCTATTCCCAAAGACTCCATTGAAGATCAATTCAAGTTCACTAGGGCTCCACGATTCAACTTATTCTCCATCAGTCTTCAACTATTGTTACGGTATGGGAACTCTTCACCTTTGGGACTCCTTTCCCCAAAGGGTTCTTCAAATTTGATTTCCAAAAGTGAAGAAAACATGGGTTTCATTCTTAAGCCAAAATTGATATTTCAAATTGTATTGTTCTTGGTTTGTTTTGATTATTATGGATATATTATGACTGATTATTGGTTAATTAGGGTATTTGTTGATGTTAGACTTAATTCTACAGAAGAGATCATGAATTGACCCTATTTTCCCAACCCTAGGTTATTAATTGATATTGAATGGGTTAGTGATGATGCATTTGACTTAGTTCTTGTGTTGATTACTATTATATGATGTTATTAAGTCTATTAATGGACGAATTTGATTGGGTAATGGTAAGACCATGGAAGAAGGATTGTGAAGGTAAATTGGTAAGACCTATGATCTTGAATCCTTACTTTAATTGTGATAGCTTGTACTTAATGATGATGTTCAATTGAAGTATTAACTGTGATTGGATTAGATAGGTGATGGTATGATGAATGTAATTGAAATTTCTTGATTATATGGATTATGAGATTATGATTAAGGTGTAATGATATAAGATTGATTATAGATAACTTATGTGCCTTAGTTGCTATAATGAGGATAATGTTTTAAAGTGACATATGAGGGTTGTTATGAAAGAAAGATCTCATGCAATTCCAAATGATCTAATGACTATGATATACAGGGGGTTAGTCCCCTATGACCTGTACTAAGCAACGATGATTAATAAAGGCTTAAAGACATTTCAAAAAGGTATTTTAGCTTAGCACCAAGTGAACTAGTTATGAGAGAGTGTCCCTTCCCAGTATGGCAAGGTAGGTTCACATGGGTCTCATGAGATAGAGATTACAATGCCAATGTTCATAAAGAGGGCCTCAAGTATGTCTCCTAGTTCTTGAACTATGTTGCTCCATAGGAAGACTAGGTAGTGGATCCACCTAGAATGCTATGTTAATGTTTTGGTTCTACCTTGTCAAGTAGACAACCTTCTTTTGGTGTAGGGTTTCATGACACCGGGTTCCGCATTTAGATCAAGTGGTCTATGTCGGTGGAGGCAAGTATTCCCCAAAGTAAAATTAAGTAATAAAGTGAACATTAACTAGGGTGACTCAAGAGGTTTAACTTATTCTATGTAGGGTTATGGGACTCTACCTATACATTGCACTAGTTGGCCTTGAGGTAAGTCCTAGGATATTGTTCTTATGTTCTTATAAAGTAAATGATATGTATATGAGGACTTTACATGTTGATGATCCTTTATTATGTTAGTTTCACTTATGAACATGTTATTGGTCTATATTGTTATATATGTTGATGACTACTCATGATGCTATGTTATGTGAAGTTAGGCATTCTTATGATCTCTTTCCTTGTTTACTTGATTATGTGGGGTTGTGGGACTTCACATGAGCATTGCACTTGTATGCTTGGGATGGGATTGTTGGTAAGGGTCTTATAAGTGATGATGATATGAACTCTTGTACATGTTTTGTTGTTATGACATTATGTTGGAGTTGCTTTGGTTATATGATCTTGATATATTACCTTCGTGTTGATATGACCTACGTTGAGGATAGCCATGTTAACTTGACTTTACTAATGATGTTGGTCTTGTGTTGCATATGGTATTGTCTTAATGAATATGTGATCATTGGCTTGTATGTGTTCTTAATTGTGCATTAAGGCTTTCCAAAGTGACTTAGCATGACATTGAACAAAATGTCCCTTTAAGCATGATTTCAAACATTATACGTGCATATGTTTCCATACTTAGTACAAGTGGACGTACTAACCCATTTCCTTTATATTTCTACAAATATATAGGTTCGTGCCGTTGAAGTTAGAAGGCCATTTGCAAGACTACATGGATATTTCCCAAGTGTTTGGTAGGTCCTTACCATCCGAGGATGATGCCACTATCTAGATACTTGATGTTTTTATTGTCTAAAGACATTTAGTTTCCTTCTCTTTCATTTGAAGACTATTATTGTATAAGCCTATATGTTGCTTTTGTTGTAATGAAGTATGGGCTATGCCCGAATATTATACTCATTCTAGATGGTTTAAATGTGAGATGATATATTGGACTAAATTATTATATGTTATGTATATTGTCTAAACGAGAAGCCTATGTAAGCTTCCTATGCGAGGAGTCTATGTAAACTCCATATGTATATGTGAATAGCTAAGCGAGAGGTCTATGTAAACCTCAATTTGTAAGAAAATCTTTAATTTTCTGCAGTTTTTAACCTACGAAATGTAATGATGATTGCTAAGAGGCTAGTCTTAGTCCTCTTCGAGGCCGCCGCCGCCAATTGCATCTAGGGGGTGATCCTCGGTCGTGACACCTTGTCTGAGTCAACTTATTGGAAAGAAGCTATCAATAATGAGAGCGAATCAATTTTAAGTAATCATACTTGGTAATTGGCTTATCTTCCTCCAGGAAATAAACCTTTAGGATCAAAGTGGATCTAAAAAGGAAAATGAAAGTTGATGGAGCTATTGACAAATATAAGGCTAGACTTGTAGTCAAATGATACAGATAAAAAGAAGGTCTGGACTACTTTGACACAAACTTTCCAGTAACAAGGATAACATCAATTAGGATGTTAATAGCACTAGCCGTAGTGTAGATCTTAAAGTCCACCAAATGGATGTAAAGACAACCTTCTTAAATAGAGAGTTGGATGAAGAAATTTACTTGGAAAAACCTAAAGGTTTTATAGTTCCTGGTAAAGAAGAGAAAGTGTGCAGACTTGTGAAGTCGCTTAATGGGATCAAGCAAGCACCGAAACAATGGAATGCTAAATTTGACCAAACAATCTTGGCAAATGGATTCAAGATTAACGAATATGATAAGTTTGTTTTCATTAAAAACATTCCAAATCATGAAATCATTATTTGTCTGTATATTGATGACATGTTAATAATGAGTAAAGATATTGATGATATAAATCCTACTAAGCGCATGCTGTCCATCAAGTTTGATATGAAGGACTTAGGAGTTGCTGATTTGATCTTAGGGATCATGATTTTCAAAACTCCACAGGGACTAGCATTATCTCAATCTCATTATATTGAAAGAGTATTGGATAAGTTTAAGTACTTGAATTTCAATGTTGTAAAAACTCCAATTGATTTAAGTTGTACATTTCAAAAGAATGAAGGTGAAAGTGACTCTCAATTGGAATATGCCAGAGTATTGGCAAGTTTGATGTATATTATGAATTGTATACGATCATATATTGCATGTGCTATTAGCAAACTGAGTCGGTTCACTAGTAATCCGAATCAAACTCACTAGATGGCAATGAAATGTGTGTTGGGGTATCTAAAACATACACAACCCTATGGTTTGCATTATCATAAATATCCTATTCTGTTGAAGGATGTAGTGATGCAAATTGGATCACCATGTCAAATGAAGTAAAATCCACAAGTGGTTATGTGTTTACACTTTGTGGAGGAGCAGTCTCTTGGAAATCGTCCAAACAGACATGTATCGCTCGCTCCACAATGGAATCTGAATTTATTGCTTTAGATAAGGCTGGTGAAGAAGCTTAATGACTCCGGAATTTCCTAGAGGCTATTCCATTTTGGCCTAAACCTGTGAGACCTATTTACATACATTGCAATAGTCAAGCAGCAATAGGTAGGGCAGGGAGCGTCATGTTCAACGGTAAGTCTCGTCATATACGATAGAGACATAACACCGTAATACAACTGCTCTCTAGTGGAATTATCACAATTGACTATGTGAAGTCAAACGATAATGTGTCAGATCCACTAACGAAAGGCCTAGTGAGAGAGGCAGTTGAAAGATCATCTAAGGGAATGAGTTTATGACATAGGACAAGTCAGCATGGCAATAACTCTATCTAGCATACTAGAGATCCCAATAGCTAGATTCAAGGAGAAAAACAAAGTTGTGACTGACGGTTCGACATTGTCGATCAACTCAATCCATTATCATGATGAAGACAATGTTCAGGAACAAGGTTAAGACTTTAAGGCTTGTTAATGGGTTAATAAAGCTTTAAGTTTTTAATGATTTGCTAAGTTTGGCAGATTTGACCAAATAGTGTATCTAAGAGATAACATGGTTAGAAATCACCTATGTGAGCGTAAGTGTAAGCCGCTTAAAAGAGAATTTTATGTCAAAATCCTATTCTCTATACACTCATGAATCCAGGAGGTATTCATGGCTAAAACGAGCACAACCGTAAGAACCATAAATAGTAAAGGGTTGATTGTGTGACATATGGTTGCCTACGTATACACCAAAGCTAGATGGTTCAAAGATATCGCATCTACCGATTAACCGAGTATATCCTACATATGTTCACTACGGAAAGTCCAAGGGGAAACCTACTTATCCAGATGCAATTAATTCTTGCCTGTAAAGTACACATTTGTCCGTGTATTCCTATGTTATAACCATTCCCCATTGGGGGATTGTTGGGTATGTAGCAAGAATAATAGGAAATAGAGGGAAGATGAAAATAGAGGAACTTTAACAGTTGAGAACTTGAAAAGTTCTCTTATGCTTTAGTGAAAATGCATTTTTCCCTCATCGGTGGTGGAAAGAAAAATAGGAGAGTTTAAATATAGAAACACTCATATTATTTTTAAAAGGGTTGGAAAGAGGGACCCCCCTCGCGTCGTCGTTCGCTCGGCTCGGCTTTGGTTATGGCTATGAATTGTCTTTGGAAAGTGATCGATCGAGAGACTATTCTTTGGACAAAGTTTGTTTTAATCATTTATTTATTTAATTAATTAAGTTAAATGAAATAGCCAAAAAAAATTCAATTAATTAGTTGATAACAGAAACTCTTTTATTTTATTAGTTGATTAACCCGACCCGACTCGGATCTGCGCGACCCATTTTATTTAAATCTTTCCCGTTATTATTTGAATTTCCCATCATTTGGAAATGTCTGTTCTAAAAAGTTGCAACTCTCAGGAACAATTAGGACTATTTGAAAGGTTGCAAACTTTCATTAATGGTCGTGTGGATTCTGAAAGGGTTGCAACATTTCGAAACCTATTCCTCTTGCCTATATATACCATTCATTCTTCATAATTTTTGCCAACGCATTTTTCTGATTTCTTCTTCTTCTTCTGCACAAAAAATTCTTCATGTACTTTACTGTTGTTGAGTTGTTCGCTCACACCAGAGTTTTTGGTATCCATAAGCTGGTAATTGAGATTATTCTATCCTGTGAGGACATATTCCAAATCAAACTTCGAATACCAGAGGGGAATAATTTCCTTAAGGGAACATTGTGCAGTCAGTGAGCTTGATCTTTTTCTGTTCTAAGTTTCCATATTCTAGTACGTTTGCAGATTTTAGTTCTTCTGAATTAAATTTTGTTCATCTTTCTTACTGGTTCAATAAACTTTGGTTAACTCGTGTTTCTGAAAAAGTTTGATTGGAATCAGTAATTCTATTTTTCAAACACATATTGGCAACATACGCTACCTCACCAATAAAGTGAATAACCTCGAAAATACCAATATAACTTGGGCTCAACTTGCCCTTCTCTCCAAATCTCGTCACACGCTTCATGGGTGAACCTTCAATAGAACCCACTCTCCAACCATAAACTCCAAATCAGGAACCTTCCTATCTGTATATTTTTCCTACTTTTAGCCGTGAGAAGTCTATCTTGGATCAACTTGAACATGTCCAAGGACTCCCTCAATAAATTTGTACCCCACGGTACATCTAACATCAAATGCATCAAATCAACCAATTGAAGATCAACATCTCCTACCATACAAAGCCTCAAATTGTGTCATCTCAATGCTCGAATGATAAATATTATTGTAAGAAAACTCTGCCAATGGCAAGAACTGATCTCAGTGACCACAAAAGTCGATCACACACACCGGCAACATGTCTTCAAGAACCTGAATAATCCATTCAGACTGATCGTCAATATGAGGGTGATAGGTTGTACTAAGATCCACCCGAGGGCCCAACTCCTTCTGTATATACCGCCAGAAATGAGATGTATATATTGTGTGCCACGATCTAAAATAATAGAAATGGGAACCACATGCAAACGAACTATCTCTCAAATATAGATCTTGGCTAACTTCTCTAAATTATAGGTAGTCTGAACTGATACGAAGTGTGCAGACTTATTCAATCAATCCAAGATGACTCATATAGCATCAAACTTACCCAAGGTACGTGGCAACCCTACGACTAAGTCCATAGCAATACCCTCCCAATTTCACTCAGGTATGGACATCCTCTAAGTTGAACCTCCAGGCTTTGGTGTTCATACTTCACTTGCTAACAATTCAAACACCGATATACAAAATCTACTATGTTCCTCTTCATACGACACCACAAATAATGTTTTTTAAGTCACTTAGTAGCCTCGGGATGAATAGAGTACCTCAAACTATGTGCTTTTTGCATAATCAGTCTAGTCTAGAAAACAATATGATGAAAATCAATATGTTACCATGTAAGACAAATCAGGAATAAAAACTAATAATCCAAGCTTGCCTAGAAAGTAAAAAATAGTCCAATGAGAAAATATTGAAATATTGAGATTTTTCTTTCTCCCTTCTCTTAAACTTTATATGGTAATGTTCAATTTTTTCACCAATAATATATATCCCGCATTAATATAAAAAAAGAACAAACAAACAACCTTAAAAAAAGGAAATGAATTGTAAAATTTTGTTGCTACATACAATGTCTATATAAATATATAGATTAATTAAGTTAAAGGAGTGATTTTTTTAGTTTACTCTTACAAATAAAATAAATAGTTGTTGTTGTTATTGTTGTTGTTGTTATTATTGTTATTGTTACTGTAATTGTTGTTCTTATTTTTATTCTTATTCTTATTGATGTTGTTATTGTTATTGTTGTTGTTGTTAAGGATTAATAAAAAGATTGAAATTTTCCCTGTTATGTCATTTCTATACCTAATTTTATATTATATAGAGATAGAGATTTAGATATAGATATATAGATTGTTAGTGGAAAAATAAACTAACGAATGAGAGAAATTGTCTCCTGTCTTTGTTTCCTTTCCTAAGGTCCTTTGAGTAGTATGTTATGATTGATATTTTTTTTCTTTAACCTCAAATAGAAATTAAGCAAACATTCAAAAGGACCACAACAAAAAGTAAAAAAAGAATTGAAAGGAAGAAAAAAAATAAATACATATATTTAATATATCTTCTCTTTATTCCTCTCTAAAACGTAAAACATGAAGCTTCTGATTATTTTATTCCTCTTTGTCTAATATTCATCATTGTCGTTACTTCAGCTCATACAGAATTGAGTAGTGCGGTCATTCTCCTACAAAATAAAATACACATTTTTTCATTATTTTTTTAAAAAAAATCACATAAAACAAACAAAATTATTTTTTTTTCCATAATTTTGCCAAAAAAAAAAATAACATAGAGCAAAAAGAGAGGAGAAAAAAAACAAGGGACAGAGAAGAAGATGTCAACCCAGAAATTCCAACAAATTATTTGAATTTATACTCCTCTCTTATTTTTATAATATTTATATCAATACATGACCGCAACAAAGTTTTAGATATCATTTACATTTTCTTTCATGATGAATCTTTAAAGTGATAAATTAATACAAATTTTTGTACCAAATGAATTGCATATGAGATATATATTTCATAAATAAAAAATCTTTAATTAGCACTGTCATATAACCATTGTGTTGTGTTAGTTGTAATACTTGCAAATTTATGACTTTATTATCCATTCGAATGAGTTCTTTTATAGAATTATGACTTAGTAATAAGAATAAAAATAATAAATTTATGAGAAAAAGGAAGGACGATATACATTTGATAATAGATTAACAAAATAAGGATTTAGACATTAAAGTAAGTATTAACTTAAATTTTGCTTCCATTAAAATCATTTAATTTGCTTAAGAACTCAAATTACCATAAAAAATTTAAATTTATGGAGAGAAAAAGAGATAATTTCAAAGTATCCCTTTAAATTTGGCTTTGTAACACTCACCTTTTAATATTATTATATTACATTTACCTACCTTATTTCAGTTATTTTTTGTATTACTTCTAAGTAAATACAAATATTGATTATTGTTAAAAATTATAATTTTGACTAATCTGTTCCTCAATAGCAACTTAAGAATCTAGATCAAAGAATTTTCTAGGTAGCATCACACATATTAATAGAATTTTCATATAGATTCCTAGATATTTAAATAAAATATTTGATAAAGTAAGTAAATGATCAATCTTACATCTCTATAAGAACAATATTAATAAGACCTTTTTTAAAAAAGAATTATCTTTATTTCAATCTATTTCGGGGGTTGCCTTTATTGTTGAAAGAAAACAAAGGTTCTAGTTGTTCATTAGTGATGAATCATAAATATTTTTTCCTTTTTTAATCATATGGTGAAGAAAGTATTAGACCTCTTCGATAAATGAAAAGGTGTAAATTTGAAGAGAGAAATTGTTGTAATGAAATTCTAAAATCTCACAAGAAATATATTACAATGTTAGACATGGATAGATATCACATCACCTTATTTATGTGTTGATTTATTATAGATTTTTTCTTATGGTTATTTATATAAATAAATAGTAGATGAATATTAATGTGAAGAGAGAAATTGTCGGAAAAAAGGTCTAAAATCTCACCAAAAAAATATATAATACATGTTATACATTGAGATATATCACATCACCTTATTTATGTGTTGATTTATTATAGATGTAGGTATTTTTTTCCTCATGGTTATTTATATAAATAAACAGACTAATCAAAGAAAAAAAATCATAATCTTCTAAGTTTTTTAAGAGATAAGGTAAACTCTAAAGAGCCAAAAAAAAAGATATTACTATCATACACAAAAATAATAATCAATATGTTTTAAAAGAGAAGTCATGTTATCATTTTATTCAAAGTATACATTTACAATGAAGAAAAGATAACATTATTCTTACTTAATATTAATACTAAGCCATCAAAATTTTAAGTGTTACAAATTTGGTTGTCAAAATGAAAATATTTGATAACAAAACAATATGATGAAAATTAATATATTACCACGTTAGGCAAATCACGAATAAAAATTAATAATTCAAGCTTGCCTAGAAAGAAAAAAATAGCCCAATGAGAATGTATTGAACAATTGAGATTTTCCTTTCTCCCTTCGCTTAAACTTCATATGGTAGTTGATGTACCGTGGTTTGCGGTACTTTCAATGTTTTTCCTTAAGTTTAGTGTGTGTCTAGGACCTTTTTGTAGTAATTTTTATGTGTTTTATCTGTGTTTTGCAGGAAAGTTGTCCAAAACGGAAATGTAGAAAAATGTGCAGAAATCACTGAAAAAGAGACCACCCACGAAGCCATCGATGGCCCATCATCTCATCCACGGCCCATCGTCTCATCGACGGACCGTAGGTGGTGGCCGTCGGCTAAAGGTTCGAGCATCGGGAAGAAACTTGGGGAATTCTGACCAAGTGTGGGGCTACAGAAGGATCAATCAGGACCGTGCTGGAAAATCATCAATGTGATGAGATACTACCCCAGTACCCGGTGTTGGAGTAAAGCTAAGTATGGAACGACGATAAGCATCGACGGACCATAAGTGCATCAATGGACCGTGTTGTTGGTTCGTCGATTGGATCAAAGAAGGTGAAATTTGGAGCCTTGAAGAAGATGCTAAGTATGGACTGACGGAGGCAGTAGACGGTCAGTGGAGTCGTCGATTGAAGACGCGTTTTGGGAAAAACTTTCCTTATTTTGAACTCTTTTTAATTTAGGACGTTGTTATAAATAGGGTCAAAAACCTCGATTTTGGGGTTAGACTATTTATTATTTTTCATCCTTTTGTTCTTGGAGATTTGACTTTGCAATTTGATAATTTATTCAAGTTTTTGGAATTGATTATTAAGTGAATTTTGCTATTTCAAGTGTTATTTCTGGATTTTCTTCAAACTTGTCAAAGTAAGTACATGAATTATTGTTTAACAACCATGAATTGTGTATTTCTAGGCATGGGTAACTAAATCCACAACTAGGGTTGTGGGAACCATGGGTGATTAACAAGGTAAAACTAGCTAAATAACAATTCTAGAATAGATTCTTGCATGTATTGATAATTCTTTCTTCTAAAAGTCTTTTTAACGAGTGCACGCGTTAGAACTTGCCCTATCTCTACTTGTCAGACACGGGTTAGTTAATAGGAAACAAATTATCGACATAGATTTAGTGGACACTATCTAATAGACTAGTTTTGTAACAACCCTAAAATTGGATATAATAAGTAATGCTTAATGTGTCTAGAATGCCTACGATTAGACCGGGTTCACACGGATTGATGCGCGTAGAACCAGACCTCGGAACCCTTGCTACAGCCAATCCAACTAACTTGGGGAGTTATTTGAGCTAGAAAAGGTTGGGTCCAACCATGTAGGGCTCTGGAATACGAAGATTTACTCGAATGAGTCTTTATCGGACTTAAAAAGGGAGAATCATAGTTTTGGAGGGTCTAGGGGTAAAATGGTCTTTTTCCAGGCTAAGGATAGTATCGTAATTACCCTGAATATATAATTAATTATTTAATTAATAAGGTGGAGGGGCAATTTGGGGAGAGAGGGCCGAAAATGGGCTCTGAAGTGAAGTCTTGCTCCACCCGGGTTCGAACCTAGGTGGAAGCAATGAATTAAAGTTATTTTTATTTAAGTTGATAAATTAATGTAATTAATTTATATTTATTATTTATTAGCTGATTTAAAATAAAAGGAAATCAGATTTTTAATAATTAAATAAAACCGTATTTGACTAAGTCCTAAACTAGACTCCTAAGCCTAAGAAAACTCTTCTCTCCCACGCTTATCTCTCTCTCTCTATCACGTCTCTATCACTCTCACTCATGATTCTCTCTGCCAAATAACTTCAAAAACAGTAGGTAAACCAAAGTTCTTCACACTTGAAGAACTCACAACGAAAATATAAGAAAACAAACAAAAAAATCACGTAGGCGAAGAGAAGTTTGTCCGTCAAGTTGATGTTGACTTTGAGGGGATTTAGACGTGATCTTTCGAGAAGATTTTTGGCAGCAAGTCGAGGTTTGAACGTCATAAAAGGTATGGATTCTCTTCTCTCTTGGTCCCTTTCCCAAGAGACCCCTTAAGGTTCAGAATATTCAGTCCGAAAGTAGGGTTGTTCCTCGTTGCATGTCCCTGTCACTAGCTCCCAATGATTCTTAGGTTAGGTATGTTTGCTGGTATATATTAGGCGTGTGTTATGTTTTCGTGATGAATATGTTCATGTCTGTGTGTTTGAAATCGTATGAATGACAACCTATGTGTTTTCGAAATTATGTGCATGTGTGTGCAAGGATGTAACCGTGATTAATGTTCTCTGTTTGATGTTCCAATAATTTTAATGTATTATGGTTGTATTTTTACGTGCATAAACTGAGGTAAGTCGTGATGTTCATATGAAATATTATGTGGCTGGATTGAGTGAGAAACTCTTGGCTAAATGAATCCATGAAAATGCACCTAAAACATTATAAATGAACCATGAAATTTTCCTAAGAACTAATGTGTAATTTGATGAAAAAGGTGCAGAAAAATAGTGGAATAAATTTCCAGAACCTGGAAATAGGCTTTAGAAAGAATCTGGAAATTTTGGATGTCAAAAAAATTTAAAAAAAATAAGTGAGGTCTGTAGGGATCGAACCCAGGACCTCACTAAGGCAACCTTAATTAATAAAAAAAAGGAATGTGTTAGGCGGGGCTCGATCTGGGGGCTGGGGTCAGCGAAATTCGCAAGGGAAAAAGGGAATAAAATGAAATGCTGTTGTGGGGTTTCGATCCCACAACACGGAAGACCCCTGCTAATTAAAAATATATATATATGGGGTCGTGGGGAATCGATCCCACGCCCCTCAGCAAATGCAGAAAAAAAGGGGGTCGTAGGGAATCGATCCAACGCCCCTCAACGCCTGCAGTAAATTAAATAAAAAAAAAAGGGTGATGTGGGGGATCGATCCCACAACCCCTTGGTCAGTAGCGAAATAAGAGCATAGGAGAAGGTTAAAAAAATTCATCAAAAATTATAGGGTCGTGGGGAATCAATCCCACGCCCCTCAGTAAGCTGTAGCAGGTTAAAAAGAGAAGAAAAAGAAAAAAAATTAATGTGGGCATTGGGGATCGAACCTGGATCCCCAAGCCAAGGGACACAAAAAAATTAAAATTTAAATAAAATGGCTAAGTGTTGTTCAAGGGATTCGAAACCGGGTTCCCTTGCCCAAATTTCGTACTGATACATAAGTCATATGTGAATTAAATATTCAAGAATAATGCTACCTACTTAGATCGAAATCAAGATCTTGGCATACATACAAGATGCATAAGTCTTGTACCACATAATCTTAGAAAGATATGAATCACTTAAACGAACTATGAACGAAGCATCATGACTTGTATGTATAGACCCATAAGTCTAGCATAAGTATTAAAACAAAAGTGAACCTAAGATGTATGTAACGAAATGATGTAAACTTAGGAGGGTTAAGTACGAGTGTAAAACACACTAAATGGACAAGTGTATTGGCATATGATGAAATGAAAATTATTTAATGAAATGATGAAACCCTAGAAGGGTTAAGTAAGAGTGTGAAACACAAAAATGGCCAAGTGCATTGGCATATGATGAAATGAACATTCACGTAAAAAGGGGTGAGTAATTATGAAGAGAAAATGTGCTAATGTTAATGAATGTGGTGACAACATGATAAGAGGCTAATGTGAAAGATGAGAGCAATCTCAAATGAGCCTAAGTAAAGTTACCAAAACGTACTCACCTATGAGAGTGTAAAGTTAATGAAGCGACCAGTCTCTATGAACACTCTAACGAAAGTATTGAGAATAATGTATACTTAATGCTAATGATGAGATAAGAAATCATCTATTGAGCTATGATGTCCTCATACTAGAAGCCAGCTTCCATGACATATGAGTTGAATGAAATGGAACTTTTTACTGAGCACCGATAGACTAGCTATGAGCGGTGATGCCTTTTTTCGGGAAGGACAGAGGTTCACATAACTCTCATGAGATGAGACTGTTCGCATGCCGGGTATGTGTCTCCTTATATCTCCTAGTCTTTGAACCTATACTGCCAATATAGGGATCTGGCAGGGTTCAATTCCCATGTACGCTAGCATGTTTTGGGTCACTTCGGCCGGTGATTCCACCTCTTTTCGGTGTGGGAGAGACACTGGATTTCATGATGCTCACGTGATCTATTGTCGGTTAAAGTTAAAGTTCCCAATGAATGAATGAGGCCAGCCTCAAATGATGCACATAATGAAATGAATGATACCAAAGGTGATAGGATAGGATAATCAAGAGGTGAGCTAGACTCAAGTAATGACACTAGGTTATTCTTGATCATTGCATAGCAAAACCGATGAGAGTATTAAACTACATACTAGGTATAGGTGGTGTTTACACTAGCTTATGAAAGAATGAAACGAAGTACGTATGAATGAATGAAGCAGACTCTGTGTTTGCTAAAGAAGACTCCCTAGTTGAGGTCCCATATGTTGAGCCCTCATTTTGGGAAGTCTTAATGTCAAGTCCATGATTCCAAGGTCTCATGGCATATGAATGAATGATATGAAAGATGTTATGTGCTATATGCAATATGATATGTGTTATGTGTAAGATGTTATGTGCTGTGTGCAATATGATAAGTATGATGATGCATGTTACTCTCATGGCATGACTTTCCTAATCCAAATTTGGGAAGTTCACTGACTTTCCTAATCCAAATTTGGTAAGCTCACTGACTTTCCTAATCCAAATTTGGAAAGCTCACTCACTTTCGTAATCCCAATTTGGCAAGTCCACTCACTTGACTTTCCATAATCATGTTGATAGGAAAGAGCGATTCTTACTCATGCATGTCCTTGGTGTGTGCTTGCATATACCCATACTTAGTACAAGTGTGTACTAATGTAACAACCCTAAAAATGAATAAGATAAGAAATGCTTAATGTGTCAAGAATGCCTACATTAGACCAGGGTTCACATGGATTGATGCGAGTAGAACCAGACCTCGGAACCCTTGCTACAGCCAAGCCAACTAACTTGGGGAGTTAGTTGAGATTGGAAAGGTTGGGTCCAACCATGTAGGGCTCTCAAATACGAAGATTAACTTGAAGGAGTCTTTACCAGACTTAGAAAGAAGAAATCTTTGGTTTGAAGAGTCTAGGGGTAAAATGGTCTTTTTCCTGGCTAAGGGTAGTATCGTAATTACCCTAAATATGTAATTAATTATTTAATTAATAAAGTGGAGGGGCAATTTGGGGAGATAGGGCCGAAATTGAGCCCTTGAAATGAAGTCTTGCTCCACCCGGGTTCGAACCTAGGTGGGAGCAATGATTTAATGTGATTTTTTTAATTGGTGAATTAATTTAATAAGTTAATAATTAATGGCTGATTTAAGAAAAAGAAAAATCAGATTTTTATTATTAATTATTATTTATTTATTAATTAATGTGTTTATGACTAAGTCTCCTAGTTGACTAAGTCTAAACTACTTCACCTCACGCTCATTTCTCTCACGTTTCTCCACTCTTTTCACGATTTCTCTTTGCCTAAACAACTACAAGAACAGAAAAATTACTAAAGTTCTTCACACTTGAAGAACTCACACGAAAATATAAGAAAACAAGCTAAGTGAACACGTTAGGCAAAGAGAGGGTTTTTCCGTCGAAAGTTTTGTGTTGAAACTTGGATTGAACGTGAGTTTTGGAGAAGGTTTGGGCAGCAACTTCAAGGTTTGAACGTCAAAATAAGGTATGGGTTTTCTTATCTCTTGGTCCCTTTCCCAAGAGACCCCTTAAGGTTCATATTATTCATTCGAAAACTAGGATTGTTTCCCCTTTTGCATGCCGCTGTCACTAGCTCCCAATGAATCGTAGGTTGGGTATGATTGCTGGTAGATTTAGGTGTATGTTATGTTTTCGTGATGAATATGATTATGTTTGTGTACTTGAAATCGTATGAAAGGCAACCACGCATTCGAAAGTTTGTGCAAGTGCAAAAATGTTACTGTGAATGTTACTGTGAATGAGGTCTAGGGTTAAGGCTTCAAGTTTGACATTGTTTTGGTTGTCATTTTACGTGCATAAACCTATGTAAATCATGATATTCATTAAAATGGAAGTGGGGCTGATTTGAGTATCAATATTTTGGCTAAATGAATCCATGAAATACACCCCAAAAAGTGTTAAATGATCCATGAATTTTCCTAAGTTTTCAAGTGGAAATATTGGTGAAAATAAGCTAAGAAAATGATTAAGTTTACAGCAAAAATTATAAGTTTAGTTTAGGCTAAAGTATAGAGAAGAAATCTGGAAATTTAATTGATTTTAAAGGGATGAGGCCACCAGGATTCGAACCTCTGACCTCACCCGTGTGACACCATAAATTCGCAAGAAAAGAAAAGGGGTCAGGGGGATTCGAAATGGGGTATACTGGCTGAGAAAGTAGAGTGCAAAAATTAAATAAATAAAATGGGAGGCGTGGGAATCGAACCCACGACCTCTAGGCAGCGAATGATGTGATGAAAAATTAAAGAAAGGAAATGTGAGGCGTGGGAATCGAACCCACGACCTCAAGGCTGTAAAGGAGAAGGGGAGAAATAAAAAAGAAATAAAGTGAGGCTGTGGGGGCTCAATCCCACAACCTCACTGCCAAACGCATAGCTAAGTCAATTTTTTTTTAAAAATAAAATAATGAGGTTGTGGGGGTTCGAACCCACAACCTCACAGTCCCTAGAGAAATAAACAATAAATAAAGAGAGGCTGTGGGGGTTTGATCCCACAACCTCATGGTCTATGCGAATTGGACAAGAAAGATTTTAAATGAAAAAAATAAAAGGGGTTGTGGGGGTTCGATCCCACAACCCTTCGGCCAACTAAGAGTAGAATCCAAAGAGAAAAATAAAGAGAGAATGTTGATGTTGGGGCTCGATCTAGGGTCCCAATGTCATGTGGATTAAAAATATAATCAAGGAAAAATGTAAGTATTGTCCAAGGGATTCTAACTTGGGTTCCCTTGCCCAAATTTTCGTATTGATACATAAATCATAGGTGAATTAAATGTTCAAGAATAATACCACCTACTTAGATCGAAATCGAGATCTTGGCATACATACAAGATAAATAAGTCTTGTACTACATAATCTTGGGAAGATATTATCACTTAACGAATTATGAATGGAGCATCATGGCTTGTATGTATAGACCCATAAGTCTAGCATACGTTTAAAAATAAGTGAACCTAAGATGTATGTAATGAAATGAAGTAACCCTAGGAGGGTTAAGTACGAGTGTAAACTACACTAAATGGCAAGTGCATTGGCATACGATGAAATGATTGTTATGTAATAAAATGATGAAACCCTAGAAGGGTTAAGTAAGAGTGTGAAACACATAAATGGCTAAGTGCATTGGCATATGATGAAATAAACATTCACGTAAAATGGAGTGAGTAAATATGAAGAGCAATCGTGCTAATGTTAATGAATGTGGTGACAACATGATATAAGGCTAATGTAAAATATGAGAACAATCTCAAATGAGCCTAAGTAATTGTTACCAAAACGTACTCACCTATGAGAGTGTTAAGTTAATGAAGAGACCAGTCTCGATGAACACTCTAATGAAAGTATTGAGATTAACACACTTAATACTAATGATGAGCTGAGAAATCATCTATTGAGCTACCTCATGATAGAAGCCAGCTTCTATGACATATGAGTTGAATGTAATGGAACTTTATACCAAGCACCGATAGACTAGCTATGAGCAGTGATTCCTTCTTTCGGAAAGGGCGGAGGTTCACGTAACTCTCATGAGATGAGACTGCCCGGCTTGCCGGGTATGGGTCTCCTTATATCTCCTGGTCTTCGAACCTGTACTGCCAATATAAGAATCTGGCGGGGTTAAATTTCCATGTACGCTAGCATGTTTTGGGTCACTTTGGCCGGTGATTCCACCTCTTTTTAGTGTGGGGGAGACACTGGATTTCATGATGCTCACATGATCTATGTCGGTTAAAGTTAAAGTTCCCAATGAATGAATGAGGCCAGCCTCAAATGATGTACATAATGAAATGAATGATACCAAAGGTGTTAGATTAGGATAATCAAGAGGTGAGCTAGACTCAAGTAATGACACTAGGTTATTCTTGATCATTACACAGCAAATCCGATGAAAGTCTTAAACTACATCCTAGGTATAGCTGGTGTTCACACTAGCCTATGAACGAAATGAAATGAAGTACGTATGAATGAATGAAGCAGACTCTGTGTTTGCTAATGAAGACTCCCTAGTTGAGGTCCCATATGTTGAGCCCTCATTTTGGAAAGTCTTAATGTCAAGTCCATGATTCCAAGGTCTCATGGCATATGAATGAATGTTATAAAAGATGTTATGTGCTATATGCCATGATATGTGCTATCTGTAAGATGTTATGTGCTGTGTGCAATATGATAAGTATGATGATGCATGTTGCTCTCATGGAATGACTTTACTAATCCAAATTTTGAAAGCTCACTGACTTTCCTAATCCAAATTTGGAAAGCTCACTGACTTTCCTAATCCAATTTTTGAAAGTTTACTAACTTTCCTAATCCCAATTTGGCAAGTCCACTGACTTGACTTTCCATAATCATGTTGTTAGGAAAGAGCTATCCTTTCTCATGCATGTCCTTGGTGTGTGCTTGCATATACCCATACATACTACAAGTGTGTACTAATCCCATACAACTCTATATTATTAGGTGTAGGCATAGGTGGATGCTAGAGCTTACAGGTTGACGTTGCAGTTGTCCGAACATGGAGCTTTCATCCGTACTTGGTAGGCCCTCATGCTTTCGAGGATGTCTACCGTTACTATCTAGCTTAGATATAGGCTTTAGCTAGTGGAGCATGTTCAACTAGTGTTTCTTTCAATTTTCCGTTAAAATTAACCTAGATGAAGTAAGATTGACGTATGTAGGCTTGTCTACGACCTCTGAGAGGTCAACGACGCCGGTCTCGTCTGGGGTTTAGATTACGGTCGTGATAAAGTTGGTATTAGAGCACTAGGTTAAATTCCGAGAATAGTGAGTTCACATCAACCACATTGAGTAGTTTCTAAGTCATGGTAGTGAAGTGCACCACTATCCTGAATTAGAGACTGCATGATGCGTAGGAAAAATTTCCCTTCTTCTGATGTTATCATGCTTTTCCTAATGTCTGATTTCTTGGTGTTATGAGCGTGTCTAACATCAATTCTTATTGTTTTTAGAGAATGAATACTAGGAGGAACATTGGTCAGAGGAGAGGAGGAGCAGTTCCACCCCAGGCTCCAGCTGAAGGAGTGGCTATGCCGGTTAACCTAGCTGGGTTGACTGATGCGGAGATGCGGGCATCGCAGGCCCAGATGGCACAGTCCATCACTATGCAGGCCCAGGCCATGACTGCCCAGGTCAACCGACAGAATGTTCAGAGGGAGAACCCACCGGTACGTAGCATGGTTGATAGGCTGCGAGACTTTACGAGGATGAATCCTCCGATTTTCACGGGGTCGAAGACTTCAGAGGATCCCCAGTAGTTTGTGGACAAGGTGCATAATATTTTGGTGGCTATGGGGGCTACAGATACTGAGAAGGCTGAGCTGGCTTCCTATCAGCTCAAGGATGTTGCACAGACTTGGTGCAAGATGTGGCAGGATAGCCGATCTTTGGGCGGAGTTCCGGTCACTTGGGAGCTGTTTAAGACAGCCTTCCTGGAGAGATTCTTTTCAAGGGAGATGAGGGAGGCAAAGGTTGATGAGTTTATCAACCTTAAGTAGGGATCTATGACAGTCAGAGAGTATTCCCTGAAATTTGTTAAACTATCCAGGTATGCTATTTCCCTTAGTATCTAAAAGCAAGGATGAGATGAGTACTGAAGTTTGTTAAATTATCCAGGTATTCTACTTCCCTTGTATCTAACAGCAGGGATGAGATGAGCCGGTTCCTCATAGGAATCAATGGAGATCTGGAGCAGGAGTGTCGGTCTGCGATGCTCCATGATAATATGGACCTCTCCAGGTTTATGGTGCATGTACAACAAGTAGAGGACAGCTGCAAAAAGAGGGGCATTCGTGATGCTAGAAGGCCTAAGCCTCAAGATCAGGCAGGTCCCAGCCATGGAGGCCACAGAAACAA
This sequence comes from Solanum sitiens, assembly GCA_016801875.1. NCBI lineage: Eukaryota > Viridiplantae > Streptophyta > Magnoliopsida > Solanales > Solanaceae > Solanum > Solanum sitiens. Next base: position 474,671 of record JABWTJ010000287.1, read on the forward strand.
TTTTGGCGTCCGTGAGCAGCCCAGGTTCAAGAAGGGGCAACAGAGTTCTGGGAACTCTAATTCTCAGAGGAGTATAGCACCTAGAGGAGGCAGACCTGAGCCCAAGAAGGGTAATGGAGGTGAGATGCAGCGTCCCAAAAAGAACTTTGCTAAGTGTGACCGTGCTCACAGCGGAGAGTGTAGACAGGGCACTAATGCCTGTTTCGGTTGCGGTAAGAGTGGGCACATGGTTAGTGATTATCTACAGAATAGAGGTCAGGCTGGAGGTAATGCTCAGCCTAGGCCTAATCCACAGGGTGCAGCAGTAGCCGAGCCTCCTAAAAGGAACATGTTCTATGCCTTGAAGGGCAGGGAGGAGCAGGAGAAGTCTGCTGATGTGGTCACAGGTATGCTGCAAGTATTCTCAACTTCTGTTTATGCTTTACTTGATCCAGGGTATACGCTTTCCTTTGTAACTCCTTTGCTTGCTCTCACTTTTGAGATATTGCCTGAAGTTCTGCATGATCCTATAGTGGTTATTACACCTTTAGGAGAAAATGTAAGAACTCATAGAGTATACAAGGATTGCCCAATAGTTATAAGTTGTAAGACTATGTGTGCAGACTTGGTTGAGTTACCCATGCATGATTTTGATGTTATTCTTGGCATGGATTGGCTTCACAGTTGTTATACTTGTTTGGATTGTCTTAGTAGAGTGGTGAGATTTTGTTTCCCTGATGAAGAGGAGCTAGTCTGGGAGAGGGTACAACTCGAGTCATCCTAATCCCTTGATTTCGAACCTTAAGGCCAATAAAATGATGTCCATGGGGTTATTGTGTCATCTTGTGAGTGTTAATGATTTAGATCATGACGTTCCTTCCATAGACTCAGTGCCTGTAGTGAATGAGTTCCTAGATGTGTTTCCTGATGATTTGCCTCGAGTCCCTCCCCCTCGAGAGATTGATTTTAGTATCGACTTAGAACCCGATACTAAACCAATTTCAATTCCACCTTACAGAATGGCTCCAGCTGAACTCAAAGAGTTGAAGCTGCACTTAAAAGATCTCACTGATAAGGGTTTCATTCAGCCGAGCATATCCCCTTGGGGCGCTCCAGTGTTGTTTGTGAAAAAGAAGGATGGAACCCTTAGAATGTGTATCGATTATCGGCAGCTCAACAAAAGTCACTATAAAGAATAAGTATCCACTTCCCAGAATAGATGATTTGTTCGATCAGCTCCAAGGGTCTAGTTTCTTCTCAAAGATTGATCTTCGTTCAGGGTATCATCAGCTTAGGGTTAGGGATGGAGATATCCCAAAGACAGCCTTTTGTACCCGTTATGGTCATTATGAGTTCTTAGTTATGTCATTTGGTCTCACGAATGCACCTGATGCATATATGGATCTCATGAATAGGGTCTTCCGTGAATACCTTGACTCTTTTGTTATAGTATTCATTGATGACATTCTCATCTACTCTAGGACCAAGGAAGAGCATGAACAACATTTGAGACTAACCTTGTAGGTACTTAGACAACATCAGCAGTACGCCAAATTCAGCAAGTGTGAATTTTGGCTTAGATCAGTGACCTTCCTGAGTCATGTTGTGTCCGATCAGGGCATGGAGGTGGATCCGAGGAAGACTGAGGCGGTGAAGAACTTGCCAAAGCCTCTTACTCCCAATGACATCCGTAGCTTTCTAGCATTGGCTGGTTACTACCGCAGGTTCGTGGAGGGCTTTTCTTCCATTGCTGCCCCACTGACAGCTTTGACTAAGAAGAAAGCCAAGTTTGAATGGACAGAGACTTATGAGAAGAGTTTCCAGGAGCTCAAGGACAGACTCACTTCAGCCCAGGTGCTTACTTTGCCTAAGTGTGGTGAGAATTACACTGTTTACTGTGATGCATCTAGGGTTGGTTTGGGTTGTGTTCTTATGAAGGTTTGTAAGGTTATAGCCTATGTGTCCAGATAGCTCAAGGTTCATGAGAAGAATTATCCCACTCATGACCTGGAGTTAGCAGCTGTGGTGTTTGCACTGAAGCTGTGGAGGCACTTCTTGTATGGAGTGCATGTGGATGTGTTCACAGACCACAAGAGTCTCCAGTACGTGTTCACACAGAGGGAGTTGAATCTACGTCAGCGGAGATGGTTGGAGCTGTTGAAGGATTATGACATGAATGTTCTCTACCATCCAGGTAAGGCTAATGTTGTGGCTGATGCTTTGAACAGGATGAGCATGGGAAGTACAGCCCACGTTGCGGATGAGAAGAAGGAGTTGGCGAAAGATGTACACAGACTAGCCAGACTGTGTGTGCGATTGGTTGACTCTACTAGTGGGGGTGTTTCAGTTCATCCTAGTTCTGAATCAACCTTGGTAGTTGAAGTCAAGCAGGGTCAGCATCTAGATCCTGTGTTGATGGAGCTGAAGGACTCAGTGTTGATAAAGATGAATGAGTCTTTCTCTTTGGGAGGTGATGGCATACTTAGGTATCAGGACAGGCTGTGTGTACCAGATGTGGTTGATTTGCGGACCAGGATTGTTGCAGAGGCCCATGGTTCTAGATATTCCATACATCCAGGTTCCACCAAGATGTATCATGATCTTAAGCAGATTTATTGGTGGGATGGCATGAAGAAGGGCATTGCAGAATATGTGGCCAAGTGTCCTAATTGTCAGCAGGTTAAGGCAGAACATCTTAAGCCTGGAGGTCTTACTCAGATTATTGAGGTTCCGACTTGGAAGTTGGAGGCCATTAATATGGACTTCGTGGTTGGACTTCCGAGGACTAGGAGACAGCATGACTCCATATGGGTTATTGTGGACAGATTGACTAAGTATACCCACTTTATCCCTGTGAAGTCTACTTACAGAGCAGAGGATTATGCAAGACTCTACATAGATGAGATTATGATATGGCATGGGATTCCTTTGTCTATCATTTCAGATTGAGGAGCTCAGTTTACTTCACATTTCTGGAGATCTTTCCAGAAGAGCTTGGGCACGCAGGTAAAGCTTAGTACTGCCTTTCATCCTCAGACTGATGGGCAGGCAGAGCGCACCATTCAGACATTGGAGGACATGTTGAGAGCGTGTGTGATTGACTTCAGGGGTAGCTGGGATGACAATCTGCCTTTGATAGAGTTCTCGTATAATAATAGATATCACTCCAACATTGGGATGGCACCGTTTGAGGCACTGTATGGTAGGAGGTGTAGATCTCTAGTTGGATAGTTTGAGGTTGGAGAGTCATCCATTTTGGGTCCAGAGATCATTTATGAGGCCTTAGAAAAGGTCAGAGTGATTAGGGACAGGTTGGCTACTGCTTACAATCGGCAGAAGTCATATGTAGATAACAGAAAACGGCCCTTACAGTTTGATGTTGGTGACCAGGTCTATCTGAAGATATCACCTATGAAGGGGGTGATGAGGTTTGGCAGGAAGGGGAAGTTGAGTCCGAGGTATGTTGGGCCATACGAGATCCTACAGCGTGTGGGTGAGGTGGCCTATGAGTTGGCATTGCCCGTGGAGCTAGCTTCTGTCCATCCAGTCTTTCATGTATCCATGTTAAAGAAGTGCCTAGGTGATCCATCATTGATTCTACCTGTGGAAGGTTTGGGGGTCGATGAAGACTTGTCCTATGAGGAGGTACCTGTTGAGATCTTAGACAGACAGATCAAGCGGCTGAGGAACAAGGATATTGCCAGAGTGAAGGTATTGTGGAGAAATCATCTTGTTGAGGGTGCTACGTGGGAGGCTGAGGCCGACATGAGATCCCGTTACCCTCATCTTTTCAGCTCTTGAGGTTAGACTTCCTACTCTTAAGTCTAAGTTTCCTTATCTCTCCATATTTTGTTGCTATTGCTTAACTGTGCATAGTGATTATGTTATGATCTGACTGGTATTACGCTAGATAGTAGTAGTGTCATTCGGGGACGAATGTTCCTAAGGGGGGGATAATGTAACAACCCTAAAAATGAATAAGAAAAGAAATGCTTAATGTGTCAAGAATGCCTATGATAAGACCAGGGTTCACACGGATTGATGCGCGTAGAACCAGACCTCGGGACCCTTGCTACAGCCAAGCCAACTAACTTGGGGAGTTAGTTGAGCTTGTAAAGGTTGGGTCCAACCATATAGGGTTCTCGAATACGAAGATTTACTCGAAGGAGTCTTTACCGGACTTAAAAAGAAGAATATTAGGTTTGAAGGTTTAGGGGTAAAATGGTCTTTTTCCTGAGTAAGGGTAGTGTCGTAATTACCCTAAATAAGTAATTAATTATTTAATTAATAAAGTGGAGGGGCAATTTGGGGAGAGAGGGCCGAAATTGAGCCCTTGAAGTGAAGTCTTGCTCCACCCGGGTTCGAACCTAGGTGGGAGCAATGATTTAATGTGATTTTTTTAATTGGTGAATTAATTTAATAAATTAATAATTAACGGCTGATTTAAGAAAAAGGAAAATCAGATTTTTATTATTATTATTATTTATTTATTAATTAATGTGTTTATGACTATGTCTCCTAGTTGACTAAGTCTAAACTACTTCACCTCACGCTCATCTCTCTCACGTTTCTCCACTCTTTTCACGATTTCTCTCTGCCTAAACAACTACAAGAACAGAAAAATTACTAAAGTTCTTCACACTTCAATAACTCACACGAAAATATAAGAAAACAAGCTAAGTGAACACGTTAGGCAAAGAGAGGGTTTTCCCGTCGAAAGTTTTGTGTTGAAACTTGGATTGAACGTGAGTTTTGGAGAAGGTTTGGGCAGCAACTTCAAGGTTTGAACGTCAAAATAAGGTATGGGTTTTCTTTTCTCTTAGTCCCTTTCCCAAGAGACCCCTTAAGGTTCATATTATTCATTCGAAAACTAGGATTCTTTCCCCTTTTGCATGCCCTTGTCACTAGCTCCCAATGAATCGTAGGTTTGGTATGATTGCTGGTAGATTTAGGTGTATGTTATGTTTTCGTGATGTTCATTAAAATGGAAGTGGGGCTGATATGAGTATCAATATTTTGGCTAAATGAATCCATGAATTACACCCCAAAAAGTGTTAAATGATCCATGAATTTTCCTAAGTTTTCAAGTGGAAATATTGGTGAAAATAAGCTAAGAAAATGATTAAGTTTCCAGCAAAAATTATAAGTTTAGTTTAGGCTAAAGTATAGAGAAGAAATCTGGAAATTTAATTGATTTTAAAGGGATGAGGCCACCAGGATTCGAACCTGTGACCTCACCCGTGTGACACCTTAAATTCGCAAGAAAAGAAAAGGGGTCAGGGGGATTCGAAATGCGGTATACTGGCTGAGAAAGTAGAGTGCAAAAATTAAATAAAAAATATAGGAGGCGTGGGAATCGAACCCACGACCTCTAGGCAGCGAATGATGTGATAAAAAATTAAACAAAGGAAATGTTAGGCGTGGGAATCGAACCCACGACCTCAAGGCTATAAAGGAGAAAGGGAGAAATAAAAAAGAAATAAAGTGAGGTTGTGGGGGCTCGATCCCACAACCTCACTGCCAAACGCATAGCTAAGTCAATTTTTTTTAAAAAATAAAATAAGGAGGTTGTGGGGGTTCGAACCCACAACCTCACAGTCCCTAGAGAAATAAAGAATAAATAAAGAGAGGCTGTGGGGGTTTGATCCCACAACCTCATGGTCTATACGAATTGGACAAGAATGATTTTAAATGAAAAAAATAAAAGGGGCTGTGGGGGTTCGATCCCACAACCCTTCGGCCAACTAAGAGTAGAATCCAAAGAGAAAAATAAAGAGATAATGTTGATGTTAGGGCTCGATCTAGGGTCCCAATGTCATGTGGATTAAAAATATAATCAAGGAAAAATGTAAGTATTGTCCAAGGGATTCTAACTTGGGTTCATATTATTCATTCGAAAACTAGGATTCTTTCCCCTTTTGCATGCACTTGTCACTAGCTCCCAATGAATCGTAGGTTTGGTATGATTGCTGGTAGATTTAGGTGTATGTTATGTTTTCGTGATGTTCATTAAAATGGAAGTGGGGCTGATTTGAGTATCAATATTTTGGCTAAATGAATCCATGAAATACACCCCAAAAAGTGTTAAATGATCCATGAATTTTCCTAAGTTTTCAAGTGGAAATATTGGTGAAAATAAGCTAAGAAAATGATTAAGTTTCCAGCAAAAATTAGAAGTTTAGTTTAGGCTAAAGTATAGAGAAGAAATCTGGAAATTTAATTGATTTTAAAGGGATGAGGTCAGCAGGATTCGAACCTGTGACCTCACCCGTGTGACACCTTAAATTTGCAAGAAAAGAAAAGGGGTCAGGGGGATTCGAAATGGGGTATACTGGCTGAGAAAGTAGAGTGCAAAAATTAAATAAATAAAATGGGAGGCGTGGGAATCGAACCGACGACCTCTAGGCAGCGAATGATGTGATAAAAAATTAAAGAAAGGAAATGTGAGGCGTGGGAATCGAACCCACGACCTCAAGGCTGTAAAGGAGAAAGGGAGAAATAAAAAAGAAATAAAGTGAGGTTGTGAGGGCTCGATCCCACAACCTCACTGCCAAACGCATAGCTAAGTCAATTTGTTTTTAAAAATAAAATAAGGAGGTTGTGGGGGTTCGAACCCACAACCTCACAGTCCCTAGAGAAATAAAGAATAAATAAAGAGAGGTTGTGGGGGTTTGATCCCACAACCTCATGGTCTATGCGAATTGGACAAGAAAGATTTTAAATGAAAAAAATAAAAGGGGCTGTGGGGGTTCGATCCCACAACCCTTCGGCCAACTAAGAGTAGAATCCAAAGAGAAAAATAGAGAGAGAATGTTGATGTTGGGGCTCGATCTAGGGTCCCAATGTCATGTGGATTAAAAATATAATCAAGGAAAAATGTAAGTATTGTCCAAGGGATTCTAACTTGGGTTCCCTTGCCCAAATTTCCGTATTGATACATAAATGATACGTGAATTAAATGTCCAAGAATAATACCACCTACTTTGATCGAAATCGAGATCTTGGCATACATACAAGATAAATAAGTCTTGTACTACATAATCTTGGGAAGATATTATCACTTAACGAATTATGAATGGAGCATCATGGCTTGTATGCATAGACCCATAAGTCTAGCATACGTTTAAAAATAAGTGAACCTAAGATGTATGTAATGAAATGAAGTAACCCTAGGAGGGTTAAGTACGAGTGTAAACTACACTAAATGGCAAGTGCATTGGCATACGATGAAATGATTATTATGTAATAAAATGATAAAACCCTAGAAGGGTTAAGTAAGAGTGTGAAACACACAAATGTCTAAGTGCATTGGCATATGATGAAATAAATATTCACGTAAAATGGAGTGAGTAAATATGAAGAGCAATTGTGCTAATGTTAATGAATGTGGTGACAACATGATATGAGGCTAATGTAAAATATGAGAACAATCTCAAATGCGCCTAAGTAATTGTTACCAAAACGTACTCACCTATGAAAGTGTAAAGTTAATGAAGAGACCAGTCTCTATGAACACTCTAATGAAAGTATTGAGATTAACACACTTAATACTAATGATGAGGTGAGAAATCATCTATTGAGCTATGATGTCCTCATAATAGAAGCCAGCTTCCATGACGTATGAGTTGAATGTAATAGAACTTTATACCAAGCACCGATAGACTAGTTATGAGCAGTGATGCCTTCTTTCGGGAAGGGCAGAGGTTCACGTAACTCTCATGATATGAGACTGTCCGGCTTGCCGGGTATGGGTCTCCTTATATCTCCTGGTCTTCGAACCTATACTGCCAATATAAAAATCTGGCGGGGTTAAATTCCCATGTACGCTAGCATGTTTTGGGTCACTTTGGCCGGTGATTCCACCTCTTTTTGATGTGGGGGAGACACTGGATTTCATGATGCTCACATGATCTATGTCGGTTAAAGTTAAAGTTCCCAATGAATGAATGAGGCCAGCCTCAAATGATGTACATAATGAAATGAATGATACCAAAGGTGTTAGGTTAGGATAATCAAGAGGTGAGCTAGACTCAAGTAATGACACTAGGTTATTCTTGATCATTGCACAGCAAATCCGATGAAAGTCTTAAACTGCATCCTAGGTATAGCTGGTGTTCACACTAGCCTATGAACGAAATGAAATGAAGTACGTATGAATGAATGAAGCAGACTCTGTGTTTGCTAATGAAGACTCCCTAGTTGAGGTCCCATATGTTGACCCCTCATTTTGGAAAGTCTTAATGTCAAGTCCATGATTCCAAGGTCTCATGGCATATGAATGAATGTTATAAAAGATGTTATGTGCTATATGCCATGATATGTGCTATCTGTAAGATGTTATGTGCTGTGTGCAATATGATAAGTATGATGATGTATGCTACTCTGATGGAATGACTTTACTAATCCAAATTTTTAAAGCTCACTGACTTTCCTAATCCAAATTTGGAAAGCTCACTGACTTTCCTAATCCAATTTTGGAAAGTTCACTAACTTTCCTAATCCCAATTTGGCAAGTCCACTGACTTGACTTTCCATAATCATGTTGTTAGGAAAGAGCTATCCTTTCTCATGCATGTCCTTGGTGTGTGGTCGCATATACCCATACATAGTACAAGTGTGTACTAATCCCATACAACTCTATATTATTAGGTGTAGGCATAGGAGGATGCTAGAGCTTACAGGTTGACGTTGCAGCTGTCCGAACGTGGAGCTTTCATCCGTACTTGGTAGGCCCTCATGCTTTTGAGGATGTCTACTGTTACTATCTAGCTTAGATATATGCTTTAGCTAGTGGAGCATGTTCAACTAGTGTTTCTTTCCATTTTTATTTCAGACATTCTATTGGTGCCATTTTGGTAATTATACATTTATTACAGTATTGCACTGTTTCTTTCATTTGATTATCTCTATATTAGATGGTTGATTTGTGAACGCCCATGATGTTAAGTTTAAAATGTTTAGCATGAAATAAGAAAAAAAAAAGTTCAAATTTTCTGCTAAAATTAACCTAGATGAAGTAAGAATGACGTATGTAGTCTTGTCTGCAACCTATGAGAGGTCAACGATGCCGGTCTCGTCTGGGGTTTAGATTACGGTCGTGATAAAGTTGGTATCAGAGCACTAGGTTAAATTCCGAGAATAATGAGTGCACATCAACCACATTGAGTAGTTTCTAAGTCATGGTAGTGAAATGCACCACTATCCTGAATTTTGGACTGCATGATGCGTAGGAAAAATTTCCCTTCTTCTGATCTTATCATGCTTTTCCTAATGTCTGATTTCTTGGTGTTATGAGCGTGTCTAACATCAATTCTTATTGTTTTCAGAGAATGAATACTAGGATGAATGTTGGTCAGAGGAGAGGAGGAGCAGTTGCTGGGGGCAATTAGGTTCCACCCCAGGCTCCAGCTGAAGGAGTGGCTATGCCGGTTAACCTAGCTGGGTTAACTGATGCGGAGATGCGGGCATCTCAAGCCCAGATGGCAAAGGCCATCACTATGCAGGCCCAGGCCATGACTGCCCAGGTCAACCGACAGAATGTTCAGAGGGAGAACCCACCGGTACGTAGCATGGCTGATAGGCTGCGAGACTTTACGAGGATGAATCCTCCTATTTTCACGGGGTCGAAGACTTCAGAGGATCCCAGTAGTTTGTGGACAAGGTGCATAATATTTTGGTGGCTATGGGGGCTACAGATACTGAGAAGGCTGAGCTGGCTTCCTATCAGCTCAAGGATGTTACAGAGACTTGGTGCAAGATATGGCAAGATAGACGATCTTTGGGCGGAGTTCCGGTCACTTGGGAGCTGTTTAAGACAGCCTTCCTGGAGAGATTCTTTCCAAGGGAGATGAGGGAGGCAAAGGTTGATGAGTTTATCAACCTTAAGTAGGGATCTATGACAGTCAGAGAGTATTCCCTGAAGTTTGTTAAACTATCCAGGTATGCTATTTTCCTTAGTGTCTAAATGCAAGGATGAGATGAGTACTGAAGTTTGTTAAATTATCCAGGTATTCTACTTCCCTTGTATCTAACAGCAGGGATGAGATGAGCAGGTTCCTCACAGGAATCAATGGAGATCTGGAGGAGGAGTGTCGGTCTACGATGCTCCATGATAATATGGACCTCTCTAGGTTTATGGTGCATGTACAACAGGTAGAGGACAGCCGCAAAAAGAGGGGAATTCGTGATGCTAGGAGGCCTAAGCCTCAAGATCAGGCAGGTCCCAGCCATGGAGGCCACAGAAACAATTTTGGCATCCGTGAGCAGCCCAGGTTCAAGAAGGGGCAACAGAGTTCTGGGAACTCTAATTCTCAGAGGAATATAGCACCTAGAGGAGGCAGACCTGAGCCCAAGAAGGGAAATGGAGGTGAGATGCAGCGTCCCAAAAAGAACTGTGCTAAGTGTGACAGTGCTCACAGCGGAGAGTGTAGACAGGGCACTAATGCCTGTTTCGTTTGCGGTAAGAGTGGGCACATGGTTAGAGACTGTCCACAGAACAGAGGTCAGGCTGGAGGTAATGCTCAGCCTAGGCCTAATCCACAGGGTGCAGCAGCAGCCGAGCCTCCTAAGAGGAACATGTTCTATGCCTTGAAGGGCAGGGAGGAGCAGGAGAAGTCTGCTGATGTGGTCACAGGTATGCTGCAAGTATTCTCAACTTCTGTTTATGCTTTACTTGATCCAGGATCTACGCTTTTCTTCGTAACTCCTTTGCTTGCTCTCACTTTTGAGATATTGCCTGAAGTTTTGCATGATCCTATAGTGGTTATTACACCTTTAGGAGAAAATGTAAGAACTCATAGAGTATACAAGGATTGCCCAATAGTTATAAGTTGTAAGACTATGTGTGCAGACTTGGTTGAGTTACCCATGCATGATTTTGATGTTATTCTTGGCATGGATTGGCTTCACAGTTGTTATACTTGTTTGGATTGTCGTAGTAGAGTGGTGAGATTTCGTTTCCCTGATGAAGAGGATCTAGTCTGGGAGGGGTACAACTCGAGTCATCCTAATCCCTTGATTTCGAACCTTAAGGCCAATAAAATGATGTCCAAGGGGTTATTGTGTCATCTTGTGAGTGTTAATGATTTAGATCATGACATTACTTCCATAGACTCAGTGCATGTAGTGAATGAGTTCCTAGATGTGTTTCCTGATGATTTGCCTGGAGTCCCTCCCCCTCGAGAGATTGATTTTAGTATCGACTTAGAACCCGATACTAAACCAATTTCAATTCCACCTTACAGAATGGCTCCAGCTGAACTCAAAGAGTTGAATCTGCAGTTAAAAGATCTCACTGATAAGGGTTTCATTCAGCCGAGCATATCCCCTTGGGGCGCTCCAGTGTTGTTTGTGAAAAAGAAGGATGGAACCTTTAGAATGTGTATCGATTATCGGCAGCTCAACAAAAGTCACTATAAAGAATAACTATCCACTTCCCAGAATAGATGATTTGTTCGATCAGCTCCAAGGGTCTAGTTTCTTCTAAAAGATTGATCTTCGTTCAGGGTATCATCAGCATAGGGTTAGGGATGGAGATATCCCAAAGACAGCCTTTTGTACCCGTTATGGTCATTATGAGTTCTTAGTTATGTCATTTGGTCTCACGAATGCACCTGCTGCATTTATGGATCTCATGAACAAGGTCTTCCGTGAATACCTTGACTCTTTTGTTATAGTATTCATTGATGACATTCTCATCTACTCTAGGACCAAGGAAGAGCATGAACAACATTTGAGACTAACCTTGCAGGTACTTAGACAACATCAGCAGTACGCCAAATTCAGCAAGTGTGAATTTTGGCTTAGATCAGTGACCTTCCTGAGTCATGTTGTGTCTGATCAGGGCATGGAGGTGGATCCGAGGAAGACTGAGGCGGTGAAGAACTTGCCAAAGCCTTTTACTCCCAATGACATCCGTAGCTTTCTAGGATTGGCTGGTTACTACCACAGGTTCGTGGAGGGCTTTTCTTCCATTGCTGCCCCACTGACAGCTTTGACTAAGAAGAAAGCCAAGTTTGAATGGACAGAGACTTGTGAGAAGAGTTTCCAGGAGCTCAAGGACAGACTCACTTCAGCCCCGGTGCTTACTTTGCCTAAGTGTGGTGAGAATTACACTGTTTACTGTGATGTATCTAGAGTTGGTTTGGGTTGTGTTCTTATGCAGGTTTGTAAGGTGATAGCCTATGTGTCCAGATAGCTCAAGGTTCATGAGAAGGATTATCCCACTCATGACTTGGAGTTAGCAGCTGTGGTGTTTGCACTGAAGCTGTGAAGGCACTTCTTGTATGGAGTGCATGTGGATGTGTTCACAGACCACAAGAGTCTCCAGTACGTGTTCACACAGAGGGAGTTGAATCTACGTCAGCGGAGATGGTTGGAGCTGTTGAAGGATTATGACATGAATGTTCTCTACCATCTAGGTAAGGCTAATGTTGTGGCTGATGCTTTGAGCAGGATGAGCATGGGAAGTACAGCCCACGTTGCGGATGAGAAGAAGGAGTTGGCAAAAGATGTACACAGACTAGCCAGAATGGGTGTGCGATTGGTTGACTCTACTAGTGGGGGTGTTTCAGTTCATCCTAGTTCTAAATCAACCTTGGTAGTTGAAGTCAAGCAAGGTCAGCATCTAGATCCTGTGTTGATGGAGCTGAAGGACTCAGTGTTGATAAAGATGAATGAGTCTTTCGCTTTGGGAGGTGATGGCATACTTAGGTATCAGGACAGGCTGTGTGTACCAGATATGGTTGATTTGCGGACCAGGATTGTTGCAGAGGCCCATGGTTCTAGATATTCCATACATCCAGGTTCCACCAAGATGTATCATGATCTTAAGCAAATTTATTCGTGGGATGGCATGAAGAAGGACATTGCAAAATATGTGGCCAAGTGTCCTAATTGTCAGCAGGTAAAGGCAGAACATCTTAAGCCTGGCGGTCTTACTCAGATTATTGAGGTTCCGACTTGGAAGTTGTAGGCCATTAATATGGACTTCGTGGTTGGTCTTCCGAGGACTAGGAGACAGCATGACTCCATATGGGTTATTGTGGGCAGATTGACTAAGTATACCCACTTTATCCCTGTGAAGTCTACTTACAGAGCAGAGGATTATGCGAGACTCTACATAGATGAGATTATGAGATGGCATGGGATTCCTTTGTCTATCATTTCAGATTGAGGAGCTCAGTTTACTTCACATTTCTGGAGATCTTTCCAGAAGAGCTTGGGCACGCAGGTAAAGCTTAGTACTGCCTTTCATCCTCAGACTGATGGGCAGGCAGAGCGCACCATTCAGACATTGGAGGACATGTTGATAGCGTGTGTGATTGACTTCAGGGGTAGCTGGGATGACCATCTGCCTTTGATAGAGTTCTCGTATAATAATAGATATCACTCCAGCATTGGGATGGCACCGTTTAAGGCACTGTATGGTAGGAGGTGTAGATCTCTAGTTGGATAGTTTGAGGTTGGAGAGTCATCCATTTTGGGTCCGGAGATCATTTATGAGGCCTTAGAAAAGGTCAGAGTGATTAGGGACAGGTTGGCTACTGCTTACAATCGGCAGAAGTCATATGTAGATAACAGAAAACGGCCCTTACAGTTTGATGTTGGTGACCAGGTCTATCTGAAGATATCACCTATGAAGGGGGTGATGAGGTTTGGCAGGAAGGGGAAGTTAAGTCCGAAGTATGTTGGGCCATACGAGATCCTACAGCGTGTGAGTGAGGTGGCCTATGAGTTGGCATTGCCCGTGGATCTAGCTTCTGTCCATCCAGTCTTTTATGTATCCATGTTAAAGAAGTGCCTAGGTGATCCATCATTGATTCTACCTATGGAAGGTTTGGGGGTCGATGAAGACTTGTCCTATGAGGAGGTACCTGTTGAGATCTTAGACAGACAGATCAAGCGGCTGAGGAACAAGGAGATTGCCAGAGTGAAGGTATTGTGGAGAAATCATCTTGTTGAGGGTGCTACGTGGGAGGCTGAGGCCGACATGAGATCCCGTTACCCTCATCTTTTCAGCTCTTGAGGTTAGACTTCCTACTCTTAAGTCTAAGTTTCCTTATCTCTCCATATTTTGTTGCTATTGCTTGACTGTGCATAGTGATTATGTTATGATCTGACTGGTATTACGCTAGATAGTAGTAGTGTCATTCGGGGACGAATGTTCCTAAGGGGGGGATAATGTAACAACCCTAAAAATGAATAAGAAAAGAAATGCTTAATATGTCAAGAATGCCTATGATAAGACCAGGGTTCACACGGATTGATGCGCGTAGAACCAGACCTCGGAACCCTTGCTACAGCCAAGCCAACTAACTTGGGAAGTTAGTTGAGCTTGTAAAGGTTGGGTCCAACCATGTAGGGCTCTCGAATATGAAGATTTACTCGAAGGAGTCTTTACCGGACTTAAAAAGAAGAATATTAGGTTTGAAGGTTTAGGGGTAAAATGGTCTTTTTCCTGAGTAAGGGTAGTGTCGTAATTACCCTAAATAAGTAATTAATTATTTAATTAATAAAGTGGAGGGGCAATTTGGGGAGAGAGGGCCGAAATTGAGCCCTTGAAGTGAAGTCTTGCTCCACCCGGGTTTGAACCTAGGTGGGAGCAATGATTTAATGTGATTTTTTTAATTGGTGAATTAATTTAATAAATTAATAATTAATGGCTGATTTAAGAAAAAGGAAAATCAGATTTTTATTATTAATTATTATTTATTTATTAATTAATGTGTTTATGACTAAGTCTCCTAGTTGACTAAGTCTAAACTACTTCACCTCACGCTCATCTCTCTCACGTTTCTCCACTCTTTTCACGATTTCTCTCTGCCCAAACAACTACAAGAACAGAAAAATTACTAAAGTTCTTCGCACTTGAATAACTCACACGAAAATATAAGAAAACAAGCTAAGTGAACACGTTAGGCAAAGAGAGGGTTTTTCCGTCAAAAGTTTTGTGTTGAAACTTGGATTGAACGTGAGTTTTGGAGAAGGTTTGGGCAGCAACTTCAAGGTTTGAACATCAAAATAAGGTATGGGTTTTCTTTTCTCTTAGTCCCTGTCCCAAGAGACCCCTTAAGGTTCATATTATTCATTCGAAAACTAGGATTCTTTATCCTTTTGCATGCACTTGTCACTAGCTCCCAATGAATCGTAGGTTTGGTATGATTGCTGGTAGATTTAGGTGTATGTTATGTTTTCATGATGTTCATTAAAATGGAAGTGGGGCTGATTTGAGTATCAATATTTTGGCTAAATGAATCCATGAAATACACCCCAAAAAGTGTTAAATGATCCATGAATTTTCCTAAGTTTTCAAGTGGAAATATTGGTGAAAATAAGCTAAGAAAATGATTAAGTTTCCAGCAAAAATTATAAGTTTAGTTTAGGCTAAAGTATAGAGAAGAAATCTGGAAATTTAATTGATTTTAAAGGGATGAGGCCACCAGGATTCGAACCTGTGACCTCACCCGTGTGACACCTTAAATTTGCAAGAAAAGAAAAGGGGTCAGGGGGATTCGAAATGGGGTATACTGGCTGAGAAAGTAGAGTGCAAAAATTAAATAAATAAAATGGGAGGGGTGGGAATCGAACCGACGACCTCTAGGCAGCGAATGATGTGATAAAAAATTAAAGAAAGGAAATGTGAGGCGTGGGAATCGAACCCACGACCTCAAGGCTGTAAAGGAGAAAGGGAGAAATAAAAAAGAAATAAAGTGAGGTTGTGGGGGCTCGATCCCACAACCTCACTGCCAAACGCATAGCTAAGTCAATTTGTTTTTAAAAATAAAATAAGGAGGTTGTGGGGGTTCGAACCCACAACCTCACAGTCCCTAGAGAAATAAAGAATAAATAAAGAGAGGTTGTGGGGGTTTGATCCCACAACCTCATGGTCTATGCGAATTGGACAAGAAAGATTTTAAATGAAAAAAATAAAAGGGGCTGTGGGGGTTCGATCCCACAACCCTTCGGCCAACTAAGAGTAGAATCCAAAGAGAAAAATAGAGAGAGAATGTTGATGTTGGGGCTCGATCTAGGGTCCCAATGTCATGTGGATTAAAAATATAATCAAGGAAAAATGTAAGTATTGTCCAAGGGATTCTAACTTGGGTTCCCTTGCCCAAATTTCCGTATTGATACATAAATAATACGTGAATTAAATGTTCAAGAATAATACCACCTACTTTGATCGAAATCGAGATCTTGGCATACATACAAGATAAATAAGTCTTGTACTACATAATCTTGGGAAGATATTATCACTTAACGAATTATGAATGGAGCATCATGGCTCGTATGCATAGACCCATAAGTCTAGCATACGTTTAAAAATAAGTGAACCTAAGATGTATGTAATGAAATGAAGTAACCCTAGGAGGGTTAAGTACGAGTGTAAACTACACTAAATGGCAAGTGCATTGGCATACGATGAAATGATTATTATGTAATAAAATGATGAAACCCTAGAAGGGTTAAGTAAGAGTGTGAAACACACAAATGGCTAAGTGCATTCGCATATGATGAAATAAATATTCACGTAAAATGGAGTGAGTAAATATGAAGAGCAATTGTGCTAATGTTAATGAATGTGGTGACAACATGATATGAGGCTAATGTAAAATATGAGAACAATCTCAAATGAGCCTAAGTAATTGTTACCAAAACGTACTCACCTATGAGAGTGTAAAGTTAATGAAGAGACCAGTCTCTATGAACACTCTAAGGAAAGTATTGAGATTAACACACTTAATACTAATGATGAGATGAGAAATCATCTATTGAGCTATGATGTCCTCATAATAGAAGCCAGCTTCCATGACGTATGAGTTGAATGTAATGGAACTTTATACCAAGCACCGATAGACTAGTTATGAGCAGTGATGCCTTCTTTCGGGAAGGGCGGAGGTTCACGTAACTCTCATGAGATGAGACTGTCCGGCTTGCCGGGTATGGGTCTCCTTATATCTCCTGGTCTTCGAACCTATACTGCCAATATAAGAATCTGGCGGGGTTAAATTCCCATGTACGCTAGCATGTTTTGGGTCACTTTGGCCGGTGATTCCACCTCTTTTTGATGTGGGGGAGACACTGGATTTCATGATGCTCACATGATCTATGTCGGTTAAAGTTAAAGTTCCCAATGAATGAATGAGGCCAGCCTCAAATGATGTACATAATGAAATGAATGATACCAAAGGTGTTAGGTTAGGATAATCAAGAGGTGAGCTAGACTCAAGTAATGACACTAGGTTATTCTTGATCATTGCACAGCAAATCTGATGAAAGTCTTAAACTACATCCTAGGTATAGCTGGTGTTCACACTAGCCTATGAACGAAATGAAATGAAGTACGTATGAATGAATGAAGCAGACTCTGTGTTTGCTAATGAAGACTCCCTAGTTGAGGTCCCATATGTTGACCCCTCATTTTGGAAAGTCTTAATGTCAAGTCCATGATTCCAAGGTCTCATGGCATATGAATGAATGTTATAAAAGATGTTATGTGCTATATGCCATGATATGTGCTATCTGTAAGATGTTATGTGCTGTGTGCAATATGATAAGTATGATGATGTATGCTACTCTGATGGAATGACTTTACTAATCCAAATTTTTAAAGCTCACTGACTTTCCTAATCCAAATTTGGAAAGCT
Organism: Solanum sitiens; assembly: GCA_016801875.1. NCBI lineage: Eukaryota > Viridiplantae > Streptophyta > Magnoliopsida > Solanales > Solanaceae > Solanum > Solanum sitiens. Next base: position 492,298 of record JABWTJ010000287.1, read on the forward strand.
CACTGACTTTCCTAATCTAATTTTGGAAAGTTCACTAACTTTCCTAATACCAATTTGGCAAGTCCACTGACTTGACTTTCCATAATCATGTTGTTAGGAAAGAGCTATTCTTTCTCATGCATGTCCTTGGTGTGTGGTCACATATACCCATACATAGTACAAGTGTGTACTAATCCCATACAACTCTATATTATTAGGTGTAGGCATAGGAGGATGCTAGAGCTTACAGGTTGACGTTACAGCTGTCCGAACGTGGAGCTTTTATCCGTACTTGGTAGGCCCTCATGCTTTCGAGGATGTCTACTGTTACTATCTAGCTTAGATATATGCTTTAGCTAGTGGAGCATGTTCAACTAGTGTTTCTTTCCATTTTTATTTCAGACATTCTATTGGTGCCATTTTGGTAATTATACATTTATTACAGTATTGCACTGTTTCTTTCATTTGATTATCTCTATATTAGATGGTTGATTTGTGAACACCCATGATGTTAAGTTTAAAATGTTTAGCATGAAATAAGAAAACAAAAAGTTCAAATTTTCTGCTAAAATTAACCTAGATGAAGTAAGAATGACGTATGTAGGCTTGTCTGCGACCTCTGAGAGGTCAACGACGCCGGTCTCGTCTGGGGTTTAGATTACGGTCGTGATAAAGTTGGTATCAGAGCACTAGGTTAAATTCCGAGAATAATGAGTGCACATCAACCACATTGAGTAGTTTCTAAGTCATGGTAGTGAAATACACCACTATCCTGAATTAGAGACTGCATGATGCGTAGGAAAAATTTCCCTTCTTCTGATCTTATCATGCTTTTCCTAATGTCTGATTTCTTGGTGTTATGAGCGTGTCTAACATCAATTCTTATTGTTTTCAGAGAATGAATACTAGGAGGAATGTTGGTCAGAGGAGAGGAGGAGCAGTTACTGGGGGCAATTAGGTTCCACCCCAGGCTCCAGCTGAAGGAGTGGCTATGCCGGTTAACCTAGCTGGGTTGACTGATGCGGAGATGCGGGCATCTCAAGCCCAGATGGCAAAGGCCATCACTATGCAGGCCCAGGCCATGACTGCCCAGGTCAACCGACAGAATGTTCAGAGGGAGAACCCACCGGTACGTAGCATGGCTGATAGGCTGCGAGACTTTACGAGGATGAATCCTCCTATTTTCATGGGGTCGAAGACTTCAGAAGATCCCCAGTAGTTTGTGGACAAGGTGCATAATATTTTGGTGGCTATGGGGGCTACAGATACTGAGAAGGCTGAGCTGGCTTCCTATCAGCTCAAGGATGTTACAGAGACTTGGTGCAAGATGTGGCAGGATAGACGATCTTTGGGCGGAGTTCCGGTCACTTGGGAGCTGTTTAAGACAACCTTCCTGGAGAGATTCTTTCCAAGGGAGATGAGGGAGGCAAAGGTTGATGAGTTTATCAACCTTAAGTAGGGATCTATGACAGTCAGAGAGTATTCCCTGAAGTTTGTTAAACTATCCAGGTATGCTATTTTCCTTAGTGTCTAAATGCAAGGATGAGATGAGTACTGAAGTTTGTTAAATTATCCAGGTATTCTACTTCCCTTGTATCTAACAGCAGGGATGAGATGAGCAGGTTCCTCACAGGAATCAATGGAGATCTGGAGGAGGAGTGTCGGTCTACGATGCTCCATGATAATATGGACCTCTCTAGGTTTATGGTGCATGTACAACAGGTAGAGGACAGCCGCAAAAAGAGGGGAATTCGTGATGCTAGGAGGCCTAAGCCTCAAGATCAGGCAGGTCCCAGCCATGGAGGCCACAGAAATAATTTTGGCATCCGTGAGCAGCCCAGGTTCAAGAAGGGGCAACAGAGTTCTGGGAACTCTAATTCTCAGAGGAATATAGCACCTAGAGGAGGCAGACCTGAGCCCAAGAAGGGCAATGGAGGTGAGATGCAGCGTCCCAAAAAGAACTGTGCTATGTGTGACAGTGCTCACAGCGGAGAGTGTAGACAGGGCACTAATGCCTGTTTCGGTTGCGGTAAGAGTGGGCACATGGTTAGAGACTGTCCACAGAACAGAGGTCAGGCTGGAGGTAATGCTCAGCCTAGGCCTAATCCACAGGGTGCAGCAGCAGCCGAGCCTCCTAAGAGGAACATGTTCTATGCCTTGAAGGGCAGGGAGGAGCAGGAGAAGTCTGCTGATGTGGTCACAGGTATGCTGCAAGTATTCTCAACTTCTGTTTATGCTTTACGTGATCCAGGGTCTACGCTTTTCTTTGTAACTCCTTTGCTTGCTCTCACTTTTGAGATATTGCCTGAAGTTTTGCATGATCCTATAGTGGTTATTACACCTTTAGGAGAAAATGTAAGAACTCATAGAGTATACAAGGATTGCCCAATAGTTATAAGTTTTAAGACTATGTGTGCAGACTTGGTTTAGTTACCCATGCATGATTTTGATGTTATTCTTGGCATGGATTGGCTTCACAGTTGTTATACTTGTTTGGATTGTCGTAGTAGAGTGGTGAGATTTCCTTTCCCTGATGAAGAGGAGCTAGTCTGGGAGGGGTACAACTCGAGTCATCCTAATCCCTTGATTTCGAACCTTAAGGCCAATAAAATGATGTCCAAGGGGTTATTGTGTCATCTTGTGAGTGTTAATGATTTAGATCATGACATTACTTCCATAGACTCAGTGCCTGTAGTGAATGAGTTCCTAGATGTGTTTCCTGATGATTTGCCTCGAGTCCCTCCCCCTCGAGAGATTGATTTTAGTATCGACTTAGAACCCGATACTAAACCAATTTCAATTCCACCTTACAGAATGGCTCCAGCTAAACTCAAAGAGTTGAATTTGCAATTAAAAGATCTCACTGATAAGGGTTTCATTCAGCCGAGCATATCCCCTTGGGGCGCTCCAGTGTTGTTTGTGAAAAAGAAGGATGGAACCCTTAGAATGTGTATCGATTATCGGCAGCTCAACAAAAGTCACTATAAAGAATAAGTATCCACTTCCCAGAATAGATGATTTGTTCGATCAGCTCCAAGGGTCTAGTTTCTTCTCAAAGATTGATCTTCGTTCAGGGTATGATCAGCTTAGGGTTAGGGGTGGAGATATCCCAAAGACAGCCTTTTGTACCCGTTATGGTCATTATGAGTACTTAGTTATGTCATTTGGTCTCACGAATGCACCTGCTGCATTTATGGATCTCATGAACAGGGTCTTCCGTGAATACCTTGACTCTTTTGTTATAGTATTCATTGATGACATTCTCATCTACTCTAGGACAAAGGAAGAGCATGAACAACATTTGAGACTAACCTTGCAGGTACTTAGACAACATCAGCAGTACGCCAAATTCAGCAAGTGTGAATTTTGGCTTAGATCAGTGACCTTCCTGAGTCATGTTGTGTCTGATCAGGGCATGGAGGTGGATCCGAGGAAGACTGAGGCGGTGAAGAACTTGCCAAAGCCTTTTACTCCCAATGACATCCGTAGCTTTCTAGGATTGGCTGGTTACTACCACAGGTTCGTGGAGGGCTTTTCTTCCATTGCTGCCCCACTGACAGCTTTGACTAAGAAGAAAGCCAAGTTTGAATGGACAGAGACTTGTGAGAAGAGTTTCCAGGAGCTCAAGGACAGACTCACTTCAGCCCCGGTGCTTACTTTGCCTAAGTGTGGTGAGAATTACACTGTTTACTGTGATGCATGTAGGGTTGGTTTGGGTTGTGTTCTTATGTAGGTTTGTAAGGTGATAGCCTATGTGTCCAGATAGCTCAAGGTTCATGAGAAGGATTATCCCACTCATGACCTGGAGTTAGCAGCTGTGGTATTTGCACTGAAGCTATGAAGGCACTTCTTGTATGGAGTGCATGTGGATGTGTTCACAGACCACAAGAGTCTCCAGTACGTGTTCACACAGAGGGAGTTGAATCTACGTCAGCGGAGATGGTTGGAGCTGTTGAAGGATTATGACATGAATGTTCTCTACCATCCAGGTAAGGCTAATGTTGTGGCTGATGCTTTGAGCAGGATGAGCATGGGAAGTACAGCCCACGTTGCGGATGAGAAGAAGGAGTTGGCAAAAGATGTACACAGACTAGCCAGACTGGGTGTGCGATTGGTTGACTCTACTAGTGGGGGTGTTTCAGTTCATCCTAGTTTTGAATCAACCTTGGTAGTTGAAGTCAAGCAGGGTCAGCATCTAGATCCTGTGTTGATGGAGCTGAAGGACTCAGTGTTGATAAAGATGAATGAGTCTTTCGCTTTGGGAGGTGATGGCATACTTAGGGATCAGGACAGGCTGTGTGTACCAGATATGGTTGATTTGCGGACCAGGATTGTTGCAGAGGCCCATGGTTCTAGATATTCCATACATCCAGGTTCCACCAAGATATTTCATGATCTTAAGCAGATTTATTGGTGGGATGGCATGAAGAAGGACATTGCAGAATATGTGGCCAAGTGTCCTAATTGTCAGCAGGTAAAGGCAGAACATCTTAAGCCTGGCGGTCTTACTCAGATTATTGAGGTTCCGCTTGGAAGTTGTAGGCCATTAATATGGACTTCGTGGTTGGTCTTCAGAGGACTAGGAGACAGCATGACTCCATATGGGTTATTGTGGACAGATTGACTAAGTACACCCACTTTATCCCTGTGAAGTCTACTTACAGAGCCGAGGATTATGCGAGACTCTACATAGATGAGATTATGAGATGGCATGGGATTCCTTTGTCTATCATTTCAGATTGAGGAGCTCAGTTTACTTCACATTTCAGGAGATCTTTCCAGAAGAGCTTGGGCACGTAGGTAAAGCTTAGTACTGCCTTACATCCTCAGACTGATGGGCAGGCAGAGCGCACCATTCAGACATTGGAGGACATGTTGAGAGCTTGTGTGATTGACTTCAGGGGTAGCTGGGATGACCATCTGCCTTTGATAGAGTTCTCGTATAATAATAGATATCACTCCAGCATTGGGATGGCACCGTTTGAGGCACTGTATGGTAGGAGGTGTAGATCTCTAGTTGGATAGTTTGAGGTTGGAGAGTCATCCATTTTGGGTCCAGAGATCATTCATGAGGCCTTAGAAAATGTCAGAGTGATTAGGGACAGGTTGGCTACTGCTTACAATCGGCAGAAGTCATATGTAGATAACAGAAAACGACCCTTACAGTTTGATGTTGGTGACCAGGTCTATCTGAAGATATCACCTATGAAGGGGGTGATGAGGTTTGGCAGGAAGGGGAAGTTGAGTTCGAGGTATGTTGGGCCATACGAGATCCTACAGCGTGTGAGTGAGGTGGCCTATGAGTTGGCATTGCCCGTGGAGCTAGCTTCTGTCCATCCAGTCTTTCATATCCATGTTAAAGAAGTACCTAGGTGATCCATCATCGATTCTACCTGTGGAAGGTTTGGGGGTCGATGAAGACTTGTCCTATGAGGAGGTACCTGTTGAGATCTTAGACAGACAGATCAAGCGTCTGAGGAACAAGGAGATTGCCAGAGTGAAGGTATTGTGGAGAAATCATCTTGTTGAGGGTGCTACGTGGGAGGCTGAGGCCGACATGAGATCCCGTTACCCTCATCTTTTCAGCTCTTGAGGTTAGACTTCCTACTCTTAAGTCTAAGTTTCCTTATCTCTCCATATTTTGTTGCTATTGCTTGACTGTGCATAGTGATTATGTTATGATCTGACTGGCATTACGCTAGATAGTAGTAGTGTCATTCGGGGACGAATGTTCCTAAGGGTGGGATAATGTTACAACCCTAAAAATGAATAAGATAAGAAATGCTTAATGTGTCAAGAATGCCTATGATAAGACCAGGGTTCACACGAATTGATGCGCGTAGAACCAGACCTCGGAACCCTTGCTACAGCCAAGCCAACTAAATTGGGGAGTTAGTTGAGCTTGTAAAGGTTGGGTCCAACCATGTAGGGCTCTCGAATATGAAGATTTACTCGAAGGAGTCTTTACCGGACTAAAAAAGAAGAATATTAGGTTTGAAGGTTTAGGGGTAAAATGGTCTTTTTCCTGAGTAAGGGTAGTGTCGTAATTACCCTAAATAGATAATTAATTATTTAATTAATAAAGTGGAGGGGTAATTTGGGGAGAGAGGGCCGAAATTGAGCCCTTGAAGTGAAGTCTTGCTCCACCCGGGTTCGAACCTAGGTGGGAGCAATGATTTAATGTGATTTTTTTAATTGGTGAATTAATTTAATAAATGAATAATTAATGGCTGATTTAAGAAAAAAGAAAATCAGATTTTTATTATTAATTATTATTTATTTGTTAATTAATGTGTTTATGACTAAGTTTCCTAGTTGACTAAGTCTAAACTACTTCACCTCACGCTCATCTCTCTCACGTTTCTCCACTCTTTTCACGATTTCTCTCTGCCTAAACAACTACAAGAACAGAAAAATTAATAAAGTTCTTCACACTTGAATAACTCACACGAAAATATAAGAAAACAAGCTAAGTGAACACGTTAGGCAAAGAGAGGGTTTTTCCGTCGAAAGTTTTGTGTTGAAACTTGGATTGAACGTGAGTTTTGGAGAAGGTTTGGGCAGCAACTTCAAGGTTTGAACGTCAAAATAAGGTATGGGTTTTCTTTTCTCTTAGTCCCTTTCCCAAGAGACCCCTTAAGGTTCATATTATTCATTCGAAAACTAGGATTCTTTCCCCTTTTGAATGCCCTTGTCACTAGCTCCCAATGAATCGTAGGTTTGCTATGATTGCTGGTAGATTTAGGTGTATGTTATGTTTTTGTGATGAATATGATTATGTTTGTGTACTTGAAATCGTATAAAAGACAACCATGTATTCGAAAGTTTGTGCAAGTGCAAAAATGTTACTGTGAATGTTACTGTGAATGAGGTCTAGGGTTAAGGCTTCAAGTTTGATATTGTTTTGGTTGTCATTTTACGTGCATAAACCTATGTAAATCGTGATGTTCATTAAAATGGAAGTGGGGCTGATTTGAGTATCAATATTTTGGCTAAACGAATCCATGAAATACACCCCAAAAAGTGTTAAATGATCCATGAATTTTCCTAAGTTTTCAAGTGGAAATATTGGTGAAAATAAGCTAAGAAAATGATTAAGTTTCCAGCAAAAATTATAAGTTTAGTTTAGGCTAAAGTATAGAGAAGATATCTGGAAATTTAATTGATTTTAAAGGGATGAGGCCACCAGGATTCGAACCTGTGACCTCACCCGTGTGACACCTTAAATTCGAAAGAAAAGAAAAGGGGTCAGGGGGATTCGAAATGGGGTATACGGGCTGAGAAAGTAGAGTGCTAAAATTAAATAAATAAAATGGGAGGCGTGGGAATTGAACCCACGACCTCCAGGCAGCGAATGAAGTGATAAAAAATTAAAGAAAGGAAATGTTAGGCGTGGGAATCGAACCCACGACCTCAAGGCCGTAAAGGAGAAAGGGAGAAATAAAAAAGAAATAAAGTGAGGCTGTGGGGGCTCGATCCCACAACCTCACTGCCAAACACATAGCTAAGTCAATTTTTAAATAAAAATGAAATAAGGAGGCTGTGGGGGTTCGAACCCACAACCTCACAGTCCCTAGCGAAATAAAGAATAAATAAAGAGAGGCTGTAGGGGTTTGATCCCACAACCTCATGGTCTATGCGAATTGGACAATAAATATTTTAAATGAAAAAAAATAAAAGGGGCTGTGGGGGTTCGATCCCACAACCCTTCGGCCAACTAAGAGTAGAATCCAAAGAGAAAAATAAAGAGAAAATGTTGATGTTCGGGCTCGATCTAGGGTCCCAATGTCATGTGGATTAAAAATATAATCAAGGAAAAATGTAAGTATTGTCCAAGGGATTCGAACTTGGGTTCCCTTGCCCAAATTTCCTTATTGATACATAAATCATACGTGAATTAAATATTCAAGAATAATGCCACCTACTTAGATCGAAATAGAGATCTTGGCATACATACAAAATAAATAAGTCTTGTACTACATAATCTTGGGAAGATATTAGTCACTTAACGAATTATGAATGAATCCTTATGGCTTGTATGTATAGACTCGTAAGTCTATCATACGTTTAAAAATAAGTGAACCTAAGATGTATGTAATGCAATGAAGTAACCCTATGAGGGTTAAGTATGAGTGTTAAATACACTAAATGGCCAAGTGCATTGGCATACGATGAAATGATTATTATGTAATAAAATGATGAAACCCTAGAAGGGTTAAGTAAGAGTGTGAAACACACAAATGGCCAAGTGCATTGGCATATGATGAAATGAACATTCACGTAAAATGGAGTGAGTAATTATGAATAGCAATTGTGCTAATGTTAATGAATGTGGTGACAACATGATATGAGGCTAATGTAAAATATGAGAACAATCTCAAATGAGCCTAAGTAATTGTTACCAAAACGTACTCACCTATGAGAGTGTAAAGTTAATGAAGAGACCAGTCTCTATGAACACTCTAATGGAAGTATTGAGATTAACACACTTAATACTAATGATGAGATGAGAAATCATCTATTGAGCTATGATGTCCTCATACTAGAAGCCAACTTCCATGACGTATGAGTTGAATGTAATGGAACTTTATACCGAGCACCAATAGACTAGCTATGAGCGGTGATGCCTTCTTTTGGGAAGGGCGTAGGTTAACATAACTCTCATGAGATGAGAGTGTCCGGCTTGCCGGGTATGGGTCTTCTTATATCTCCTGGTCTTCGAACCTATACTGTCAATATAGGAATAAGGCGGGGTTAAATTCCCATGTACGCTAGCATGTTTTGGGTCACTTTGGCTGGTGATTCCACCTCTTTTCGGTGAGGGGGAGACACTGGAATTCATGATGCTCACATGATCTATGTCGGTTAAAGTTAAAGATCCGAACGAATGAGGCCAGCCTCAAATGATGTACATATTGAAATGAATGATACCAAAGGTGTTAGGTTAGGATAATCAAGAGGTGACCTAGACTCAAGTAATGACACTTGCTTATTCTTGATCATTGCACAGCAAACCCGATGAGAGTCTTAAACTACATCCTAGGTATAGCTGGTGTTCACACTAGCCTATGAACAAAATGAAATGAAGTACGTATGAATCAATGAAGCAGACTCTGTGTTTGTTAATGAAGACTCCCTAGTTGAGGTCCCATATATTGAGCCCTCATTTTGGAAAGTCTTAATGTCAACTCCATGATTCCAAGGTCTCATGGCATATGAATGAATGTTATAAAAGATGTTATGTGCTATATGCAATATGATATGTGCTATGTGTAAGATGTTATGTGCTGTGTGCAATATGATAAGTATGATGATGCATGTTACTCTCATGGCATGACTTTCCTAATCCAAATTTCGAAAGCTCACTGACTTTTCTAATCCAAATTTGGAAAGCTCACTGACTTTCCTAATCCAAATTTGGAAAGTTCACTAACTTTCCTAATCCCAATTTGGCAAGTCCACTAACTTGACTTTCCATAATCATGTTGTTAGGAAAGAGCTATCCTTTCTCATGCATGTCCTTGGTGTGTGCTTGCATATACCCATACTTAGTACAAGTGTGTACTAATCCCATACAACTCTATATATTTAGATGCAGGCACAGGTGGACGCTAGAGCTTACAGGTTGACGTTGCAGCTATCCGGACGTGGAGCTTTCATTCGGACTTGGTAGGCCCTCATGCTTTCGAGGATTTCTACCATTACAATCTAGCTTAGATATAGGCTTTATCTAGTGGAGCATGTTCCACTAGTGTTTCTTTTCGTTTTTATTTCAGACATTGTATTGGTGACATTTTGGCAATCATACATTTATTACAGTATTGCACTGTTTCTTTCATTTAATTATCTCTATATTAGATGGTTGATTTGTGAACGCCCATGATGTTAAGTTTAAAATGTTTAGCATGAAATAAGAAAACAAAAAGTTCAAATTTTCCGCTAAAATTAACCTAGATGAAGTAAGAATAACGTATGTAGGCTTGTCTGCGACCTCTGAGAGGTCAACGACGCCGGTATCATCTGGAGTCTATATTCCGGTCGTGACAACTAATCCCATACAACTCTATATTTTTAGTTGCAGGCAGAGGTGGACGCTAGAGCTTACAGGTTGACGTTGCAGCTATCCGGACGTGGAGCTTTCATCCGGACTTGGTAGGCCCTCATGCTTTCGAGGATGTCTACCGTTATTATCTAGCTTAGATGTAGGCTTTAGCTAGTAGAGTAAGTTCCACTATTGTTTCTTTCCGTTTTTATTTAAGACATTGTATTGGTGCCATTTTGGCAATTATACATTTAATGCAGTATTGAACTATTTCTTTCAGTTGATAATCTTAATGTTAGCTGGTTGATGGTGAACACTATGAATGTAAATAGAATGACCTTTATGCATGATAAGAAATAAAAAGTTTCAAATTTTCCTCTAAAATTAACCTAGATGAAGTAAGAATGACATATGTAGGCTTGTCTGCGACCTATGAGAGGTCAACGACGCCGGTCTCGTCTGGGGTCTAGATTCCGGTCGTGACAAAGTTGGTATCAGAGCACTAGGTTAAATTCCGAGGATAATAAGTGTAAGACCCCGAAAAAAATTAGATATGGTGTCTAGATCCTAAAATGTTCGTCTTAATGTTATGAGGTCCTAAAATGCCTTATTATGTGATATAGAGGAAGTGTGCAAAGTTTGAAGTGATTTGGAAGTCGAACGTCAAGGGACGTCCAAGACGTTCGACGAATAGTCGCTTATGTGCCTCATGTGTGTATGCATGCCTAAATTGTATGAACTGAGTCTAATAAGTCTTGAAATGGTTTAAAATGATGTTTAATGTTGTTATATGAAGTTTTGTGAAGTTCGGAGGTCAAACGCCCAAGAACGTCCAAGGTGTTCGAAAGATAGCCCCTAAGACGTTCATCGTATGTCATGTTGGGGTCAAGGCTGTTTGGACGTCTTGTAGGTGTTTGTTTTGGATGAAACTTATGTGGAAGGTCTATGACATGTTAAGGTTTGTAATCGCGTTGGAAACGTCTGTGTACAACTTCTAAAGGGCCCCGCAAGAGGCCCCAAAAGAAGGACCCCAAAGCTGCCTAGACACTGCCTGGGCAGTGTCCCTTGACGGACCCAACAACGGATCGTTTATCCCCAAACGGCCTGTTGAGCAGGTCTCGTGGAAGGGGACTTGCCTTGGGCAGGACCTAAGTCAATTATTTGGCTATGTCTTGGGCGACGGAGGCCATGACGCCCCGTCACTGCCCTCGTCGCGGGTGCGTGCAGGTTGGCAGCCTGCGTGCTGTCACTTAAAGGGGTGAATGGGAAATTCACCCCACGTCCTAACCTGACTATAATAGGTTTATTTAATTAATTTTAGGTGTATGTAAGTCTTCTAAAACGTGATCAACCCATTCCCAAAAAATCCTCTCACATGTTTTAGGCCTTTCCCTCCAAAAATGTTCTCTCTAAAAACACCAATGTTGGTGAAGCTCAATAGCTACTTGGAGATGGATTTTCTATGGATGAATCATGAAGTTTTAGAGGTTTTCATGTAGATAAAGGTATGGCAATCCTTCATCTTCAAGTAACCTTTCACTTGGAGAGTTCTTCTCAATGTTTTTCAAAGAAGTCTTATGATCAAGTTTACAATCTTCCAATCTAGCCATGGGTTCTTTCTCAAAACGTTTTTAATGATTAAATCATGATGAATTGAAGTTAATACAGTGATTTGAACGTGATTTCACTCCAATTGCATGATGAACCCATGTTCCTTCCAAAATTGGTTTAGCTCTTGCATGGGCTTTGTGATTATGGCTTGCTCTTGATTAGTTGGTGATTCTCTTACGTTGAATTGCTTGTGTTTATTGTTATTTACATTAATTGATGGTGAATTGATGATGATCAGTCCATGATGATATATATATGAAGATTTGAGCATGAATAGCCTATGTTTCTACATGGTGTCTTTAAGTCGATTGTGAGATCGGTTGTGTAGACTCTTGATTATGTATGAACTGCTGTAGCTACTATTTTAGGGTGATATAATGGATGAATTTTGTAGATATAAATACTTAATGATCAAATTAAGAAAGGTTTGCATGAAATTTATATAGATTCCCTTAGGCTAGGAAGTCAAGAAGCTAAGTTGTGATGGATCTCGAATTGTGATTAGATGAAGCATGATTTAGTCTTGATTTCTTGTATAATTAGCCACTGCCTAATGAGTGTGTTGTTGATTAAATATGAATGAAGATCAAAGCCTTAGAGAGTTCATAGTATTGGTAAATTCTTCTATACTTTAGCAAATCGATAAGCCTAAATGCCTATGTTGTAACTCGAATCTTGAGGGTATGTGATCATGCTTTCAATATGGTTAAATGTAGGTTTAGCTACTGCCTTAGAGTAATACATGTATGAACTATGATCTAAAAATCAATGTAAGGGAAGTTAGCTAATGATCTATGTTATTCTACTTTCCTAGTATGTTGATATGTTGTATTATGTTATGGTATAATCTTGTAGTGACTTGTACATGGTTTCTTATATGTTTAAAGTACATTTAGCTACTGTAGCTACTGCCATATATTTGTTTTATTGATGAATAAGGTGTATTGATCAATGATGATCAAAGGGTGAGAAGTTGGTAAGAATACTTAATTCCTCTACTCTTCTACTTCTCTATTCTTCTATAATAATGTTCATAAAGCCTTGTATGGCATTGTGTGGTATGGTACACTTATGGTGGCGGTGTTTACTTTATTGTCATTATATATGTGTTGACCATGTATTTGAAGGCAAAAATTGATGAACTTATGAACATGTGCTTAAGATGATACTATGGGAAGCTTATGCCTACTTTCCTATTCTAGTTGTGAATTAGGTTGTGTGGTTATTGTTTGAGCATGTGTATAACCATGCTAGGGTAAAGTATAGGTGCTGACATTGATGTGTTAAATGGTTAATAATCCCTTACTTATGTATCCCTTATATGAAAGTGTAAATAGCTAAAGTTAGGAGTCTTGATTATAATGTATATATTGTCTTCTCTCCTATGCTATTATGTGTTGTGTGCTAGGTGCTTGGAAGTGTAATGTGGTCTAAGAGGGTGGCTGCCTCAAGAAGTTATTTATAGACATGATGTGATCATGTTGGTCAATGTACACACACTCTCACTTACATGCATGATACAAGTAGTATAAGTCATTGTGTCTAAATGAAAGGTAGTTATCATATTCACTAGTGTCTACTACTATGCATATTAAGGTGATGTTTATGAAAGTATGATTTGTATTCCCTTACTAGGATGACTTGATAGGTGTACTAGTATAGGCAAGGGTATGGAACCTTGTCTATGCATTGCACATGTTTATCAAGTAAGATAGTTCCTAGGTTTGGTTTCTTATGTATATGAAGGATGATTATATGAACATGTTATGAATATGATGTATATGATATGATGAAGTATGAACGTGTATAGTGTCTTAGTAGGTTTATTTGAAAGTATTGCTCATATAGTTATGCCTATAGACTTATGCATTGATATATGAACATGTGTGACATTATGTGTTATGTGATAGGTTTGCTCACATCTATGTATACACTCACACACATGGATGATCTAGTGAGTGAGGGGGGCCTTGCTAGGGGTGCCCAAGAATACTCCAAAACTAGATAGGTGCTTGAATATGCTATAAGCATATGAATGATGAATATCCTAAGCCTATGTTTTTATAAATAAAGATAATAAAGGCTTTTCAATAAAGGGAACTTAACTTAGCACCGAGTGAACTTGACATTGAGAGGTGTTGACTTTGCTTGGAGGAAGATTAACCATTTGTCCCTTATAGATTGTTGAATTCCCTTAGAGGAATACTCACCTATGGACCTACATAAGGTGTTGACTTTCCTCGAGGAACATTCACTCATATTTTCTCATGAGGTGAGGTACCAATTACCAAATGGTATGTAGAGGGAATACCTATCTCTTAGTTCCATAAACTATGCTTGCCACATAGGATCTAGCAAAGTGAATTCACTTAGGATGCTATGATATATGTTAATGTTCTACCTTGGCTAGGTGGGAACACCTTCCTTTGGTGTAAGGCTCTGCAACACCAAATTCCATGTTTAGCACCCATGGTCTTAGTGTTTATTAAGGCTATGGTTTCCCTAAAGTTAAAATGGACAATGGAAGTATTGAATAGGATCCTAACTAAGAGGACTTAAGGTAAGTTATTTAGGATAGGTGGAAGTAATGAACCCATATAGACATTGCACAAGTGACTCCTTAGGAAGTCTTAGGAAGGTGCCCTAATGCATATGATTATATATGTGTCCTTTATGTATGACATTGTAGTCTTGGTTTAACTATGTCTATATTGTACTATACTTCTATGATGGTATGTGTTATCTTATGTAGATGATATTTATGGTGTTCCCTCGTGGTCTTAAGGTGATACATTGCACCAAGTACCCCTAAAGGATTACTTGGGAGGCTAATGAATTAAAAAGGAAGAGTTCACTCTAAAGGTGATGGAGCTCACTGTAAAGTGACCTCAAATTGTACTTAAATTCTATTAGTGGTTTTCTATGATGTTTGGCCTTTGTTGTGTTTCTATGAAGTATGTGAATGATATAAATGCTATTGATAAAGGTTTTATGATGATTTACTCAAAATTGCATGAAGTATGATTTCAAAGGAAATGTCCCTTTTTAATGCATGTTTTGCATGGTTGCCATACTTAGTACATTCTTGTGCTAATCCCATTCTTCTCTACTTTTTAAACAAAGTGTAGGTGATGGATGCTTAAAGGATGTCTTGAATGGTGAAGACCTTGATAGATGATTCTCAAGCTCAATGAAAGGAATCCTTAAAGTTCAAGGATGTCCTACTTACGTCTTTAATGTAAAGTCTTTAAAAATTGTATAGTTATGTAATGTGTCTTATGTACCGTGTCCCTAATGTACTCTAAAGTTATTGAGTCTACGATGGCAGAGAGACTTAGAGTCTAAATATGTATTATGATTTATATTTTATATATATATTATGTGATGTTTCTAGCATATAATGTGCTATGAAAAGTTTTAAATTTTCCGCTAATTTACTATGCCAATGCAATGAATGATATGAGAGGCTTGTCTTAGACCTCCGAGAGGTCGACGACACCGGTTACAATCCAAGATTGTATCCTATCTTCTAGGGTATGGTTTTGGGTTGTGACAAACTTGGTATTAGAGCATGAGGTTTATGTAGCGGTCTTAGGTTCTAAGAAGTCTCATATTGCCACGTCTATTAGAGTCTTGTATCATTGGTGGTGAGTCGCGACACATCAAATGGTATGAGAGGCTATAGGACGATAGAGTTTCCTTCTTCATCATTCTCATATTGTGCCATAGAACTTGACTCTATAAGATCTTTCTCTTATGTTTTCTTGTCCGGTAGTATTTTAGATGTGATTGCTCTATGCTTGAGGGAGAAAAGGTGAGTTTAAATGCTTATCTTTGTTTTATGGTTTGAATGAGATGTGTGAAGGTGACACTTTTCCTTATTTGATGATGTATAAACTAACTAAGGCGACTTGAAGGGTTAACTAGACTTAGGTAGGGGTATGGGACTCTACCTATGTCTTGCACTAGTTTTCCTTGATGGAGACCTTAGGAGGTTAATATTTTGTATGTGTATGATGATAAATTTAAATGTCCTTATGTGATGATCTCTATGCTTATAAACATGTAAATAGCCGAGTGTGCTAAAGATATGGAGTTATGCATTCATGAAGGTTATAGATGAGTGGAGTATGGTGCTAATTGTAGTTCTTGTTGGGTTACTTGGTTTAGTGAAGTTATGGAGCTTTACTTGATCATTGCACATGTTAACTCTACGGGGATTATGATTGGTTATCTTACCTTTCTATGTATGAAATATCTCTTATTTGATGATGTGATGCCAATTATGGCAATATATGAAATCTATGTGAAATAGCAAGTTATGTCGAATGATGCATGTCATGATATAGTTAAAGCATGCTAGAAGTTATGGAGATTAAAGTGAATTCTCTTAGATTGTTGTATTCCTATATGTTTTGTATGATGGTAGCCAAATAGTAGGATTTGAACTTGGAGTGTTCAATAACTACCTATGGAAGCATGCTATCCTATGAAGGTATGTGATTAAAAGTGTGCATTGTCTCCCTTTGTGTATAAGTGGTACTTGATGAGTTGCTAGTATAAATTGGAGTCTTTTGTAGAGACTTGAGTTGTAAATATAGTATGCATGCTTATGAACAATGAGTTGGTAAAACGTTTTATCTTATATTTTCACGCTTGTTCCATCAAATGTCTAAATGTTGCACTTTTGGGGATATTTGGAAGCATGCTCACTGCAAAGACTAGGCAACTTATTGTAACATGTTTGGAGAACCTATTAAATTGTCATTTGATTGGATGTTATTGAAATATGTGTAGAATTTATGAATATGAACATGATAAGGAATGTGGAAAAGAATTTTTGCTATTTAGATTGAAGGATGAGAATCTTATGACATGATGAGTAGTAGAGTTATTTCTAAACTTCTTGTTGTGTTATGAACTTCCTTGTTGTTTTCCACTAATGATGTATGATCTTAGTGTCTATTGTATTGTAGGAAGATCTTATGTGAATTGAATGGTATGATCAAAAATTGATGGTTGAGGATGATTTTCCTGAAATGATAAGGTTTAGAATGCCTTAGTGTTGCTAAATTGAATTAATGAAGATTCCCTCTAAAGTAGTAATCATTTCAAGTGATGAAAATGAAGGTTGTGTATTTGAGATCCTCTATATGTTGGGTTAAGTTACTCTTAATTGGGTTTACCCTAAGTGAGGGATGGTGTTTGAGTAGTGAGATTGTAGAAATTGTCTACATTGTTCTTCAATTCTTACTTGAATTGGAAAATATGAATTTCTTAGTAAGCTTGTTCATGAAAATAGTCTTGCATAAAGTGTGAATTGCATGATCTTTATATGATTGGTATGAATTTATTGACATCATCTTAGAGACATGGTGAATTTTCCAAAGGGCATGAAAAGAAGTTTTTGATAAAATCCATCTTTTCTCTTGTTGACTTGCATTTTAATGTACTAATTGTGAAGTTGACTTCATGAGGTAAGACAAGGAACTTGGTGATAGTCACTTGTAGGTTAAATTGTTTAGCCTTGTAATAGGAGTTGAGTCTCTTTTACAATGAAATATGTTGACTCTCTTGAAAATTTAGTGACTTGATGATTTGTAATGTAAAATTGTAGGCTCATTCTTGAAAGGTGAAAGCATGTTTTGCTAATTGTACATGTGTGTGCCTATAATTTATGTTATTTTTCCAAAATAAAGCTTACTATAAGGGTGAGTGATAAGTTAAGAAAAGACATTTGTGGAATGACATCCTATTTTGTTGTGATGTACTTGGTGTGACTTACCATTTAGATTTCACTAGGAAGAAAAAATGTATGCATGTTTTGGCTTGAAAGTTGGGATTTCTCATTTTTTTAAGAAATTGACCTTGTGCTTTGCTAAGGTGTGAACTCATGATACATGTAATGTGTTGACGAGCAAGATATTCCTCCATGTACACCACTAAACATGGTATGGTTTAGTATGACCTTCATGGTACTAGGTCTAACTAATGAATATATTTGTGATTTAACTAACTCAAGTTTATGTGTATTCAAGTATGAGTGCCTAAATAACGTTGACTATGGGTTATGATCTGCCTATGAGTATCTTTTCAAGATTTTCTTGTAATGAATTAAGGAGAAATGATCATGTTATGATTAGGAGAAGGATGTTTCCCCTATGAACATGAAAAGGATCTTTGTGTTTGATGCATTAAAGAGTGAATAAGAAATGGTTTTGCTTGCTTGTATGCATTGAGTTCTAAAATGATTTGATGATATTAAATGTGATGAACTGATCTTATGTGCATTGAAGTCCTTGTTGTGATTAAAGAGTCCTAAGTGTCATTCGAGGACGAATGTTCCTAAGTGGGGGATATTGTAAGACCCCCAAAAAAATGAGATAAGGTGTCTAGAGCCTAAAATGTTCGTCTTAATGTTATGAGGTCCTAAAATGCCTTATTATGTGATATAGAGGAAGTGTGCAAAGTTTGAAGTGATTTGGAAGTCGAACGTCAAGGGACGTCCAAGACGTTCGACGAATAGTCGCTTATGTGCCTCATATGTGTATGCATGCCTAAATTGTATGAACTGAGTATAATAAGTCTTGAAATGTTTTAAAATGATGTTTAATGATGTTATATGAAGTTTCGTAAAGTTTGGAGGTCAAACGCCCAAGAACGTCCAAGGCGTTCGAAAGATAGCCCCTAAGACGTTCATCGTATGTCATGTTGGGGTCAAGGCTGTTTAGACATCTTGTAGGTGTTTGTTTTGGATGAAACTTATGTGGAAGGTCTATGACATGTTAAGGTTTGTAATCGCGTTGGAAACTTCTGGTTACAACTTCTAAAGGGCCCCGCATGAGGCCCCAAAAGAAGGACCCCAAAGCTGCCTAGACACTGCCTGGGCTGTGTCCCTTGACGGACCCAACGACGGATCGTTGATCCCCCCAACGGCCCTTCGAGCAGGTCTCGTCAAAGGGGACTTGCCTTGGTCAAGACCTAAGTCAATTATTTGGCTAAGTCTTGGGCGACGGAGGTCGTGATGCCCCGTCACTGCCCTCGTCGCGGGTGCATGCAGGTTGGCAGCTTGCGTGCTGGCACTTAAAGGGGTGAATGGGAAATTCACCCCACGTCCTAACCTGACTATAATAGGTTTATTTAATTAATTTTAGGTGTATATAAGTCTTCTAAAACGTGATCAACCCATTCCCAAAAAATCCTCTCGCATGTTTTAAGCCTTTCCCTCCAAAAATGTTCTCTCTAAAAACACCATTGTTGGTGAAGCTCAAGAGGTGCTTGGAGATGGATTTTCTATGGATGAATCATGAAGTTTTAGAGGTTTTCATGTAGATAAAGGTATGGCAATCCTTCATCTTCAAGTAACCTTTCACTTGGAGAGTTCTTCTCAATTTTTCAAACAAATGTTATGATCAAGTTTACAATCTTCCAATCTAGCCATGGGTTCTTTCTCAAAACGTTTTTAATGATTAAATCATGATGAATTGAAGTTAGTACAGTGATTTGAACGTGATTTCACTCCAATTGCATGATGAACCCATGTTCCTTCCAAAATTGGTTTAGCTCTTGCATGGGCTTTGTGATTATGGCTTGTTCTTGATTAATTGGTGATTCTCTTACGTTGAACTGCTTGTGTTTATTTTTATTTACATTAATTGATGGTTAATTGATGATGATCAGTCCATGATGATAAATATATGAAGATTTGAGCATGAATAGCCTATGTTTCTACATGTTGTCTTTAAGTCGATTGTGAGATCGGTTGTGTAGACTCTTGATTATGTATGAACTGCTGTAGCTACTGTTTTAGGGTGATATAATGGATGAATTTTGTAGATATAAATACTTAATGATCAAATTAAGAAAGGTTTGCATGAAATTGATATAGATTCCCTTAGGCTATGAAGTCAAGAAGCTAAGTTGTGATGGATCTCGAATTGTGATTAGATGAAGCATGATCTAGTCTTGATTTCTTATATAATTAGCTACTGCCTAATGAGTGTGTTGTTGATTAAATATGAATGAAGATCAAAGCCTTAGAGAGTTCATAGTATTGGTAAATTCTTCTATACTCTAGCAAATTGATAAGCCTAAATGCCTATGTTGTAACTCTAATCTTGAAGGTATGTGATCATGATTTCAATACGGTTAAATGTAGGTTTAGCTACTGCCTTAGACTAATACATGTATGAACTATGATCTAAAAATCAATGTAAGGGAAGTTAGCTAATGATCTATGTTATTCTACCTTCCTAGTATGTTGATATGTTGTATTATGTTATGGTAAATCTTGTAGTGACTTGTACATGGTTTCTTATATGTTTAAAGTACATTTAGCTACTTCCATATATGTGTTTTATTGATGAATAAGGTGTATTTATCAATGATGATCAAAGGGTGAGAAGTTGGTAAGAATACTTAATTCCTCTACTCTTCTACTTCTCTATTCTTCTATAATAATGTTGATGAAGCCTTTTATGGCATTGTGTGGTATGGTCCACTTATGGTGGCGGTATTTACTTTATTGTCATTATATATGTGTTGACCATGGCCTTGAAGGCAAAAATTGATGAACTTATGAACATGTGCTTAATATGATACTATGGGAAGCTTATGCCTACTTTCCTATTCTAGTTGTGAATTAGGTTGTGTGGCTATTGTTTGAGCATGTGTATAACCATGTTAGGGTAAAGTATAGGTACTTCCATTGATGTATTAAATGGTTAATAATCCCTTACTTATGTATCCCTTATATGAAAGTGTAAATAGCTAAAGTTAGGAGTCTTGATTATAATGTATATATTGTCTTGTCTCCTATGCTATTATGTGTTGTGTGCTAGGTGCTTGGATGTGTAATGTGGTCTAAGAGGGTGGATGCCTCAAGAAGTTATTGATAGACATGATGTGGTCATGTTGGTCAATGTACACACACTCTCACTTACATGCATGATACAAGTAGTATAAGTCATTGTGTCTAAATGAAAGGTAGTTCTCATATTCACTAGTGTCTACTACTATGCATATTAAGGTGATGTTTATGAAAGTATGATTTGTATTCCCTTACTAGGATGACTTGATAGGTGTACTAGTATGGGCAAGGGTATGGAACCTTGTCTATGCATTGCACATGTGTATCTTGATAGGATAGTTCCTAGGTTTGGTTTCTTATGCATATGAAGGATGATTATATGAACATATTATGAATATGATGTATATGATATGATAAAGTATGAACGTGTATAGTGTCTTAGTAGGTTTATATGAAAGTATTTCTCATATAGTTATGCCTATAGACTTATGCATTGATATATGAACATGTGTGACATTATGTGTTATGTGAAAGATTTGCTCACATCTATGTATACACTCACACACATGGATGATCTAGTTAGTGAGAGGGGCCTTGCTAGGGGTGCCCAAGAATACTCCAAAACTTGATAGGTGCTTGAATATGCTATAAGCATATGAATGATGAATATCGTAAGCCTATGTTTTTATAAATAAAGATAATAAAGGCTTTTCAATAAAGGGAACTTAGCTTAGCACCGAGTGAACTTGACATTGAGAGGTGTTGAATTTTCTTGGAGAAAGATTCACCATTTGTCCCTTATAGAGTGTTGACTTCCCTTAGAGGAATACTCACCTATGGACCTACATAAGGTGTTAACTTTCCTTAAGGAACATTCACTCATGTTTTCTCATGAGGTGAGGTCCCAATTACCAAATGGTATGTAGAGGGAATACCTATCTCTTAGTTCCATAAACTATGCTTGCCACATAGGATCTAGCAAAGTGAATTCACTTAGGATGCTATGATATATGTTAATGTTTTACCTTGGCTAGGTGGGAACACATTCCTTTGGTGTAAGGCTCTGCAACACCAAATTCCATGTTTAGCACCTATGGTCTTAGTGTCGGTTAAGGCTATGGTTTCCCTAAAGTTAAAATGGACAATGGAAGTAATTGAATAGGATCCTAACTAAGAGGACTTAAGGTAAGTTATTTAGGATAGGTGGAAGTAATGAACCCATATAGACATTGCACAAGTGACTCCTTAGGAAGTCTTAGGAAGGTGCCCTAATGCATATGATTATATATGTGTCCTTTATGTATGACATTGTAGTCTTGGTTTAACTATGTCTATATTGTACTATACTTCTATGATGGTATGTGTTATCTTATGTAGATGATATTTATGGTGTTCCCTTGTGGTCTTAAGGTGATACATTGCACCAAGTATCCCTATAGGATTACTTGGGAGGCTAATGAATTAAAAAGGAAGAGTTCACTGTAAAGGTGATGGAGCTCACTGTAAAAGTGACCTCAAATTGTACTTAAATTCTATAAGTGGTTTTCTATGATGTTTGGCCTTTGTTGTGTTTCTATGAAGTATGTGAATGATATAAATGTTATTGATAAAGGTTTTGTGATGATTTACTCAAAATGGCATGAAGTATGATTTCAAAGGAAACGTCCCTTTTTAATGCATGTTTTGCATGGTTGCCATACTTAGTACATTCTTGTGCTAATACCATTCTTCTCTACTTTTAAACAAAGTGTAGGTGATGGATGCTTAATGGATGTCTTGAATGGTGAAGACCTTGATAGATGATTCTCAAGCTCAATGAAAGGAATCCTTAAGTTCAAGGATGTCGTACTTACGTCTTTAATGTAAAGTCTTTCAAACTTGTATAGTTATGTAATGTGTCTTATGGGCCGTGTCCCTAATGTACTCTAAAGTTATGGAGTCTAAGATGGCAGAGAGACTTAGAGTCTAAATATGTATTATGACTTATATTTTATATATATATGATGTGATGTTTCTAGCATATGATGTGCTATGAAAAGTTTTAAATTTTCCGCTAATTTACTATGCCAATGCAATGAATGATATCAGAGGCTTGTCTTAGACCTCCGAGAGGTCGACGACGCCGGTTACAATCCAAGATTGTATCCTATCTTCTATGGTATGGTTTCGGGTTGTGAAAATTAGTTCACATCAACCACATTGATTAGTTTCTAAGTCATGGTAGTGAAGTGCACCACTATCCTGAATTAGAGACTGCATGATGCGTAGGAAAACTTCCCTTCTTATGATCTTATCGTGCTTTTCCTAATGTCTGATTTCTTGGTGTTATGAGCGTGTCTAACATCAATCTTTTTTGTTTACAGAGAATGAATACTAGGAGACCATTGGTCAGAGGAGAGGAGGTGCAGCTGCTGGGGACAATCAGGTTCCACCCCAGGCTCCAGCTGAAGGAGTGGCTATGCCGGTTAACCCAGCTGGGGTGACTGAGGTGGAGGTGCGGGCATCTCTGGCCCAGATGGCACAGGCCATCACTATGCAGGCCCAGGCCATGACTGCCCAGCTCAACCGGCAGAATGTTCAGAGGGAGAACCCACCGGTTCGTAGCATGGCTGACAGGCTAAGAGACTTCACGAGGATGAATCCTCCTATTTTCACGGGGTCGAAGACATAAGAGGTCCCCAGGAGTTTGTGGACGAGGTGCATAAGATTTTTGTGGCTGTGGGGGCTACAGATACTGAGAAGGCTGAGATGGCTTCCTATCAGCTCAAGGATGTTGCACAGACTTGGTGCAAGATGTGGCAGGATAGCCGATCTTTGGGCTGAGTTCCGTTCACTTGGGAGCTGTTTAAGACAGCCTTTCTGGACAGATTCTTTCCGAGGGAGATGAGGGAGGCAAAGGTTGAGGAGTTTATCAACCTTAAGCAGGGATCAATGACAGTCAGTGAGTATTCCTTGAAGTTTGTTAAACTATCCAGGTATGCTACTTTCCTTTGTATCTAACAACAAGGATGAGATGAGTACTGAAGTTTGTTAAATCATCCAGGTATGCTACTTCCCTTGTATCTAAAAGTAGCGATGAGATGAGCAGGTTCCTCACAGGAATCAACGAAGATCTGGAGGAGGAGTGTCGGTCTGCGATGCTCCATGATAACATGGACCTCTCCATATTGATGGTGCATGTCCAGCAGGTAGAGAACAGACTCAAGAAGAGGGGCATTCGTGATGCTAGGAGGCCTAAGCCTCAAGATCAGGTAGGTCCCAGCCATGGAGGCCACAGAAACAATTTTAGCGTCCGTGAGCAGCCCAGGTTTAAGAAGGGACTCTCCCACCAAGGAGAGTCAAGTTCATTCAAGGGTCGCTATGATAGGAATTCCGAGTCCAGAGTTAAGAGAAAGAATGAAGTAGATACACCTCAGGAGAGACCACCTTGCAAGAAGTGTGGCAAACTGCATGGAGAAGAGTGTATGATTGGCACTAATGCTTGTTACAGTTGTGGCAAACCGGGTCACATGGTGAAGGATTGTCCGAATAGGAGAAGTCAAGAACAAGGGAAGGAGAGATTTCAGCCTAATTGTCCAATTGAAGAGTCTCGAAGGAGGCAATGATTCTTCGCACTCAAGTCTAGGGGTGCAGGGGAAGGCACTTCTGGTGAAGTCTCGGGTGCGTTGCCTTAATTAGTCTTTCATGTATTTGATTGTGTATGGTGTTTATGCACTAGTATGAGGTTAATATGTTTGAGTCATCATGTTGGTTGCTGATTTGTATGACTTGTATGTTTACTTATGTTGTATGCTTTGATGAGACTAGTTTAGGAAAAAGTTCCTTAGTCTATTAATGTGAAGCTACTAGTAGGTTTCAAGGATGTGGACCACCATGATAATATGTGAATCAGACATTCACCAATGAGGAGTATTGAATTATCTATGTATGCATGCGTTCTATAGATGACTTACTTATTGTTAGTAAAGAGTAGTGTCATTCGGGGACGAATGTTCCTAAGTGGGGGATAATGTAACAACCCTAAAAATGGATATAATAAGTAATGCTTAATGTGTATAGATGCCTACGATTAGACCAGGTTCACACGGATTGATGCGCGTAGAACCAGACCTCGGAACCCTTTCTACAGCCAAGCCAACTAACTTGGGGAGTTAGTTGAGCTAGAAAAGGTTGGGTCCAACCATGTAGGGCTCTCAAATACGAAGATTTACTCGAATGAGTCTTTACCGGACATAAAAAGGGAAAATCATAGTTTTTGAGGGTCTAGGGGTAAAATGGTCTTTTCTAGGCTAAGGGTAGTATCTTAATTACCCTAAATATATAATTAATTATTTAATTAATAAGGTGGAGGGGCAATTTGGGGAGAGAGGGCCTAAAATGGGCTCTTGAAGTGAAGTCTTGCTCCACCCCGGTTCGAACCTAGGTGGAAGCAATGAATTAAAGTTTTTTTTATTTAAGTTGATAAATTAATGTAATTAATTTATATTTATTATTTATTAGCTGATTTAATATAAAAGGAAATCAGATTTTTAATAATTAAATAAAACCTTATTGACTAAGTCCTAAACTAGACTCCTAAGACTAAGAAAACTCTTCTCTCCCACGCTCATCTCTCTCTCTCACGTCTCTATCACTCTTACTCATGATTCTCTCTGCCAAATAACTTCAAAAACAGTAGTTAAACCAAAGTTCTTCACACTTGAAGAACTCACAAGGAAAATATAAGAAAATAAATGAAAATCAATCACGTAGGCAAAGAGAAGTTTGTCCGTCAAGTTGGTGTTGACTTTGAGGGGATTTAGACGTGATCTTTGGAGAAGATTTTGGGCAGAAAGTCGAGGTTTGAACATCATAAAAGGTATGGGTTCTCTTCTCTCTTGGTCTCTTTCCCAAGAGACCCCTTAAGGTTCAGAATATTCAGTCCGAAAACTAGGGTTGTTCCCCGTTGCATGTCCCTGACACTAGCTCCCAATGTTTCTTAGGTTGGGTATGTTTGTTGGTAGATATTAGGCGTGTGTTATGTTTGCGTGATGATATGTTCATGTTTGTGTGTTTGAAATCGTATGAATGACAACCTATGTGTTTTCGAAACTATGTGCATGTGTGTTCAAGGATGTAACCGTGACTAATGTTCTCTGTTTGATGCTCCAATAATTTTAATGTATTATGGTTGTATTTTTACGTGCATAAACTTAGGTAAGTCCTGATGTTCATATAAAATGTTATGTGGTTGGATTGAGTGAGAAACTCTTGGCTAAACGAATCCATGAAGATGCACCTAAAACGTTATAAATGAACCATGAAATTTCCCTAAGAACTAATGTGTAATTTGATGAAAAAGGTGCAGAAAAATCGTGGAATAAATTTCCAAAACCTGGAATTAGGCTTTAGAAAGAATCTGGAAATTTTGGACGTCAAAAAAATTAAAAAAAATAAGTGAGGTCTGCAAAGACCGAACCCAGGACCTCACTAAGGTAACCTTAATTAATAAACAAAAAGGAATGTGTTAGGCAGGGATCGATCTAGGGGTCCTGTCAAGTCGGTCCGCTAACGCCTTATCTTCCTATTTATAAGCCACAGCCTACTTCGACGTTTCCAATTTGCCATAGAGGAACTTCTTCCTGCGTCTGCGACCGTTGCAGCTAAACTAACGGAGGAAGGAGGAGGGGAAGGGTGGCGGACATCAAATGGATTAGAGTTTTCATAAAACATGGGGTCAGCGAAATTCGCAATGGAAAAAGGGAATAATATGAAATGCTGTTGTGGGGTTTTGATCCCACAACACGGAAGACCCCTGATAATTAAAAAAATATATATATATGGGTTCGTGGGAAATCGATCCCACGCCCTTCAGCTAATGCAGGAAAATAAAGGAGTCGTGGGGAATCGATCACACGCCCCTCAACGCCTACAGTAAATTAAATAAAAAAAAGGTTGGGGGATCGATCCCACAACCCCTTAGTCAGTAGCGAAACAGGATCATAGGAGAAGGTTAAAAAAATTCATTAAAAATACTGGGGTCGTGGGGAATCGATCCCACGCCCCTCAGTAAGCTGTAGCAGGTTTAAGAAAGAAGAAAAAGAAAGAAAAAAAATTAATGTGGGCATTGGGGATCGAACCTGGATCCCCAAGCCAAGGGACACAAAAAATTAAAATTTAAGGAAAATGGCTAAGTGTTGTTCAAGGGATTCGAAACCGGGTTCCCTTGCCCAAATTTCGTATTGATACATAAGTCATATGTGAATTAAATATTCAAGAATAGTGCTACCTACTTAGATCGAAATCGAGATCTTGGCATACATACAAGATGCATAAGTCTTGTACCACATAATCTTAGGAAGATATGAATCACTTAAACGAACTATCAATGAAGCATCATGACTTGTATGTATAGACCCATAAGTCTAGCATACGTTTAAAAAAATAAGTGAACCTAAGATGTATGTAATGAAATGATGTAATCTTAGGAGGGTTAAGTACGAGTGTAAAACACCCTAAATGGACAAGCGTATTGGCATATGATGAAATGAATATTATTTAATGAAATGATGAAACCCTAGAAGGGTTAAGTAATAGTGTGAAACACACAAATGGCCAAGTGCATTGGCATATGATTAAATGAACATTCACGTAAAAGGGGTGACTAATTATGAAGAGCAAATGTGCTAATGTTAATGAATGTGGTGACAACATGATAAGAGGCTAATGTGAAAGATGAGAGCAATCTCAAATGATCCGAAGTAAATGTTACCAAAACGTACTCACCTATGAGAGTGTAAAGTTAATGAAGAGACCAGTCTCTATGAACACTCTAACGAAAGTATTGAGAATAATGTATACTTAATACTAATGATGAGAAGAGAAATCGTCTATTGAGATATTATGTCCTCATAGTAGAAGCCAGCTTCCATGACGTATGAGTTGAATGAAATGGAACTTTATACTGAGCACCGATAGACTAGCTATGAGCTGTGATGCCTTCTTTTGGGAGGAGCGGAGGTTCACGTAACTCTCATGAGATGAGACTGTCCGGCATGCCGGGTATGGGTCTCCTTATATCTCCTAGTCTTCGAACCTATACTGCCAATATAGGGATCTGGAGGGGTTCAATTCTCATGTACGCTAGCATGTTTTGGGTCACTTTGGCTGGTGATTCCACCTCTTTTCGGTGTGGGGGAGACACTGGATTTCATGATGCTCACATGATCTATGTCGTTTAAAGTTAAAGTTCCCAATAAATGAATGAGGCCAGCCTCAAATGATGTACATAATGAAATGAATGATACCAAAGGTGTTAGGTTAGGATAATCAAGATGTGAGCTAGACTCAAGTAATGACACTAGGTTATTCTTGATCATTGCACAGCAAACCCAATGAGAGTCTTAAACTACATCCTAGGTATAGCTGGTGTTTACACTAGCTTATGAAAGGATGAAACGAAGTATGTATGAATGAATAAAGCAGACTCAGTGTTTGTAAAAGAAGACTCCCTAGTTGAGGTCCCATATGTTGAGCCCTAATTTTGGGAAGTCTTAATGTCAAGTCCATGATTCCAAGGTCTCATGGCATATGAATGAATGATATGAAAGATGTTATGTGGTATATGCAATACGATATGTGTTATGTGTTGTATGCAATATGATAAGTATGATGATGCATGTTACTCTCATGGCATGACTTTCCTAATCCAAATTTGGAAAGCTCACTGACTTTCCTAATCCAAATTTGGAAAGCTCACTGACTTTCCTAATCCAAATTTGGAAAGCTCACTCACTTTCCTAATCCCAATTTGGCAAGTCCACTGACTTGACTTTCCATAATCATGTTGTTAGGAAAGAGCAATTCTTACTCATGCATGTCCTTGGCGTGTGCTTGCATATACCCATACTTAGTACAAGTGTGTACTAATCCCATACAACTCTATAATATTAGGTGCAAGCAGAGGTGGACGCTAGAGCTTACAGGTTGACGTCGCAGCTATCCGAACGTGGAGCTTTCATCCGGACTTGGTAGGCCCTCATGCTTTCGAGGATGTCTACCGTTACTATCTAGCTTAGATGTAGGCTTTAACTAGTGGAGTATGTTCCAGTAGTGTTTCTTTCTGTTTTTTTTTCTGACATTGTATTGGTACCATTTTGGCAATTATACATTTAATGCAGTATTGAACTATTTCTTTCAGTTGATAATCTTAATGTTAGCTGGTTGATGCTGAACACTATGAATGTCAGTAGAATGACCTTTATGCATGATAAGAAACAAACATTTTCAAATTTTCCGCTAAAATTAACCTAGATCAAGTAAGAATGACTTATGTAGGCTTGTCTGCGACCCCTGAGAGGTCAACGACGCCGGTCTGGTCTGGGATCTTGATTTCGGTCGTGACAAAGTTGGTATCAGAGCACTTGGTTAAATTCCAAGGATAATAAGTTCATATCAACCACATTGAGTAGTTTCTAAGTCATGGTAGTGAAGTGCACCACTATCCTGAATTAGAGACTGCATGATGCGTAGGAAAACTTCCCTTCTTCTGATCTTATCGTGCTTTTTCTAATGTCTGATTTCTTGGTGTTATGAGCGTGTCTAACATCAATCTTTTTTGTTTACAGAGAATGAATACTAGGAGACCATTGGTCAGAGGAGAGGAGGTGCAGCTGCTTGGGACAATCAGGTTCCACCCCAGGCTCCAGCTGAAGGAGTGGCTATGCCGGTTAACCCAGGTGGGTTGACTGATGCGGAGGTGCGGGCATCGCTGGCCAGATGGCCCAGGTCATCTTTATGCAGGCCCAGGCCATGACTGCCCAGGTCAACCGACAGAATGTTCAGAGCGAGAACCCACTGGTTCGTAGAATGGCTGACAGGCTAAGAGACTTCACGAGGATGAATCCTCCTATTTTCATGGGGAGAACCCACTGGATCTTGCAACGGAGGTCCATGACGGGCCATTGCACCCGTGACACCACATCACAAGCCAGTCGTCGCAGCCAAGTCCCTGTGCGCAGATTTTCTGCCAAGTTAGGGGTGAACTTGTAAATTCACCCCATGTCTAAATAAGAGTTTAGGCGGTTGTTTAGGGGTCATATGGGTATTTTAATTAACTATATAAGTAGTTAACACCCTAGAGACTTCATTATTCTTCTAAAATCAAAACCCAAAGTCTCTTAGAAATCCCAAAACCTCCATTGAAGACTCCATTGAAGAGGCAGCTTGGTGAGGGGTTCTTGAGTGGAAATTCTTCATCAAAGTGAATAATTATCATCCTTGAGGTATGGCTTTTGATCCTTGAAACTTATTTCATCAAGTAGCCCAATCCTCAAAGTGTTTTACAAAGTTTTCTAAAGTGAATTGTCCAATTTCGGGATTCTACCATGGGTTCTTGCATAAATAATTTCTAAGCATTGAATTATGATCTAATTGATATTGTATTGATGATTTAAACATAAATTACCTATGAACCCATGTGAATTGATGAACCCTAGTTTTGACTACTTTATTGGGTTACTTGATATTAAGCTAATGTTGATGAATTGTTGTGTAGTTTCTTATGGGCTTTCTAATGATATAAGAATTGTGTTCAATTGATATATAATTGATCTTAGATTTTTAAACCTAGATTGAATTGATGTAGATTCATTGAGTTTTATGGTTATTGCTTTGAATTGTTGTTCATGGCCATGGGTAATGGCCTTGTGATGTTTAATTGGTTGAATTGGCATTGAATTGAAGTGTGGATATGGGTATGAAGGTATGCTGTCCTGTTTTCCTTAATTTGATATTAATTATACTTTGATTCTATTGTGATTGGTATGGTCCACTTATGGTGGCGGTGTTATGTGTTTTACTTGCAATTGATGTTGCCTTGTCGGCAGCATGGCCTTATTGGCAATTACTTGAAGTTATGTGGCTATTTGTGTAGTTGATGATGTGAATATGACATTACTTATATACATGTGAGGTTATATAGTCATGTATGTATTCTACTAGTTATGTTGTCTGAAGTGATCATGTTAGACTTTGTCTTGACATTATGAGTAATGTGTTAGGGTTAAGTCTTGGATCTTCCTATTTGACTTTATGAGTCTATGTGGAGTATATTAATGATGTTATGATGATATATAGGATGACTTGAAGATGTTAGGTTGTTTTAGAAGTGTTTCTAGAATGGCTTGTATTATGGGTTAAAGGTGAAGTATGTGATGTCTTGTCTTGGTTGACTTGTATCTCTTGCTTGATGTATATATGATTATGGGTATGTGATGTCTTCATATAGGGTGTTATAACTCTTAGTGTTGAATAATAATATAAGTGGGACCTTAATGATAAGAAGGTAAATGTTATGTGGAACCTTGAACCTAGTGGCGAGGTTATGAATTGTGAAGTAGTTAGCCGTAATGGTATCCTTCATGTTATGAGTGATGGACTTAGGGATGGTTGGCTGGAACGGCATCATATCATACCTTAGGAAAATCGCTATGAGCTTCTTGTCGCTAAAGTGAGATATGCCCTAGTGGAACTTACTTTGGTAGGGTGAATGTAAAGAGGGTCATGAACTAGATAAGGACCTATTTATATGAACCTTAATGTGAACTAATCTATGAGAATGAAGGCTAGCACCGAGTGTGTATGAGTAGGGTTAAGTGGATTCAGTTAAAGAACAGACTGAATGCTTATTAAGCTCTTCATATTCCTTAACTATGTGCCTACATGGGATGTGTCCAAGTTCTACCATTGGCAAGTAGAACAACCTCATCGAAGTAGGATAGAACTTCGGATTCCATGTCTTGCTACCATGGTCTATGTCGGTTATTGCCTATTCTCATCATGTGGAATACCTATTAGCATTAGATAAGTTTATGAGGTTTAGGTGGTGGTATGGGACGCTATCTAGACATTGCACAATAGACTTTGAAGGTGTTATGTGGAGTTCCTAGGTCTTGTCCAAAGACCATTATGTGATCTATTATGTGAGTGTCTTATGTGATGCTTTATGTGAGTGTCTTAGGTGATGTATGAGTATTAATGAACTAATGAACTAATGACCTATGTTAGTAACCATGTGAATGGTTGAGTACCTAATATAAAGTGACTTAAGCATTCCTTAGCTAAAGTGTGAGGAGGACATGAAAGGATGGTCTCTTTATGTCTTATCTTTGGAAGTCTTGAGGATGACTCTAGTTAGGGAAGTTGGTTAATCTTGTTGACATGATCTAAACCTTAGGAAGTCTTAAGGACTATTTAGGTAATCTTGGAGAGGTCATTGTACTGTGGACTTTATCTTCTCGATTTACTTAAGTAGGTCTTTTGATAGGCTTTGGAAAGAGAATGTCTTCTAATCTAAGTGTTGGTGTGTTTAGTGAGAATGATTCTATTTGAGGTAGTCTATAGGATCTCTTGTGTGTGTGATAGAGATTGTATGGACGGTCGCTCCACACTCACTCAAGTGAACCTTGGAAATCACCTTTGGTAGAAGAATATTACATAGATGTTTATGATTGTTTTCTAAGTATGTATGTGACTCATCGTAGTTAATCTTAAGGGTCGTTTAGGCACATCTAGAGAGGGTGTATGGGCGTTCTCTCTTTGTGTGACTTAAGTGAATCTTAGGATGACTTTAAGTCAGGGAATTACATGCTAGGAGATGTTAAAAGGAAGGTTTGGACTTCACTGTAACAGTGAAGTACAGTGAAGTCCCTTCACTGTAAAGTGAGCCTTTAAAATGTTATTTTTGGTTAAATGTTATCTTATGTGTTTCTTAATTGATAAATGATGTTCTTATGTTTAATCTATGATTTCTAAATGAAAAAATGTATATTTCCAATAAAGTCCGTTTTCATGATTTTATGCATATAGCCATACTTAGTACATGTGGTTGTACTAATTCCATGCTTTATTTTCTATCTATAGTCCTTGGTAGGTAAGGAGCTTTTGGAGAAGAAGACTTGGGCTTATAAGGATCGTCTGAGTAGAAGAATTGAAGTATGTCCTCATTTGTATCGAGGGCATATATGTCATCTTATGTTTCTTTTATAAAGTATTGTAATAAGACTATTTTATTTCTATTTCCGTATTAAAGTACTCTTGTGTCTTAAGATGATGAGATTTAGACTTAGCATTTCTATTACTTTTATATGAAAGAGTTTTAAAGACTATATTATGTTTTAGTGAAAAGTTTTAATTCCGTACTACTTTTCACTATGTATATGCGATGAATGATATGAACGAGGCTTGTCTTAGAACTCTGAGAGTTCGATGACGCCGGTCGCAATCCAAGATTGCACACTATCTTCTAGGGTATGGTCTCGGGTTGTGACAAAGTTGGTATCAGAGCATAGGTTGGTGAAAGTAGTATTAGGTATCAAAAAGTCTCATCAAGTCACGTATAGTAGAGTCTTGACCATCGGTGTGAGTAGCGACACATCTATGGGCGAGAGGCTATAGGACGATAGAGTTTCCCTTCTTTTCTACTCCTATATCGTGCGGTAGAGTAAATGTTATGATTATCCTTCTTATGAGTTTCCTTGTGTTTGCTAGGAGATGAATACTAGAAGGATGGCTGCTAGAAGATTGGAAGAGGAGAGGGTGAATGAGGAGGTTCCTCAAGTTGAGCAAGTTGCTCAAGATGAGCAAGGTGTCCAAGATGGGCTAGGTGATGAAGTGCCTCCCCAAGGTGATCATGTTCCTAATGTAGGAGGAGGTAATGAGGTACCGGAGTTGTATAATAGGGTGATTGGAGAGGCTTTGATGGCTTTAGCTCAAGCCATAACTACTCAAATCAATTTGAGTATGGTGCCTAGGGTTATGGAGAACACTATGACTTCTAGGTTGAGAGACTTTGTGAGGATGAATCCTCCTATCTTTCTTGGTTCTAAGGTGAATGAGGATCCCCAAGAGTTCCTTGATGGTGTGTACAAAGTTTTGAGTGCTATGGGGGTTACATCTAGGGAGAAGGCAGATTTGGCTTCATACCAATTGAGAGATGTGTTTCAAATTTGGTACACTCAATGGAAGGACAATAGGCCGGAAGATTCGGGTCCTATTGAGTGGGAAGAGTTTAAGGGAGCTTTTCTTGGCAAGTACTTTCCCCGAGAGAGAAGAGAAGTCAAGGTGGAGGACTTTATTAATCTCAAGCAAGGCAATATGAGTGTTGAGGAGTACTCTTTGAAATTCTCGACATTGTCTAGGTATGCTCCTTCTCTTGTGTCCAATCCAAAAGATGAAATGAGTCGCTTTTGTACCGAAGTAGCCAATTTGGTGAAGGAAGAATGTCGTACCGCTATGCTTCATAATAACATGACCCTATCTAGAATCATGGTGTATGCACAATCTATTGAGGAGTCTAAACTTAGAAGGATGGCTAGAAGTTTGAAAAGGGGTGTTTCTAGTGATCAAGAGCAACTTAGGTTCAAAAAGAGGATTCAAACTCAAGATGGACCTATAGTTCCTAAGAGGAAGTTTGAGAAAGGATGTGTTTCTAAGGATAGCAAGCCTAGTTGTGCAAATTGTGGCAAGAGTCACTATGGTGAGTGTTTATTGGGTACCGGTAGTTGCTTTGGATTTGGAAAGGATGGGCACAAAGTGAGAGATTGTCCAAACATTGCTTCTAGGAAGGAGGGCAAGAGAGTTGAGCCTAGTTTTCCAAAGGATGATGCTTCAACTAAGAGGCGTTTCTATGCACTCCGTACTAGAATTGAGATGTCGGGTGATGGTGATGATGATGTTGGTAAGTTCTTGTTTCTCTTTTTATAGTTTGAGTTCCTTCTAAGTGGGGGAGTATGGTTAGTAGATGTGATAGAAATCTTAGAAGTTGTTGCTTGTGCATGATGTTTAGGAGTTTGGTTGAAATTGAATTTAATTTACTTCTAGCATTGTGTGTTTTATGAAGCTTTGAGCATGTTGTATGATGTGTTTACATGATGTTATCTTGCATTCTAGCATGTCTATATAGAGAATTGCCTAAAGATTGCATTTTCGGAAAAGTTGCTAAAATCACTGTGTCTTTATGAACTGCTTACTGTTAAATTTTTGTAAAAATGGCTATTTGATCCTTTGGTCTAAAATTCTTGTTATGTGGTTAGAACTGATGTATATGAGTATGATGTTAAATATAAAATGAGTTTTTTCCATTTGGCTTGAAGCATGTGAGTTTTGTAGCATAACGAGTTATAGAATTATTTTCTAGTTTCTTGTTCTGTTGTGAATCTCTTGATTTTATGAAGTTGATGATTTCTTCTTGATAATGTGTTGTATGGTTTGGTTATGTGCTGCTAGTTGAATCTCTAATATTGGAAGTGTTCGGAGAGTGGCAAGTGTCATTCGAGGACGAATGTTGTCCAAGTGGGGGAGATTGTAAGACCTCAAAAATAGCTTAGGTGTTCTAGAGCCTAACATGTTGGTCTTAGTGTTCTAAGGTCCTAAATATGTTTAATATGTTGTATATAGGCAATAGCTAAAGTATTAGAGGTGTTGGAAGTCAAACGTCAAGGGATGACTAAGACGTTTGACGACTAAGTAACCTAAATGTCTAAAATGTGGTTCTATGTGTTTATGTGTGTTTCATGGTGTTGTAAGGTTCTTAATAGATTTATTATAGCATGTATAGTCAGTGGTTAAAGTTTGTGAAGTTTGGAGGTCAAACGACCAAGAACGTCCAAGGCATTCGAAAGATGTGCCTTGAGTCGACCTTGTACGTCTAGGCGAGTTTAGGCGAGTTTTACGTGTTTTTTTTTTGGTTGAAATTCATGTGAGAGGTGTTAAACTTATAGATGGTCGTATTTGGGTTGGAAACGTCTGGGAAATTATCCCCAAGGACCATCAAAGGGTCCTTGAGGAAAGGACCCAAAACCTGATGGCAGGCTGTCCCAGGCAGCCTTGGCGACGGAGCTGTCAACGGCCAGTCATGGCTGTGATGCCCCGTCACAAGGGTTTCATCGTGGGGGACTTGTCCAAGGGTGTAGGGGGAACCCTTGGAAAGCCACTGGAGCTTGCAACGGAGGTCCATGACGGGCCGTTGCACCCGTGACGCCCCGTCACAAGCCAGTCGTCGCAGCCAAGTCCCTGTGCGCAGATTTTCTACCAAGTTAGGGGTGAACTTGTAAATTCACCCCATGTCTAAATAAGAGTTTAGGCGGTTGTTTAGGGGTCTTATGGAAATATTAATTAACTATATAAGTAGTTAACACCCTAGAGACTTCATTATTCTTCTAAAATCAAAACCCAAAGTCTCTTAGAAATCCCAAAACCTCCATTGAAGACTCCATTGAAGAGGCAGCTTGGTGAGGGCTTGAAACTTATTTCATCAAGGAGCCCAATCCTCAAAGTGTTTTACAAAGTATTCTAAAGTGAATTGTCCAATTTCGGGATTCTACCATGGGTTCTTGCATAAATGATTTCTAAACATTGAATGATGATCTAATTGATATTGTATTGATTATTTAAACATAAATTACCTACGAACCCATGTGAATTGATGAACCCTAGTTTTGACTACGTTATTGGGTTACTTGATATTAAGCTAATGTTGATGAATTTTTGTGTAGTTTCTTATGGGCTTTCTAATGATATAAGAATTGTGTTCAATTGATATATAATTGATCTTAGATTGTTAAATCTAGATTGAATTGATGTAGATTCATTGCGTTTTATGGTTATTGCTTTGAATTGTTGTTCATGGCCATGGGTAAGGGCCTTGTGATGTTGAATTGGTTGAATTGGCATTGAATTGAAGTGTGGATATGGGTATGAAGGTATGCTGCCCCGTTTTCCTTAATTTGATATTAATTATACTTTGATTCTATTGTGATTGGTATGGTCCACTTATGGTGGCGGTGTTATATGTTTTACTTGCAATTGATGTGGCCTTGTCGGCGTTACTTTATGCAATATTATGAGCATGGCCTTATTGGCAATTACTTGAAGTTATGTGGCTATTTGTGTAGTTGATGATGTGAATATGACATTACTTATCTACATGTGAGGTTATATAGTCATGTATGTATTCTACTAGTTATGTTGCCTTAAGTGATCATGTTAGACTTTGTCTTGACATTATGAGTATAGTTTTAGGGTTAAGTCTTGGCTATTCCTATTTGACATTATGAGTCTAAGTGGAGTATATTAATGATGTTATGATGATATATAGGATGACTTGAAGATGTTAGGTTGTTTTAGAAGTGTTTCTAGAATGGCTTGTATTATGGGTTAAAGGTGAAGTATGTGATGTCTTGTCTTGGTTGACTTGTATCTCTTGCTTGATGTATATATGATTATGGATATGTGATGTCTTGATATAGGGTGTTATAACTCTTAGTCTTGAATATTAATATAAGTGGGAACTTAATGATAAGAAGGTCAATGTTATGTGGAACCTTGAACCTAGTGGCGAGGTTATGAATTGTGAAGTAGTTAGACGTAATGGTATCCTTCATGTTATGAGTGATGGACTTAGGGATGGTTGGCTGGAACGGCATCATATCATACCTTAGGAAAATCGCTATGAGCTTCTTGTCGCTAAAGTGAGATATGCCCTAGTGGAACTTGCTTTGGTAGGGTGAATGTAAAGTGGGTCATGAACTATATAAGCACCTATTTATATGAACCTTAATGTGAACTAATCTATGAGAACGAAGGCTAGCACCGAGTGAGTATGAGTAGGGTTAAGTGGATTCAGTTAAAGAACAGACTGAATGCTTATTAAGCTCTTCATATTCCTTAATCATATGCTTACATGGGATGTGTCGAAGTTCTACCATTGGCAAGTAGAACAACCTCATCGAAGTAGGATAGAACTTCGGATTCCATGTCTTGCTACCATGGTCTATGTCGGTTATTGCCTATTCTCATCATGTGGAATACCTATTAGCATTAGATAAGTTTATGAGGTTTAGGTGGTGGTATGGGACGCTATCTAGACATTGCACAATAGACTTTGAAGGTGTTATGTGGAGTTCCTAGGTCTTGTCCAAAGACCATTATGTGATCTATTATGTGAGTGTCTTATGTGATGCTTTATGTGTGTGTCTTAGGTGATGTATGAGTATTAATGAACTAATGAACTAATGACCTATGTTAGTAACTATGTGAATGGTTGAGTACCTAATCTAAAGTTACTTAAGCATTTCTTAGCTAAAGTGTGAGGAGGACATGAAAGGATGGTCTCTTCATGTCTTATCTTTGGAAGTCTTGAGGATGACTCTAGTTAGGGAAGTTGGTTAATCTTGTTGACATGATCTAAACCTTAGGAAGTCTTAAGGACTATTTAGGTAATCTTGGAGAGGTCATTGTACTATGGACTTTATCTTCTCGATTTACTTAAGTAGGTCTTTTGATAGGCTTTGGAAAGAGAATGTCTTCTAATCTAAGTGTTGGTGTGTTTAGTGAGAATGATTCTATTTGAGGTAGTCTATAGGATATCTTGTGTGTGTGATAGAGATTGTATGGGCGGTCGCTCCACACTCACTCAAGTGAACCTTGGAAATCACCTTTGGTAGAAGAATCTTACATAGATGTTTATGATTATTTTCTAAGTATGTATGTGACTCATCGTAGGTAATCTTAAGGGTCGTTTAGGCATATCTAGAGAGGGTGTATGGTCGGTCTCTCTTTGTGTGACTTAAGTGAATCTTAGGATGACTTTAAGTGAGGGAATTACATGCTAGGAGATGTTAAAAGGAAGGTTTGGACTTCACTGTAACAGTGAAGTACAGTGAAGTCCCTTCACTGTAAAGTGAGCCTTTAAAATGTTATTTTTGGTTAAATTTTATCTTATGTGTTTCTTAATTGATAAATGATGTTCTTATGTTTAATCTATGATTTCTAAATGAAAAGATGCATATTTCCAATAAAGTCCGTTTTCATGATTTTATGGATATAGCCATACTTAGTACATGTGGTTGTACTAATTCCATGTTTTATTTTCTATCTATATTCCTTGGTAGGTAAGGAGCTTTTGGAGAAGAAGACTTGGGCTTAGAAGGATCGTCCGAGTAGAAGAATTGAAGTATGTCCTCATTTGTCTCGAGGGCATATATGTCATCTTATGTTTCTTTTATGAAGTATTGTAATAAGACTATTTTATTTCTATTGCCGTATTAAAGTACTCTTGTGTCTTAAGATGATGAGATTTAGACTTAGCATTTCTATTACTTTTATATGAAAGAGTTTTAAAGACTATATTATGTTTTAGTGAAAAGTTTTAATTCCGCACTATTTTTCACTATGTATATGCGATGAATGATATGAACGAGGCTTGTCTTAGAACTCTGAGAGTTCGATGACGCCGGTCGCAATCCAAGATTGCACACTATCTTCTAGGGTATGGTCTCGGGTTGTGACAAAGTTGGTATCAGAGCATAGGTTGGTGAAAGTAGTATTAGGTATCAAAAAGTCTCATCAAGTCACGTATAGTAGAGTCTTGACCATCGGTGTGAGTAGCGACACATCTATGGGCTAGAGGCTATAGGACGATAGAGTTTCCCTTCTTTTCTACTCCTATATCGTGCGGTAGAGTAAATGTTATGATTATCCTTCTTATGTGTTTCCTTGTGTTTGCTAGGATATGAATACTAGAAGGATTGCCTCTAGAAGATTGGAAGAGGAGAGGGTGAGTTAGGAGGTTCCTCAAGTTGAGCAAGTTGAGCAAGTTGCTCAAGATGAGCAAGGTGTCCAAGATGGGCAAGGTGATGAAGTGCCTCCCCAAGGTGATCATGTTCCTAATGTAGGAGGAGGTAATGAGGTACCGGAGTTGTATAATAGGGTGATTGGAGAAGCTTTGATGGCTTTAGCTCAAGCCATAACTACTCAAATCAATTTGAGTATGGTGCCTAGGGTTATGGAGAGCACTATGACTTCTAGGTTGAGAGACTTTGTGAGGATGAATCCTCCTATCATTCTTGGTTCTAAGGTGAATGAGGATCCCCAAGAGTTCCTTGATGGTGTGTACAAAGTTTTGAGTGCTATGGGGGTTACATCTAGGGAGAAGGCAGAGTTGGCTTCATACCAATTGAGAGATGTGTCTTAAATTTGGTACACTCAATGAAAGGACAATTGGCCGGAAGATTCGGGTCCTATTGAGTGGGAAGAGTTTAAGGGAGCTTTTCTTGGCAAGTACTTTCACCGAGAGAGAAGAGAAGTCAAGGTGGAGGATTTTATTAATCTCAAGCAAGGCAATATGAGTGTTGAGGAGTACTCTTTGAAATTCTCGACATTGTCTAGGTATGCTCCTTCTCTTGTGTCCAATCCAAGAGATGAAATGAGTCGCTTTTGTACCGGAGTAGCCGATTTGGTGAAGGAAGAATGTCGTACCGCTATGCTTCATGATAACATGACCCTATCTAGACTCATTGTGTATGCACAATCTATTGAGGACTCCAAACTTAGAAGGATGGCTAGAAGTTTGAAAAGGGGTGTTGCTAGTGATCAAGAGCAACCTAGGTTCAAAAAGAGGATTCAAACTCAAGATGGACCTAGAGTTCCAAAGAGGAAGTTTGAGAAAGGAGGTGTTCCTAAGGATAGCAAGACTACTTGTGCAAATTGTGGCAAGAGTCACTATGGTGAGTGTTTATTGGGTACCAGCAGTTGCTTTGGATGTGGAAAGGATGGGCACAAAGTGAGAGTTGTATCACTTGTATGTTTACTTATGTTGTATTCTTTGATGGGACTAGTTTAGTAAAAAGTTCCTTAGTCCATTAATGTGAAGCTACTAGTAGGTTTCAAGGATGTGCACCACCATGATAACATGTGAATCAGACATTCACCAATGGGGAGTATTGAATTACCTATGTATGCATGCGTTCTATAGATGACTTACTTATTGTTACTAAAGAGTAGTGTCATTTGGGGACGAATATTCCTAAGGGGGGGGGATAATGTAACAACCCTAAAAATGGATATAATAAGTAATGCTTAATGTGTCTAGAATGCCTACGATTAGACCGGGTTCACACGGATTGATGCGCGTAGAAAAGGACCTCGGAACCCTTGCTAAAGCCAATACAACTAACTTGGGGAGTTATTTGAGCTAGAAAAGGTTGGGTCCAACCATGTAGGGCTCTCGAATACGAAGATTTACTCGAATGAGTCTTTACCGGACTTAAAAAAGGAAAATCATAGTTTTGGAAGGTCTAGGGGTAAAATGGTCTTTTTCCAGGCTAAGGGTAGTATCTTAATTACCCTAAATATATAATTAATTATTTAATTAATAAGGTGGAGGGAGAACTTGGGGAGAGAGGGCCGAAAATGGGCTCTTGAAGTGAAGTCTTGCTCCACCCGGGTTCGAACCTAGGTGGAAGCAATGAATTAAAGTTGTTTTTATTTAAGTTGATAAATTAATGTAATTAATTTATATTTATTATTTATTAGCTGATTTAAAATAAAAGGAAATCAGATTTTTAATAATTAAATAAAACCTTATTTGACTAAGTCCTAAACTAGACTTCTAAGCCTAAGAAAACTCTTCTCTCCCACGCTCATGTCTCTATCACTCTCACTCACGATTCTCTCTGCCAAATAACTTCAAAAACAGTAGGTAAACCAAAGTTCTTCACAGTTGAAGAAATCACAACGAAAATATAAGAAAACAAACGAAAATCAATCACGTAGGCAAAGAGAAGTTTGTCCGTCAAGTTTGTGTTGACTTTGAGGGGATTTAGACGTGATCTTTGGAGAAGATTTTGGGCAGCAAGTCGAGGTTTGAACGTCATAAAAGATATGGGTTCTCTTCTCTCTTGGTCCCTTTCCCAAGAGACCCCTTAAGGTTCAGAATATTCAGTCCGAAAACTGGGGTTGTTCCCCATTGCATGTCCCTGTCACTAGCTCCCAATGATTCTTAGGTTGGGTATGTTTCCTGGTAGATATTAGGCGTGTGTTATGTTTTCGTGATAAATATGTTCATGTTTATGTGTTTGAAATCGTATGAATGACAACCTATGTGTTTTCGAAACTATGTGCATGTGTTTGTAAGGATGTAACCGTGACTAATGTTCTCTGTTTGATGCTCCAATAATTTTAATGTATTATGGTTGTATTTTTACGTTCATAAACTGAGGTAAGTCGTGATGTTCATATGAAATGTTATGTGGCTGGATTGAGTTTGAATCTCTTGGCTAAATGAATCCATGAAAATGCACCTAAAACGTTATAAATGAACCATGAAATTTCCCTAAGAACTAATGTGTAATTTGATGAAAAAGGTGTACAAAAATCGTGGAATAAATTTCCAGAACCTGGAAATAGGCTTTAGAAAGAATCTGGAAATTTTGGACGTCAAAAAAAAAAAAAAAGTGAGGTCTGCAGGGATCAAACTCAGGACCTCACTAAGGCAACCTTAATTAATAAACAAAAAAGAATGTGTTAGGCAGGGCTCGACCTGGGGGATGGGGTCAGCGAAATTCGCAAGGGAAAAAGGGAATAAAATGAAATATTGTTGTGCGGTTTCGATCGCACAAAATGGAAGACCCCTGCTAATTAACAATTATATATATATATGGGGTCGTGGGGAATCGATCCCATGCCCTCAGCGAATGCACCAAAAAAAAAGGGGTCGTGGGGAATCGATCCACGCCCCTCAATGCCTGCAGTAAATTAAATAAAAAAAAGGGTGCTGTGGGGGATCGATCCCACAACCCCTTAGTCAGTAGCGAAATAGGATCATAGGAGAAGGTTAAAAAAATTCATTAAAAATTGTGGGGTCATGGGGAATTGATCCCACGCCCCTCAGTAAGCTGTAGCAGGTTTAAAAGAGAAGAAAAAGAAAGAAAAAAAATAATGTGGGCATTGGGGATCGAACCTGCATCCCCAAACCAAGGGACCCAAAAAAATTAAAATTTAAGGAAAATGGCTAAGTGTTGTTCAAGGGATTCGAAACCGGGTTCCCTAGCCCAAATTCCGTATTGATACATAAGTCATATGTGAATTAAATATTCAAGAATAATGCTACCTACTTAGATCGAAATAGAGATCTTGGCATACATACAAGATGCATAAGTCTTGTACCACATAATCTTAGGAAGATATTAATCACTTAAATGAACTATGAACGAAGCATCATGACTTGTATGTATAGACCCATAAGTCTAGCATACGTTTAAAAAAAATAAGTGAACCTAAGATGTATGTAATGAAATGATGTAAACCTAGGAGGGTTAAGTACGAGTGTAAAACACACTAAATGGACAAGTGTATTGGCATATGATGAAATGAATATTATTTAATGAAATGATGAAACCCTAGAAGGGTTAAGTAAGAGTGTGAAAAACAAAAATGGCCAAGTGAATTGGCATATGATTAAATGAACATTCACGTAAAAAGGGGTGAGTAATTATAAAGAGCAAATGTGCTAATGTTAATGAATGTGGTGACAACATGATAAGAGGCTAATGTGAAAGATGAGAGCAATCTCAAATGAGCCGAAGTAAATGTTACCAAAACGTACTCACCTATGAGAGTGTAAAGTTAATGAAGAGACCAGTCTCTATAAACACTCTAACAAAAGTATTGAGAATAATGTATACTTAATACTAATGATGAGATGAGAAATCGTCTATTGAGCTATGATGTTCTCATAGTAGAAGCCAGCTTCCATGATGTATGAGTTGAATGAAATAGAACTTTATACTGAGCACCGATAGACTAGCTATGAGCGGTGATGCCTTCTTTCGGGAAGAGCGTAGGTTCACGTAACTCTCATGAGATGAGACTGTCCGGCATGCCGGGTATGGGTATCCTTATATCTCCTAGTCTTCGAACCTATACTGCCAATATAGGGATCTGGAGGGGTTCAATTCTCATGTACGCTAGCATGTTTTGGGTCACTTTGGCCGGTGATTCCACCTCTTTTTAGTGTTGGGGTGACACTGGATTTCATGATGCTCACATGATCTATTTCGGTTAAAGTTAAAGTTCCTAATGAATGAATGAGGTCAGCCTCAAATGATGCACATAATGAAATGAATGATACCAAAGATGATAGGATAGGATAATCAAGAGGTGAGCTTGACTCAAGTAATGACACTAGGTTATTCTTGATCATTGCACATCAAACCCGATGAGAGTCTTAAACTACATCCTAGGTATAGCTGGTGTT
Source organism: Solanum sitiens (assembly GCA_016801875.1). Lineage (NCBI taxonomy): Eukaryota > Viridiplantae > Streptophyta > Magnoliopsida > Solanales > Solanaceae > Solanum > Solanum sitiens. The sequence goes on from JABWTJ010000287.1 coordinate 535,813, forward strand.
TACACTAGCTTATGAAAGAATGAAACGAAGTATGTATGAATGAATAAAGCAGACTCTGTGTTTCCTAAAGAAGACTCCCTAGTTGAGGTCCCATATGTTGAGTCCTCATTTTGGGAAGTCTTAATGTCAAGTCCATGATTCCAAGGTCTCATGGCATATGAATGAATGATATGAAAGATGTTATGTGCTATACGCAATATGATATGTGTTATATGTAAGATGTTATGTGTTGTGTGCGATATGATAAGTATGATGATGCATCTTACTCTCATGGCATGACTTTCCTAATCCAAATTTGGAAAGCTCACTGACTTTCCTAATCCAAATTTGGAAAGCTCATGCACTTTCCTAATCCCAATTTGGCAAGTCCACTGACTTGACTTTCCATAATCATGTTGTTAGGAAAGACCTATTCTTACTCATGCATGTCCTTGGTGTGTGCTAGCATATACCCATACTTAGTACAAGTGTGTACTAATCCCATACAACTCTATATTTTTAGGTGCAGGCAGAGGTGGACGCTAGAGCTTACAGGTTGACGTTGCATCTATCCGGACGTGGAGCTTTCATCCGGACTTGGTAGGCCCTCATGCTTTCGAGGATGTCTACCGTTACTATCTAGTTTAGATGTAGGTTTTAGCTAGTGGAGTATGTTCCACTAGTGTTTCTTTCCATTTTTATTTCAGACATTGTATTGGTGCCATTTTGGCAATTATACATTTAATGCAGTATTGAACTATTTCTTTTAGTTGATAATCTTAATGTTAGCTAGTTGATGGTGAACACTATGAATGTAAGTAGAATGACCTTTATGCATGATAAGAAACAAAAAATTTCAAATTTTCCGCTAAAATTAACCTAGATGAAGTAAGAATGACGTATGTAGGCTTGTCTGCAACCTATGATAGGTCAACGACGCCGGTCTCTTCTGGGATCTAGATTCCGGTCATGACAATGTTGGTATCAGAGCACTAGGTTAAATTCCGAGGATAATAAGTTCACATCAACCACATTGAGTAGTTTCTAAGTCATGGTAGTGAAGTGCACCACTATCCTGAATTAGAGACTGCATCATGCGTAGGAAAACTTCCCTTCTTCTGAACTTATCGTGCTTTTCCTAATGTCTGATTTCTTAGTGTTATGAGCGTGTCTAACATCAATCTTTGTTGTTTACAGAGAATGAATACTAGGAGACCATTGGTCAGAGGAGAGGAGGTGCAGCTGCTGGGGACAATCAGGTTCCACCCCAGGCTCCAGCTGAAGGAGTGGCTATGCCGGTTAACCCAGCTGGGTTGACTGATGTAGAGGTGCGGGCATCTCTGGCCTAGATGGCCCAGGTCATCACTATGAAGGCCCAGGCCATGACTGCCCAGGTCAACCGGCAGAATGTTCAGAGCGAGAACCCACTAGTTCGTAGCATGGCTGACGGGCTGAGAGACTTCACGAGGATCACGGGATCGAAGACTTCAGAGGATCCCTAGGAGTTTGTGGACGAGGTGCATAAGATTTTGGTGGCTATGGGGGCTACAGATACTGAGAAGGATGAGATGGCTTCCTATCAGCTCAAGGATGTTGCACAGACTTGGTGCAAGATGTGGCAGGATAGACGAGCTTTGGGTGGAGTTCCGGTCACTTGGGAGCTGTTTAAGACAGCCTTCCTGGAGAGATTCTTTCCCAGGGAGATGAGGGAGGAAAAGGTTGAGGAGTTTATCAACCTTAAGTAGGGATCAATGACAGTCAGGGAGTATTCCCTGAAGTTTGTTAAACTATCCAGGTATGCTACTTTCTTTTGTATCTAACAACAAGCATGAGATGAGTACTGAAGTTTGTTAAACTATCCAGGTATGCTACTTCCCTTGTATCTAACAGCAGGAATGAGATCAGCAGGTTCCTCACAGGAATCAACGAAGATCTGGAGGAGGAGTGTCGGTCTGCGATGCTCCATGATAACATGGACCTCTCCATGTTGATGGTGCATGTACAGCAGGTAGAGGACAGCCGCAAGAAGAGGGGCATTCGTGATGCTAGGAGGCCTAAGCCTCAAGATCAGGCAGGTCCCATCCATGGAGGCCAGACAAATAATTTTGGCATCCGTGAGCATCCCAGGTTTAAGAAGGGACTCTCCCACCAAGGAGAGTCAAGTTCATTCAAGGGTCTCTATGATAGGAATTCTGAGTCCAGAGTTAAGAGAAACAATGAAGTAGATACACCTCAGGAGAGACCACCTTGCAGGAAGTGTGGCAAACTGCATGGAGGTGAGTGTATGATGGGCACTAACGCTTGTTACAGTTGTGGCAAACCGGGTCACATGGTGAAGGATTATCCGAATAGGAGAAGTTAAGAACAAGGGAAGGAGAGAGTTCAGCCTAATGGTCCAAGTGAAGAGGCTCCAAGGAGGCAACGATTCTTCGCACTCAAGTCTAGGGGTGCAGGGGAAGGCACTTCTGGTGAAGTCTCGGGTGCGTAGCCTTAATTAGTCTTTCATGTATTTGATTGTGTATGGTGTTTCTGCACTAGTATGAGGTTAATATGTTTGAGTCATCATGTTGGTTGCTGATTTGTATCACTTGTATGTTTACTTATGTTGTATGCTTTTATGAGACTAGTTTAGTAAAAAGTTCCCTAGTCCATTAATGTGAAGCTACTAGTAGGTTTCAAGGATGTGCACCACCATGATAATATGTGAATCAGACATTTACCAATAGGGAGTATTGAATTACCTATGTATGCATGCGTTCTATAGATGACTTACTTATTGTTAGTAAAGAGTAGTGTCATTCGGGGACGAATGTTCCTAAGGGGGGGATAATGTAACAACCCTAAAAATGGATATAATAAGTAATGCTTAATGTGTCTAGACTGCGTACGATTAGACCGGGTTCACACAGATTGATGCGCGTAGAAACAGACCTCGGAACCCTTGCTACAGCCAAGCCAACTAACTTGGGGAGTTAGTTGAGCTAGAAAAGGTTCGGTCCAACCATGTAGGGCTCTCGAATACGAAGATTTACTCGAATGAGTCTTTACCAAACTTAAAAAGGGAAAATCATAGTTTTGGAGGGTCTAGGGGTAAAATGGTCTTTTGCCAGGCTAAGGGTAGTATCTTAATTACCCTAAATATATAATTAATTATTTAACTAATAAGGTGGAGGGGCAATTTGGGGAGAGAGGGCTGAAAATGGGCTCTTGAAGTGAAGTCTTGCTCCACCCGGGTTCGAACCTAGGTGGAAGAAATGAATTAAAGTTGTTTTTATTTAAGTTGATAAATTAATGTAATTAATTTATATTTATTATTTATTAGATGATTTAAAATAAAAGGAAATCAGATTTTTAATAATTAAATAAAACCTTATTTGACTAAGTCCTAAACTAGACTCCTAAGCCTGAGAAAACTCTTCTCTCCCACGCTCATGTCTCTATCACTCTCACTCACGATTCTCTCTGCCAAATAACTTCAAAAACAGTAGGTAAACCAAAGTTCTTCACACTTGAAGAAATCACAACAAAAATATAAGAAAACAAACGAAAATCAATCACGTAGGCAAAGAGAAGTTTGTCCGTCAAGTTGGTGTTGACTTTGAGGGGATTTAGACGTGATATTTGGAGAAGATTTTGGGCAGCAAGTCGAGGTTTGAACGTCATAAAATATATGGGTTCTCTTATCTCTTGGTCCTTTTCCCAAGAGACCCCTTAAGGTTCAGAATATTCAGTCCGAAAACTAGGGTTGTTCCCCGTTGCATGTCCCTGTCACTAGCTCCCAATGATTCTTAGGTTGGGTATGTTTTCTGGTAGATATTAGGCGTGTGTTATGTTTTTGTGATAAATATTTTCATGTTTGTGTGTTTGAAATCGTATGAATGACAACCTATATGTTTTCGAAACTATGTGCATGTGTTTGCAAGGATGTAACCGTGACTAATGTTCTTAGTTTGATGCTCCAATAATTTTAATGTATTATGGTTGTATTTTTACGTGCATAAACTGAGGTAAGTCGTGATGTTCATATAAAATGTTATGTGGCTGGATTGAGTGAGAATCTCTTGAATAAATGAATCTATGAAAATGCACCTAAAACGTTATAAATGAACCATGAAATTTCCCTAAGAACTAATGTGTAATTTGATGAAAAAGGTGCAGAAAAATCGTGGAATAAATTTCCAGAAACTGGAAATAGGCTTTAGAAAGAATCTTGAAATTTTGGACGTCAAAAATATTTAAAAAACATAAGTGAGGTCTGCAGGGATCGAACTCAGGACCTCACTAAGGCAACCTTAATTAATAAACAATAAGGAATGTGTTATGAGGGGCTCGATCTGGGGGCTGGGGTCAGCGAAATTCGCAAAGGAAAAAGGGAATAAAATGAAATGCTGTTGTGGGGTTTCGATCCCACAAAACGGAAGACCCCTGCTAATTAAAAATTATATATATATATGGGGTCATGGGGAATCGATCCCACGCCCCTCAGCCAATGCAGAAAATAAAAAAAAGGGTCGTGGGGAATCAATCCCACGCCTCTCAACGCCTGCAGTAAATTAAATAAAGAAAAGGGGGTTGTGGGGGATCGATCCCACAACCCCTTGGTCAGTAGCGAAATAGGAGCATATGAGAAGGTTAAAAAAAATCATTAATTATGGGGTCGTGTGTAATCGATCCCACGCCCCTCAGTAAGCTGTAGCAGGTTTAAAAGAGAAGAAAAAGAAAGAAAAAAAAATTAATGTGGGCATTGGGGATCGAACCTGGATCCCCAAGCCAAGGGACACAAAAAAATTAAAATTTAAGGAAAATGGCTAAGTGTTTTTCAAGGGATTCGAAACCAGATTCCCTTGCCCAAATTACGTATTGATACATAAGTCATATGTGAATTAAATATTCAAGAATAATGCTACCTACTTAGATCGAAATCGAGATCTTGGCATACGTAGAAGATGCATAAGTCTTGTACCACATAATCTTAGGAAGATATGAATCACTTAAACGAACTATGAACGAAGCATCATGACTTGTATGTATAGACCCATAAGTCTAGCATACGTTTAAAAAAAAAGTGAACCTAAGATGTATGTAATGAAATGATGTAAACCTAGGAGGGTTAAGTACGAGTGTAAAACACACTAAATGGACAAGTGTATTGGCATATGATGAAATGAATATTATTTAATGAAATGATGAAACCCTAGAAGTGTTAAGTAAGAGTGTGAAACACACAAATGGCCAAGTACATTGGCAATGATCAAATGAACATTCACGTAAAAAGGGGTGAGTAATTATGAACAACAAATGTGCTAATGTTAATGAATGTGGTGACAACATGATAAGAGGCTAATGTGAAAGATGAGAGCAATCTCAAATGAACCTAAGTAAATGTTACCAAAACGTACTCACTTATAAGAGTGTAAAGTTAATGAAGAGACCAGTCTCTATGAACACTCTAACGAAAAGTATTGAGAATAATGTATACTTAATACTAATGATGAGATGAGAAATCATCTATTGGGCTATGATGTCCTCATAGTAGAATCCAGCTTCCATGACGTATGAGTTGAATGCAATGGAGCTTTATACTTAGCACCGATAGACTAGGTATGAGCGGTGATGCCTTCTTTTGGGAAGGGCGGAGGTTCACGTAACTCTCATGAGATTAGACTGTCCGGCATGCCGGGTATGGGTCTACTTATATATCCTAGTCTTCGAACCTATACTGCCAATATAGGGATCTGGCGGGGTTCAATTCCCATGTACGCTAGCATGTTTTGAGTCACTTTGTCCAGTGATTCCACCTCTTTTCGGTGTGGGGGAGACACCGGATTTCATGATTCTCACATGATCTATGTCAGTTAAAGTTAAAGTTCCTAATGAATGAATGAGGCCATCCTCAAATGATGCACATAATGAAATGAATGATACCAAAGGTGATAGGATAGGATAATCAAGAGGTGAGCTAGACTCAAGTAATGACACTAGGTTATTCTTGATCATTGCACAGCAAACCCGATGAGAGTCTTAAACTACATCCTAGATATAGCTGATGTTTACACTAGCTTATGAAAGAATAAAACAAAATATGTATGAATGAATAAAGCAGACTCTGTTTGCTAAAGAAGACTCCTTAGTTGAGGTCCCATATGTTGAGCCCTCATTTTGGGAAGTCTTAATGTCAAGTCCATGATTCCAAGGTCTCATGGCATATGAATGATTGATATGAAAGATGTTATGTGCTATATGCAATATCATATGTGTTATGTGTAAGATGTTATGTGTTGTGTGCAATATGATAAGTATGATGATGCATGTTACTCTCAGGGCATGACTTTCCTAATCCAAATTTGGAAAGCTCACTGACTTTCCTAATCCAAATTTGGAAAGCTCACTCACTTTCCTAATCCCAATCTGGCAAGTCCACTGACTTGACTTTCCATAATCATGTTGTTAGGAAAGAGCTATTCTTACTCATGCATGTCCTTGGTGTGTGCTTGCATATACCCATACTTAGTACACGTGTGTACTAATCTCATACAACTCTATATTTTGAGGTGCAGGCACAGGTGGACGCTAGAGCTTAAATGTTGACGTTGCAGATATCCGAACGTGGAGCTTTCATCCGGACTTGGTAGGACCTCATGCTTTTGAGGATGTCTACCGTTACTATCTAGCTTAGATGTAGGCTTTAGCTAGTGGAGTATGTTCCACTAGTGTTTCTTTCCATTTTTATTTCAGACATTGTATTGGTGCCATTTTGGCAATTATACATTTAATGCAGTATTGAACTATTTCTTTCAGTTGATAATCTTAATGTTAGCTGGTTGATGGTGAACACTATGAATGTAAGTACAATGACCTTTATGCATGATAAGAAACAAAAAGTTTCATATTTTCTTCTAAAATTAACCTATATGAAGTAAGAATGACGTATGTAGGCTTGTCTGCGACGTCTGAGAGGTCAACGACGCCGGTCTCTTCTGGGGTCTAGATTCCGCTCGTGATAAGTTTCGATTGGTGCGAAGTAGTAACTAAGCCATACATCGAATATGATGCTTAGTATAAAGTAAAGGTATGGTTTAGTAACTGAAATACACGTAGCCGGACCAAGATAAGGGGTGAAATTCTCTAAATGCTGGACCAAGGATTTAGAAATACATAACTTATCACTTTGCATACAAGATACTAGGAAAGAATTGTTATAGCTAGGATTACCGCGTTATGAATCTATGGGGAACACTTACACCCTAGTTTTTCTCATCACTTGATAAACACCAAAGTTTTAAATCTTGCTACTTATTTTACTTAGAAATAATTGAACACTTTTGTTTCACAAAACCCCCCTTTTAATTAACTGTTTCGGAAAGGACTTGACAAAATAGACGTAATTGTATATTGAAGTTAAGTCTAAACCATTTTCCTCGTGGGATCGACCCCAACCTACTTGTTGGGTTGTTTACTTTATATGACCGCTTATACTTCTATAAAGAAGTGTAATTTGAGCGTATCAAATTTTGGCGCCGCTGCCGGGGAAATTGGCTTTTATATTAACTTTAAGCACATTACCGAATTTTAGTCAACAATTTACTAAGTTTATGTTTCTTTTTGTTTTTGTCTATCTCAGGTCTTGCTTTAGTGTATGCCAAGTACATGGAGCCGAGGAGAACCAATCATCCCATTTGATCATGAACTTAATCGGACACTCCGCAGAATGAATGAGCAACAGAATCTGGAAAATCTAGGTGATAGGATCAACCGTCAACTCCCTCCGTCGATTGATGCTCACAACAGAGTGATAGTGGATAACCCTGGTGATGGTGCTTTGAGGAGGCAACCTCCCGTCCCACGTCCTCAAGAGTATTTTAGGGGCAATGTTAACATCACCGATTCAGATGGGCCTCTTTTCCTACCTACTCTACCACATGGTCATACATTCGTGGTAACTATTAGCTTGATGTAGATGCTCACTGCTAGAGGTTTGTTTTTGGGGCTACCATCTGATGATCCATATGCTCACATCGCCAAACTGAGGTCGGTGTGTAAGAGTTGTGTTGGGAGGCCAGACTTGGACATGGATGTCATCGGATTAAGGGTGTTCCCTCTCTCACTGACGGGAGAGGCTGCAATTTGGTTTACTGAGTTGCCCTATAATTCGATTTATACTTGGAAGCAATTGAGGGATGTGTTCCTAGCACGGTATTACCCCGTGTCTAAAATGCTTAACCACAAAGATAGAGTGAACAACTTTGTGGCATTGCCTGGGGAGTCGGTAAGTAGCTCTTGGGATAGGTTAACCTCATTTCTGAGAAGTGTCCCAAACCACCGCATTTATGATGAGTCGTTGAAAGAGTACTTCTATCGTGGGCAAGATGATAATAATAAGGCATTACTTGATACTATTGCGGGTGGTTCTTATGGTTAGTGCACATATGTAGAGATCGCGGAAAAGTTGTTTCAAGTTTCCCGAAATAATAAGACTTGGAGCACTGGGAAGTCAGAAACTGGGAGAAACACCTTTGCAATTCAAGCTACACACAATTTGGCCGCCGATGAGATTTGTGAAGAGATGGCTCAAATGAGAACTGAGCTCGGGTTGGTTTTGAAGCATGTCACTGGAGGTGCAGAGGAAGTAAATGCAGTGAATTACTTGACTAAACCACAACCACCTGTTGATGAGTACTACTATGAAAAAGATTCTTATATAGTGAATAAGCAGACGAGGGGTTTCTGACTGAACGCCCAAGGCTCCAATCAGGAGAATTGGCACCAAGGTCAAAGAAATCAAGGTCGGAACTATGGGAATTACAATAGAGAAGGTCATTATGTTCGAGAAGGAAACTACAACCGCGACAACAACTTCAAGCGGGGTAACTATGGTAACAGAAACGATCGAAGTGTGCCCTATATTCCACCTCAAAATTGGGAAGTTTCTCCTAGGGATGGTGGAGGTAGTATGGCGCGAGTTGAAGATATGTTGTAAAAGATGAGGAGGAGGTTTAACGCAAGTGATGAGCACGCCAAGGAGTTGAGAGTTAATTTGGCTAATATTGGGCAAAAGGTGGAAGCACATGTAGTCTCAATCAAGCATCTTGAGTTGCAAATGGCCCAATTGTCTACTACAGTGAACCCTCGTCAACCGGGTATTCTTCCTAGCAATACCGTCCAAAATCCGAAAAATGATGGACATTGTATGGCAGTCACGACTCGAGGGGGTAAGCAAACCATATCCACCTATGCCGTCTGGCGTATAAGATGAGATGAGAAGATATGATGAGGTAGTAGAAGCAAGTGGTGAGTTGGTAAATGAAGCGATGAAGAAACAGAGATGCCCCAAAAGGTGGTCCCCGTGCCTAGACCACCACCACCATTGTTGCAAAGATTGGTGAAGAAAACTGAGGAGAGTAAATACTGGCGTTTTATTACTATGTTGAAACAGCTTTCCATCAACGTCCCTTTGATACAAGCTCTTGAACAAATGCCTGGTTACGCCAAGTTTAAGAAGGATATGGTTACGAAGAAGAGATCGGTAGGTTTTGAGGATGATGAGCAAATGCAACATTGTAGTGCTATTGCTACAAGGTCTCTTGTGCAAAAGAAAGAAGATCCGGGTGCTTTCACTATTCCATGTACCATCGGGTTGTTACACTTTGCTAAAGCACTTTGTGATCTAGGTGCAAGCATAAATCTCAGGCCTTTCTCGATTACAAGAAATTGGGTTTGGGTGACCCAAAGCCTACAGCGATGCGGTTACTGATGGCCGATTGAATGGTGAAGAGGCCTATTGGGATACTCCATGATGTATTAGTGAAGGTTGAGTCATTTATATTTCCACCTGACTTTGTGATTCTTGACTGTGAGGTGGATTTTGAGGTGCCCATTATTCTTGGGAGACCATTCCTTGCTACTGGTCGCGCCTTGGTTGACATGGAAAAAGGGCAGATAAAGTTTCGGTTAAACAATAAAGAAGCGACCTTCAACATTTGTAGGTCCATGAGGCAGAGTAGTGAGCTCCAAACAGTATCTGTAATATCCTATAGGGTTGAGAGTACGTCTGAGGTACAAATCGAAGAGCGCCTTAGTGTTGAGGCACTAGCGGCGGTGATCATGAATTTTAAGAATGATGGTATTTAAGAGTATGGGTCGTTAGTGGCGGCACTTGGTCGAGGTGATTTTTGGTTCAACCCAAAGAAATTGGAGTTAGATATGAAGCATCGCGAGTCACCACCCGCGAAACCATCTATTGAAGAGGCCCCAAAATTAGATCTTAAGGCTCTACCACCTCATTTGAGGTATGTATTTTTGGGAAAAGATGACACTTTTCCGGTAATTATTGCATCGGATTTGAATGTGCAACAAGTAAAGTGTTTGGTGGAAGTATTGAAGAGGTTCAAGAGAACTATTGGGTGGACTATTGCAGATATTATTGGGATCCCTCCTGGTATTTGTTCACACAAAATCCAACTCATGCCCGATCATAAGCCAAGTATTGAGCACCAGCGACGTTTGAATCCACCGATGCAAGAGGTAGTGAAGAGGGAGATTATTAAGTGGTTGAATACCGGAGTCATATATACCATCGCAGATAGTAGTTGGGTATGCCCTATTCGTGCCCAAAAGTGGGGGGGGGGGAATGACAGTGGTTCCAAATGAGAATAATGATCTTGTTCCCATGAGGCCGGTGACTGGATGAAGAGTGTGTATGGACTACCGAAAGTTTGATGCATGGACTGAGAAGGACAATTTTTCCTATGCCCTTCATGGATCAGATGTTAGATAAACTTGCGGGAAAAGGGTGGTACTGTTTTCTTGATGGCTATTCGGGCTACAATCAAATTTCTATTGCACCGGAAGATCAAGAGAAAACCACCTTTACTTGCCCTTATGGGACGTTCGCAATCAAGAGGATGTCTTTTGGCTTGTGTAATGCACCGGCTACTTTTCAAAGATGTATGATGTCGATATTCTATGACATGGTGGAGGAAACCATTGAGGTGTTTATGGATGATTTTTCTGTTGTTGGAGACTCTTTTGATCGTTGTTTGAGTCACTTAGCCGAAGTTCTCAAAAGATGTGAAGATTGCAACCTTGTGCTAAATTGGGAGAAATGTCACTTCTTGGTTAAAGAGGGTATTGTATTGGGCCATCGCATCTCAGAGAAGGAAATAGAGGTTGATCGGGCAAAAGTAGAGGTTATTGAGAGACTTTCTCCTCCCATCACAGTAAAGGGTGTGAGAAGTTTTCTTGGGCATGCGGGCTTCTATCAGAGATTTATTAAGGATTTCTCAAAAATTGCACATCCGCTATGCAAATTACTTGAGAAGGAATGTAAATTTTATTTTGATGAATCTTGTAAAAGCATTTGGAGAGTTAAAAGAGAAGTTAGTGTCTGCGCCCATTATTATTTCCCTGGATTGGAGCAAACCATTTGAGGGATATGTGATGCTAGTTGGGTTGCTCTTGGTGTAGTATTGGGACAAAGAAGGGATAAAATCCTTCACCCATTTATTATGCTAGTAAGGCCCTTAATGAAGCTCAAAAAGAACTATAATGTGACTGAACAAGAGCTCCTTGTGGTGGTATTTGCTTTCAAAAAATTTTGCTCCTATTTGCTTGACACGAGAGTCATAGTGCATACTGATCATTCTGCTTTGAGATATTTGATGGCAAAGAAGTATGCAAAACCGAGGTTGATTAGATGGGTATTATTGTTGCAAGAGTTTGATTTCGATGTGAAAGACAAAAAGGGGACCGAAAACCAAGTTGCCGATCACTTGTCCAGATTAGAGGTTGAAGCTATGCGAGAGTTGGGTGAAAAGGCTGAAATTGATGATACTTTCCCTTATGAGCATGTATTGGCTGCTTATCATGACTTGATTCCATGGTTCGCCGATTTTGTGAACTATCTGGCTAGTGATATAGTCCCATCGGACTTGTCCTTTTATCAGAGGAAAAAGTTCATGCATGATGTGAAAAAGTTATTTTGGGATGAGCCTTACTTATACCGGAGTTGTGACGATGGGCTTATTCGCCGATGTGTGCCGGAAGTTGAGATGCTAAGTGTTTTGGAGGCATGCCACTCCTCACCTGTGGGAGGGCATCATAGTGGTATCCGAACCGCCCATAAGATCTTGTAGTGTGGGTACTATTGGCCGACTATCCATCAAGATGCTCATGAGTTCGCCAAGTCATGTGATAGGTGCCAAAGAAATGGAGGTACTTCGAGGAGGCAAGAGCTCCCTTTGAATCCCATTCTAGTAATTGAGTTGTTTGATGTATGGGACATTGATTTTATGGGCCCGTTTGTGAGTTCTCATGGGTTGAAATATATTCTTGTGGTGGTGAATTATGTGTCAAAATGGGTGGAGCCATAGCACTTGCAAACAATGAAGGGAAGAGTGTCACCGCGTTCTTGAAAAAGAACATATATTCCAGATTTGGCACCCCTAGGGCCATTAGTAGTGATGGGGGATCCCACTTATGTAACAAGTTGTTCAAAGGGTTATTGGAGAAATATGGGGTTCGCCACAACGTAGCCATTCCTTACCATCCACAGACTAGTGCGCAAGTTGAAGTGTCAAACAGAGAAATCAAGCAAATTCTGGCGAAAATGGTGAATTCTAGTAGAACGGATTCGTCAAGGAGGCTTTATGATGCTCTTTGGGCTTACAGGACAGCATACAAGACTCCCATAGGTATGTATCCATACCAACTTGTATATAGGAAGGCTTGTCACTTGCCGGTTGAGTTAGAGCACAAGGCCATTTGGGCGATGAAGAAACTGAAGATGGATTAGAATGAAGCAGTGGAACAGAGACTATATGGGTTGAATGAGCTTGATGAGTTTCGCTTAACGGCATATGAAAGTTCAGCCCTCTACAAATAAAAGATGAAGAAGTATCATGACCAAAATATTGAGAAGCGCAAATTTGCAGTTGGGGACTTGGTACTTTTGTTTAACTCTAGGTTGCGCTTGTTTCCGGGGAAACTTAACTCCAAATGGACTAGTCCATTATTGATCACTAAAGTGTTCTCTCATGGTGCGGTTGAGTTGGAGAACAAGGAGGGTTCTAGGTTCACGTTAAATGGGCAAAGAATCAAGATCTACCTCGGGCATGAGGAAAATGCCAATGAAGTGGTTGAGGCATATCATCTTGATGAAGTCTAAGTAATCAAGAGTCTTGCGTCGTGCCATGACGTTAAATGAAGTGCTTATTGGTAGTCAACCCAATGTGTATACTCTATCCAACAATAGGTTTTTCTTGTTTTTTAGAAATAATTGCATTCTTTCGGTTTTATTCAATGTCATATCTAATTTTTCTTTATTTTTCTTAGACTGTTAGCTAGAGAGTAGCTTAGGGTCCCTATCTAAAAAGTGTCCAGAAAATAACAAAAATAATGACTTATTGGGTGCTCAATGTGCAAGGACCAAACCACGAGAAATCTGCCGAAATTGGTCTGGTGCACTCATCTACGGACCAACCGACGGCCCTTCGTCCCATCGATGGACCATCGATGGTGTGTGTGGATCCCAGGGATGTTTTCCCATATCGTCTAAGTTAGGGCATAATCGATGGATCAGTCGACGGACCATCGACTGACTTACAGTCCGTTGACGGGGAATCGTCAGTTCCAAGACTCGTGCCCGACCCGACCCAACCGGCTATATAATGTTATAACTGTTCATTTACTCTCCCACACCTTTTCAAATTTCCCCAACCGTTTCCCTCACTTATTCCTTTAACTCCCCATTAACTACCACAATCATTTACTCAAAATTTATTTCAGATTTCCTAAATTCCCAAACTCCCAGAATCTCCTAAACCCTTCCCTCCACGGTTCCTTTCTTATTTCCCTTGTTTTTCCAGTCGGTGTTTGAAGGCGAGCTCGTCAATTTTTGTTGAAAGTTCACTTACACATTCACTCCATTACAGAGTACATGTATTTCTTTCTCATCTTTTCGCTGAATTCACATTCATTAGCTTGAGAAACCGAATCAATAGTATGTGGGTCTTGACTGAGGGACAACTTTACATGATTTACTTGTTAAAATTGGGTTTCATGTCCCTTAAAATGATAGAAAGTGAATGGGTTGGGGGTGCAAACTGTCCAAATAAACTCTGAATGTTTTGTGATTTGTTGTTTTCCAACTTAGGGCTAAATAATCTCTTAGAATCTAGGATAGAAATTTGCAAAATCGAAGCCCTAGGAATGAAGAATTCGTTTGCTGATGGTTATTGTATATTTTGTGTGTTGGTCTATGCTTGATATTGTCCATTTAAGGGGTCCAAGGAATTTCTAAAAAAACTTGTCTCTGAGCGACAACACGAGACCCTGTCTACGGACCGTCGATAATAGACGGAACGTCGATGGGGTCCGTTGATAGCTACTCCCTGCATGTCCGTCATTTCAGTCTGAAACTTTGCTTGGTGTGTTTCCCAAAATTGTTCTAAGTGTCAGACGACGGAAGTGGACTACGGTTCATCGATTGATTGACGGGCTGTTCTGCACGTCCGTCGTTTCTAACTGAAAGTTCTAATCTAATATGCCTTCTCCAAAATTTTACTAAGTGTCCATCGACAGACACTATCTATGGACCGTCGATTCATCGGTGGGCCATTGATAGTGTTTGTCGACTGAGTCTTCAAGTCTGCACTCACCTGTGTCCTGTGTTTTCCGATTTTGTTCTGCTTCTGTTGAGTGTGTTGAGTGTGTAGGAATATTACAATGAAACTAATAACTCTCCTTTGCATGTACCAATGGCCCCCAAGACGGATATTGTCTACTCCAGAGGACGGTCCAAGTCCGTGGCACCTTCACGCCAGATGATTGGCTTGTCGGACGATAAGCGTGATCCCGAATACGTGCCACTAGGCACCCAGACACCGACACTAGCTTCTAGGGTCACTCGGGGAACGCCCAAGAAGGTGGCGTCCGACGTAGTCACTGCCTACCAGTCTGATAAGGAGTGCACACTGACCGGCACACCGTCTAGGTCTTGATCGGGTTCTGAGGGAGCGTCTGGATCCGAGGAGGCTTCCGGTTCTGAGTTATCCCACTGTACATGGTCGAATGAGGCCACTACCTCAGGTTCTGGATCACAGGGAGCCACTGTTCTGAATGCACTTGCACACCATGCCTCGTCTGATGAGGCCCATAGTTCGGAGTCCGCTCTGGCACCCCGAGATGAGGACCCTGCACCGGTTGCTGATCAGCCTAACCGGTGGTGCGTAAAGGGGCAGTACCAGATCTACAGGGATGCCAAGCTACTCAATGATAAGGGGGTCATGGCTCGGACTCTGACAGTTGAGAGGCGCGTTCTTACAGGGAGTCTACACACTTTCCCTGCGATACATGACCTATTCACCCACCACCAGCACGAATGGATATCTAGGAGTGTGGGACGCTACAATGAGGTGTTGGTGCGATAGTTCTACGCCTCTTACGTAATGACTCTCCGGGGTTCTTTGGATAGGTGGGCTAACCCCGCCAAATAGGCACCACTCACTGAGGTTTGCATCCGTGGCTGTTGGGTGGACATCTCTTTGCTTACCATTTGCCAATTCTTATATGGTGCAGATACCGATGCCAACAGGATCCCCTTTACCCTCGAGTTCAACTACAGGTGGGACATGGTCAAGAAGGACCATTTCCAGCGTGACAAGGATCTGAGAGAGACCACCAAGAGGTGGATCGTCCAGCACATATATGTAGACCGTGAGGGTGCAGATTGGGTGCTGCACGCCAGAGGCCTTATCAAGAAGGCCAACCTTACGTTTGCAGCCAAATTTATTTCGATTCTGTTCCAACACCGCCTATCCCCCACAACTGCTTACGTGGGATAGAGCGGTCTTGGTAGATGCTATGGTCGCTGGGTTCGAGATTGATTTTCTGAGGCTGTTGCTGTCTGTCATCTATGAGAGGGCTTTTAAGTCCTCGACCACTTATCCTTTTGCCTGTATGATTTTTCAATTATGCAGGACTGTTGGAGTGCCCATTTGGCACATATATGCTTTCTGCACTTCTGTCGGGACAGTGGACATAGGCTCATCAGGGATGAGGCCAATGAGGTGGCACCAAATAGAGGGCCTAGATTGGATGTGCAGCAGTTGGGTGAGAACATCACATATACGGTAGAGCAAGCCCAAGTGGCTGATCATGCTACTTCTGAGCCTACCGACACCAGCCCAGTTGAGTCTGCCCAGGGCACTAGTAGGGCAATGAGTTCCTCCCAGTCTACACACCATCAGTAGCACTGGTCCCGATTGCTAGGGTCCAAAATCTAGAGGCCCAGATGGCCACATTGTTACACCATATCCAGCCTTGGATTCAGAGGTCCATTGCCGAGGTTGAGGATCGGATTGAGAAATAGGTTGCTCAGCAGACAGAGAGGAGGATTCAAGCGGTCCACCAGCGCCTCTATGCTTTTGAGTTGATGGTCCTAGCACGCCCTGCACCTACCATCGATTTGATGACTCTGCAGGCGACTGTGGCAAGTCTGAGGGCTGATATGGATGCTATACTTGATATGAGGGTACCCGATCCTGAGGCCGCACCTTCGGAGCTCGCGGAGGATACAGTTCTTACTGCACTATTCTAGACCACCACTGCACCACCGCCTTCGCCATGTGAGCATGCCAAGAGGCACTGTTCCAGCCACACTAGTGAGGGTGAGGGTGCTCGGGCTAGAGAGAGGGAGCGATCAGAGATGGAGGTTGCGAGGAGAGTCTCGTTGGTTGATGAGGAAGCCCGGCAGATGAGGGCCCGTGAGTTAGCTGCTGGGGCGTCTAGCTCCAGATTGGAGGCTGTTGAGAGGAGCACCACTAATGGTGCAGATGTTGCTTCTTACACTTCTGATGGTGTCCCTACTACTGATGACGCGGGTTTTGGGAAACCGGACCCGCCAACTTGTTGATCTTTGGCGCTATGCACCTCAGGTTTACTTCACCTACCACCTTCTTTTTATATTTCTTATGCATTGGGGACAATTGCATGTTTTTTTTGTTGGGGGTGGGATGAACGGAAAGTGAGTGTTAGGGTGAAGTCTGAGTAGCCCAACTCATGATCCTCTCTTGGTGGTTTTCTTGCCTATGTTCTTTTGCCCCAAGAGACTGGTTACTTTATTATTGAACTGGCACGTGTAGTATCTTGTACAAAGTATGAATTTGAAATCTGAAGCATGATGGCTAAGTGAATGATATCCCGTTCTAAAAATAATGATTGCATGATTAGGTAAAATGAATATTGAACGTGTTGGCTCTAAGCATAACATAGAGATGCACTACTTCATGACCCTCAAATCTAACACTCGAACTAGGTGTCTGATAATCTGATAGGGTAATGAAATGTCAAGAGAGTGTGAGGAAATTTGATTGTTCCACTATTGGTACCTAGCTAGAACTTGCCCAGTTAGTCCTACAAAAAGGAATATGTGTTAGACATTTAGGAAAGGATCATAGGCCCTTGTTCAAAATTAGCCAATCTTTACCTAGATAAAAGAAAACCAAATAGAATCGATCCCCTTTTGATCCAAATATTTTGAGCTTTCAATAGACCTTTGTTTTCTACACCAAATTGTCTTCCCTGGGTATAATGTGTTGGCCTTGGTCCCTCCTTGGACATGTGCACCTCAACTTAGGCCAAAAGCATAAGTTGAAGGTGGCTAATGCAGAAACTGACCTCGTCTTGGCCCTGACCCAACCTTGGGTATTGTGTACCTTGACTCATGGCAAAGCCATAAGTTGAGGGTGGCTATTATGAGTAATGTCCCGAAAAGTGGGGATGAAAAGACTAATATGGAAAAGAAAAAAAATAGTGAACAAGAGAAGTGACTCAGTCAAAATTATCAATTGAGTAGAGAAAGAAAAATAAAGAAAGAGATTTAAAGAGAAAAAAAGTGTTGAAGAAAAAGCAGTTAGAGTCACTTCCACAAACGGGAAAGAAAGGAGAAAACAAGGCAAAGATGATAAGAAAAGAAAAGTAGGGCATAATAGACAATGAAAGAGGTAGGACGATTATGTGTAATGTCAAGGAGGGAAATAATTCACTAAACTGTATCGATATGTGCCATACCTGACCCTAAGCCTATGTTAGAAGCCAAGAAAGTCCTATCCTGTTCCTAAGAGTCTAATTTGGTGAACTTAAAGCAGTGAAAAGAAGGGCAAGCCTGTGGCGACAAGTACCAATTAGGTGTGAAGTTGTTCTGAGCGTGAGTGTTGAATAATGATCCTTATACTCAAATTTGAAATCACTGTGTAAAAAACGAGGATATTGTTTTTGAAGTGAGGGCACTTGTTGCAATATTGGAAAGTTGGTTCATTGGTGAGAGATAAAAGAGAAGAGGAGAGGAGAGGTGCGTGGTGAGTCTATGTCATGGTCTGATCTACATGAATGAGCTTAGTGAGCCTAAGAGTAAAAACATGCATTAAAACAATTAAAAAAAATTTGGGATTGATAGCCATATGATTGCGAAAGTGTCACAACCCGAAACCATACCCTAGAAGATAGGGTGCAATCTCGTATTGCGACAGGCGTCGTCGAACTCTCAAAGTTCTAAGACAAGCCTCATTCATATCATTCATTGCATAAACATAGTGAAAAGTAGTGCGGAATTAAAACGTTTCACAAAAATATAATATAGTCTTTAAAAATCTCTTTCATATAAAAGTAATAGAAATGCTAAGTCTCAATCTCATCATCTTAAGACACAAGAGTACTTTGGGACACGGCCCATACTTCCATACGAAAATAGAAAGACATAGTCTATTATAATACTTTAAAGAAAACAATAAAAGACATATGCCCTCGAGTCAATTGAGGACATACTTCAACTTCTTCTTGAACGATCTTCTAAGTCCAAGTCTTTACTTCACAAGCTCTTCACCTACCAAGAACTATAGATAGAAAATAAAGCATGGATTTAGTAAAACCACATGTACTAAGTATGGCTATATGCATAAAATCATAAAAACGGACTTTATTGGAAATATGCATATTTTCATTTGGAAAATCATAGTTTAAACATAAGAACATCATTTAGCAATTAGGAAACACATAAGATAACAATTAACCAAAAATACCATTTAAAGAACTCACTTTACAGTGAGCTAATTCAGTGTTACAGTGAAACACTTCACCACTCATTTTAAGTCTTCCTAGCATGTAATTCCCTCACTTAAAGTCATCCTAAGATTCACTTAAGTCACACAAAGAGAGACCGCCCATACACCCTCTCTAGATGTGCCTAAACGACCCTTAAGATTACCTACAATAAGTCACATACATACTTAGAAAACAATCATAAAAATCTATGTAAGATTTATCTACCAAAGGTCAATTCCAAGGTTCACTTGAGTGAGTGTGGAGCGACCGCCCATACAATCTCTATCACACACACACAAGAGATCCTATAGACTACCTCAAATAGAATCATTCTCACTAACCACACCAACACTTAGATTAGAAGATATTCTCCTTCCAAAGACTATCAAAAGACCTACTTAAGTAAATCGAGAAGATAATGTCCATAGTGCAGTGACCTCTCCAAGATTACCTAAATAGTCCTTAAGACTTCCTAAGGTTTAGATCATGTCAACAAGATTAACCAACTTCCCTAACTAGAGTCATCCTCAAGACTTCCAAAGATAAGACATGAAGAGACCATCCTTTCATGCCCTCCTCACACTTTAGCTAAGGAATGCTTAAGTCAATTTAGATTAGGTACTCATTCATTTACATAGTCACTAACATAGGTCATTAGTTCATTAGTTCATTAAGACTCATACATCACATAAGACATTCACATAAAGCATCACATAAGACACTCACATAATAGTCTTGGACAAGCCCTAGGAAATCCACATAACACCTTCAAAGTCTATTGTGCAATGTCTAGATGGCATCCCATACCACCACCTAAACCTCATTAACTTATCTAATGCTAATAAGTATTCCACATGATGAGAATAGGCAATAACCGACATAGACCATGGTAGCAAGACATGGAATCCGAAGTTCTATCCTACTCCGATGAGGTTGTTCTACTTGCCAATGGTAGAACTTAGACACATCCCATGTAGGCACATGGTTAAGGAATATAAACGGCGTAATAAGCATTCAGTCTCTTCTTTAACTGAATCCACTTCCCCCTTACTCATACTCACTCGGTGCTAGCCTAAGTTCTCGTAGATTAATTCAAATTAAGTTTCATATAAATAGGTCCCATATCTAGTTCATGACCCCCTTTACATTCACCCTACCAAAGCAAGGTCCACTAGGGCATAACTCACTTTGGTGACAAGAAGCCCATAGCCATTTCCCTAAGGTATGATATGATGCCGTTCCAGCCAATCAACCTTAAGTGCATCACTCATCACATGAAGGATACCATTACGGCTAACTACTTCACAATTCATAACCTCGCCACTAAGTTCAAGGTTCCACATAAATGACCTTCTTATTATTAAGGTCTCACTTATAATATTATTCAAGACTAAGAGTTATAACACCCTATGTCAAGACATCACATACCCATAACCATATATACATCAAGCAAGAGATACAAGTCAACCAAGACAAGACATCACATACTTCACTTTTAACACATAATACAAGCCATTCTAGAAACACCTCTAAAACAACCTAACATCTTGAAGTTATCTTATATGTCATCATAACATCATTAATATACTCCACATAGACTCATAAAGTCAAGTAGGAATAACCAAGACTTAACCTAACACTACATTCATAATATCAAGTCAAAGTCTAACATGATCACTTAAGGTAACATAACTAGAAGAATACATACACGACTATATAACCTCACATGTAGATAGGTAATGCCATACTTCACATCATCAACTACACAAATAGCCACATAACTTCAAGTAATTGCCAATAAGGCCATGCTCATAATATTGCATAAAGTAACGCCGACAAGGCCACATCAATTGCAAGTAAAACACATAACACCGCCACCATAAGTGGACCATACCAAACACAATAGAATCGAAGTATAATTAATATCAAATTAAGGAAAACGGGGCAGCATACCTTCATCCCCATATCCACACTTCAATTCAATGCCAAATCAACCAGTTCAACATCACAAGGCCCTTACCCATGGCCATGAACAATAATTCAAAGCAATAACCATAAAACTCAATGAATCTACATCAATTCAATATAGGTTTAGCAATCTAAGATCAATTATATATCAATTGAATATAATTCTTACATCAATAGAAAGCCCATAAGAAATTACACAACAATTCATCAACATTAGCTTAATATCAAGTAACCCAATAAGTAGTCAAAACTAGGGTTCATCAATTCACATGGGTTCATAGGTAATTTATGTTGAAATCATCAATACAATATCAATTATATCATAATTCAACGTTTAGAAATCATTTATGCAAGAACCCATGGTAGAATCCCGAAATTGGACAATTCACTTTAGAAAACTTTGTAAAACACTTTGAGGATTGGGCTTCTTGATGAAATAAGTTTCAAGGATCAAAAGCCATACCTCAAGGATGATAATTCTTCACTTTGATGAAGAATTTCCACACAAGAACCCCTCACCAAGCTGCCTCTTTAATGGAGTCTTCAATGGAGGTTTTGGGAATATTTCTAAGAGTTTTGGGTTTTCAATTTGGAAGAATGAAGTCTTTAGGGTGTTAACTACTTATATAGTTAATTAAAATACCCATAAGACCCTTAATAAACCGCCTAACTCTTATTTGGAAGTGGGGTGAATTTACTAATTCACCCCTGACATGGCAGAAAAATCTGCGCAGGAGACAAGGCTTGCGACGACCTGCTTGTGACGGGGCGTCACGGGTGCAACAGCCCGTCATGGCTATCCGTTGCAAGCTCTAGTGGCTTGCCAAGGGTCCCCTCTGCACCTTTGAACAATTCCCCCACGACGAGACCCTTGTGACGGGGTCTCACAGCCACTACTGGCTGTTGACAGCTCCGTCGCCAAGACTGCCTGGGACTGCCTAGGACTGCCTGCATATCAGTTTTGGGTCCTTCCTCAAAGACCCTTGGATGGTCCTTGGGGATAATTTCCCGGATGTTTCCAACCCAAATATGATCATATATAAGTTTAACACCTGTCACATGAAATCCATCCAAAACGAACACATAAAACTCAACGAAACTTGGCTAGACGTACAAGGTCGACTCAAGGCATATCTTTCTAATGCCTTGGACGTTCTTGGTCGTTCGACCTCCAAACTTCACGAAAATTTAACCACTGCCTATACATACTATATTAACTCTATTAAGAACCTTAAAACACCATGAAACACACATAAACACATAAAACCACATAAGAGATATTTAGGTGACTTAGTCGTCAAACGTCTTAGTCGTCCCTTGACGTTTGACTTCCAACACATCCAATATTTTAGCTACTGACTCTATACCACATATTAAACATATTTAGGACATTAGAACACCAAGACCAACATTTTAGGCTCTAGTTAACCTATGTCATTTTCGAGGTCTTACAATCTCCCCCACTTGGACAACATTCGTCCTCGAATGACACTTGCCACTCTCCGAACACTTCCAAGATTAGAGACTCAACTAGCAGCACATAACCAAGACACATAACACATATATAAGAAGAAATCATCAATTTCACATAATCAAGAGATTCACAACACAACAAGAAACTAGAAAACAATTATATAACTCGTTATGCTACAAAGCTCACATGCTTTAATCCAAATAGTAAAAACTCATTTTATATTCAACATCATACTCATATACATCAGTTCTAACCACATTACTACAATTTTAGACCAAAGAATCAAATAGCCATTTTTACAAAAATTTAACAGTGAACAGTGTATCAAGATACAGTGATTTTAGCAACTTTCCTAAAATGTAATTTTTAGGCAATTCTCTATATAGACATGCTAATATGCAAGATAACATCATGTAAACACATCATACAACATGCTCAAATCTTCATAAAAACACACAATGCAAGAAGTAAATGAAATTCAATTTCAACCAAACTCCTTAACACCATGCACATGCAACAAATAAAGGAATTCTATCCCATCTACAAACCATACTCACCCACTTAGAAGGAACCCATACTATCAAAGAGAAACAAGAACTTACCAACATCATCATCACCATCACCCGGCTTCTCAATTCTAGTACGGAGTGCATATAAACGCCTCTTAGTTGGAGCATCTTCCTTTGGAACACTAGGCTCAACCCTCTTGCCCTCCTTCCTAGAAGCAATGTTTGAACAATCTCTCACTTTGTGCCATCCTTTCCACATCCAAAGCAACTACCGGTACCCAATAAACACTCACCATAATGTCTCTTACCACAAGTGACACATAAAGGTTTGTCATTGCTAGAACCACCTCTCTTCTCAAACTTCTTCTTAGGAACACTAGGTCCATCTTGAGTTTGAACCCTCTTTTTGAACCTAGGTTGCACTTGGTCACTAGCAACACTCCTTTTCAAGTTCCTTGACATCCTCCTAATTTTAGACTCTTCAATTGATTGTGCATACACCATGACCCTAGCCAAAGTCATATTATCATGCAACATAGCCGTACGACATTCCTCCTTCACTAAATCGGCTACACCCGTCACAAAGCGACACATTTCATCCCTTGAATTAGTCACTAGGGAAAGTGCATACCTAGACAAAGTCGAGAATTTCAAAGAGTACTCCTCAACACTCATATTTTCTTGCTTGAGATTGATAAATTCTTCTACCTTCTCTTCCCTCTTCTCATGGGAAAAGTACTTGCCAAGAAAAGCTTCCTTGAATTCTTCCCACTCAATAGGACCCGACTCCACCGGTCTATTGTCCTTCCATTGAGTGTACCAAATTTGAGACACATCTCTCAATTGATAAGAAGCCAACTCCGCCTTCTCCCTAGATGTAACCCCCCAATAGCACTCAAAACTTTGTACACACCATCAAGAAATTCTTGGGGATCCTCATTCACCTTAGAGCCAAGAAAGATTGGAGGATTCAACCTCACAAAGTCTCTCAACCTAGATGACATAGTGCTCTCCATAGCATTAACCCTAGGCATCATGTTCAAGTTAGCTTGAGCCGTTACGGCTTGGGCTAAATCAAGCAAAGCCTCTCCAATCACACTATTAGACAGTTCCGGCACCTCATCACATCCTCCTACATTAGGAGCATGATCACCTTGAGGAGGCACTTGATCATCTTGAGCACCTTGAACACCTTGCCCCCCTTGAGCACCTTGAGGAACTTGCTCAACTTGGGGAAGAACTTCCTCATTACCCCTTCCCTCTTCCATCCTTCTAGCGGCCATCCTTCTAGTATTCATCTCCTAGAAAACAAGGAAACACATTTATAAGGATACTCATAACATAACTCTACCGCACGAACATAGGAGTAGAAATGAAGGGAAACACTATCGTCCTATAGCCTCTCGCCCAAAGATGTGTCGCGATTCACACCGATGGTCAAGACTCTACTAGAGGTGACTTGATGAGACTTTTTGATACCTAATACTACTTTCACCAACCTATTCTCTGATACCAACTTTGTCACAACCCGAAATCATACCCTAGAAGATAAGGTGCAATATCGGATTGCGACCGGCGTCGTCGAACTCTCAGAGTTCTAAGACAAGCCTCATTCATATTATTCATTGCATATACATAGTGAAAAGTACTGCGGAATTAAAACGTTTCACAAAAACATAATATAGTCTTTAAAAATCTCTTTCATATAAAAGTAATAGAAATGCTAAGTCTCAATTTCATCATCTTAAGACACAAGAGTACTTTGGGACACGGCCCATACTTCAATACGAAAATATAAAGACATAGTCTATTACAATACTTCAAAGAAAACAATAAAAGACATATGCCCTCGAGTCAATTGAGGACATACTTCAACTTCTTCTTGAACGATCTTCAAAGTCCAAGTCTTTACTTCACAAGCTCTTCACCTACCAAGAACTATAGATAGAAAATAAAGCATGGAATTAGTTCAACCACATGTACTAAGTATAGATGTATGCATAAAATCATCAAAACAGACTTTATTGGAAATATGCATCTTTTTATTTGGAAAATCATAGTTTAAACATAAGAACATCATTTAGCAATTAGGAAATAGATAAGATAACAATTAACCAAAAATACCATTTAAAGAACTCACTTTACAGTGAGCTATATTCACTGTACAGTGAATTAATTCACTGTTATAGTGAAACACTTCATCACTCACTTTAAGTCTTCCTAGCATGTAATTCCCTCACTTAAAGTCATCCTAAGATTCACTTAAGTCACACAAAGAGAGACCGCCCATACACCCTCTCTAGATGTGCCTAAACGACCCTTAAGATTACCTACAATGAGTCACATACATACTTAGAAAACAATCATAAAAATCTATGTAAGATTCATCTACCAAAGGTCAATTCCAAGGTTCACTTGAGTGAGTGTGGAGCGACCGCCCATACAATCTCTATCACACACACACAAGAGATCCTATAGACTACCTCAAATAGAATCATTCTCACTAACCACACCAACACTTAGATTAGAAGACATTCTCCTTGCAAAGACTATCAAAAGACCAACTTAAGTAAATCGAGAAGATAATGTCCATAGTGCAGTGACCTCTCCAAGATTACCTAAATAGTCCTTAAGACTTCCTAAGGTTTAGATCATGTCAACAAGATTAACCAACTTCCCTAACTAGAGTCATCCTCAAGACTTCCAAAGATAAGACATGAAGAGACCATCCTTTCATGCCCTCCTCACACTTTAGCTAAGGAATGCTTAAGTCTCTTTAGATTAGGTACTCATTCATTTACATAGTCACTAACATAGGTCATTAGTTCATTAGTTCATTAAGACTCATACATCACATAAGACATTCACATAAAGCATCACATAAGACACTCACATAATAGTCTTGGACAAGCCCTAGGAACTCCACATAACACCTTCAAAGTCTATTGTGCAATGTCTAGATGGCGTCCCATACCACCACCTAAACCTCATAAACTTATCTAATGCTAATAGGTATTCCACATGATGAGAATAGGCAATAACCGACATAAACCATGGTAGCAAGACATGGAATCCGAAGTTCTATCCTACTCCGATGAGGTTGTTATACTTGCCAATGGTAGAACTTAGACACATCCCATGTAGGCACATGGTTAAGGAATATGAAGGGCGTAATAAGCATTCAGTCTCTTCTTTAACTGAAACCACTTCCCCCTTACTCATACTCACTCGGTGCTAGCCTTAGTTCTCATAGATTAATTCAGATTAATTTTAAAATAAATAGGTCGCATATCTAGTTCATGACCCCCTTTACATTCACCCTACCAAAGCAAGGTCCACTAGGGCATAACTCACTTTGGCGACAAGAAGCCCATAGATACTTCCCTAAGGTATGATATGATGCCGTTCCAGCCAATCAACCTTATGTCCATCACTCATCACATGAAGGATACCATTACGGCTAACTACTTCACAATTCATAACCTCGCCACTAAGTTCAAGGTTCCACATAAATGATCTTCTTATCATTAAGGTCTCACTTATATTATTATTCAAGACTAAGAGTTATAACACCCTATGTCAAGACATCACATACCCATAACCATATATACATCAAGCAAGAGATACAAGTCAACCAAGACAAGACATCACATACTTCACTTATAACACATAATACAAGCAATTCTAGAAACACCACTAAAACAACCTAACATCTTGAAGTTATCTTATATGTCATCATAACATCATTAATCTACTCCACATAGACTCATAAAGTCAAGTAGGAATAACCAAGACTTAACCTAACACTACATTCATAATATCAAGTCAAAGTCTAACATGATCACTTAAGGTAACATAACTAGAAGAATACATACACGACTATATAACCTCACATGTAGATAGGTAATGCCATACTTCACATCATCAACTACAAAAATAGCCACATAACTTCAAGTAATTGCCAATAAGGCCATGCTCATAATATTGCATAAAGTAACGCCGACAAGGCCACATCAATTGCAAGTAAAACACATAACACCGCCACCGTAAGTGGACCATACCAAACATAATAAAATCGAAGTATAATTAATATGAAATTAAGGAAAACGGGGAAGCATACCTTCATCCCCATATCCACACTTCAATTCAATGCCAAATCAACCAATTCAACATCACAATGCCCTTACCCATGGCCATGAACAATAATTCAAAGCAATAACCATAAAACTCAATGAATCTACATCAATTCAATAGAGGTTTAGCAATCTAAGATCAACTATATATCAATTGAATATAATTCTTACATCAATAGAAAGCCCATAAGAAATTACACAACAATTCATCAACATTAGCTTAATATCAAGTAACCCAATAAGTAGTCAAAACTAGGGTTCATCGATTCACATGGGTTCATAGGTAATTTATGTTGAAATCATCAATACAATATCAATTAGATCATAATTCAATGTTTTAGAAATCATTTATGCAAGAACCCATAGTAGAATCCCGAATTTGGACAATTCACTTTAGAAAACTTTGTAAAACACTTTGAGGATTGGGCTCTTTGATGAAATAAGTTTCAAGGATAAAAATACATACCTAAAGGATGATAATTCTTCACTTTGATGAAGAATTTCCACACAAGAACCCCTCACCAAGCTGCCTCTTCAATGTAGTCTTCAATGGAGGTTTTGGGAATATTTCTAAGAGTTTTGGGTTTTCAATTTGGAAGAATTAAGTCTTTAGGGTGTTAACTACTTATACAGTTAATTAAAATACCCATAAGACCCTTAATAAACCGCCTAAACTCTTATTTTGAAGTGGGGTGAATTTCCCTGACTTGGCAGAAATATATGCGCAGGAGACAAGGCTTGCGATGACCTGCTTGTGATGGGGCATCACTGGTGCAACGGCCCATCAATGCCATCCGTTGCAAGCTCCAGTGGCTTGCCAAGGTTCCCCTCTACACCCTTGAACAAGTCCCCCACGACTAGACCCTTGTGACGGGGCGTCACAGCCATACTGGCCGTTGACAGCTCCGTCGCCAAGGCTGCCTGGGACTGCCTGCACATCAGTTTTGGGTCCTTCCTCAAGGACCCTTGGATGGTCCTTGGGGATAATTTCCCGGAAGTTTCCAACCCAAATATTATAATCTATAAGTTTAACACCTGTCACATGAAATTCATCCAAAACTAACACATAAAACTCAACGAAACTCGCCTAGACGTACAAGGTCGACTCAAGGCATATCTTTCGAATGCCTTGGACGTTCTTGGTCGTTCGACCTCCAAACTTCACAAAATTTTAACCACTGCCTATACATGATATATTAACTCTATTAATAACCTTAAAACATCATGAAACACACATAAACACATAACACCACATAAGACATATTTAGGTGACTTAGTCGTCAAACGTCTTAGTCGTCCCTTGACGTTTGACTTCTAACACCTCCAATATTATAGCTACTGACTCTATACCACATATTAAACATATTTAGGACATTAGAACACCACGACCAACATTTTAGGCTCTAGTTAACCTATGTCATTTTCGAGGTCTTACAATCTCCCCCACTTGGACAACATTCGTCCTCGAATGACACTTGCCACTCTCCGAACACTTCCAAGATTAGAGACTCAACTAGCAGCACATAACCAAGACACATAACACATATATAAGAAGAAATCATCAATTTCACATAATCAAGCGATTCACAACACAACAAGAAACTAGAAAACAATTCTATAACTCATTATGCTACAAAGCTCACATGCTTGAATCCAAATAGCAAAAACTCAATTTATATTCAACATCATACTCATATACATCAGTTCTAACCACATTACTACAATTTACACCAAAGAATCAAATAGCCATTTTTACAAAAATTTAACAGTGAACAGTGTATCAAGCTACAGTGATTTTAGCAACTTTCCTAAAATGAAATTTTTAGGCAATTCTCTATATAGACATGCTAATATGCAAGATAAGATCATGTAAACACATCATACAACATGCTCAAATCTTCATAAAAACACACAATGCAAGAAGTAAATGAAATTCAATTTCAACCAAACTCCTTAACACCATGCACATGCAACAAATAAAGGAATTCTATCCCATCTACAAACCATACTCACCCACTTAGAAGGAACTCATACTATCAAAGAGAAACAAGAACTTACCAACATCATCATCACCATCACCCGGCTTCTCAATTCTAGTACGGAGTGCATATAAACGCCTCTTAGTTGGAGCATCTTCCTTTGGAACACTAGGCTCAACCCTCTTGCCCTCCTTCCTAGAAGCAATGTTTGGACAATCTCTAACTTTGTGCCCATCCTTTCCACATCCAAAGCAACTACCGGTACCCAATAAACACTCACCATAATGTCTCTTACCACAAGTGACACATAAAGGTATGTCATTGCTAGAACCACCTCTCTTCTCAAACTTCTTCTTAGGAACACTAGGTCCATCTTGAGTTTGAACCCTCTTTTTGAACCTAGGTTACACTTGGTCACTAGCAACACTCCTTTTCAAGTTCCTTGACATCCTCCTAATTTTAGACTCTTCAATTGATTGTGCATACACCATGAGCCTAGCCAAAGTCATATTATCATGCAGCATAGCCGTACGACATTCCTCCTTCACTAAATCGGCTACACCCGTCACAAAGCGACTCATTTCATCCCTTGAATTAGTCACTAGGAAAGGTGCATACCTAGACAAAGTCAAGAATTTCAAAGAGTACTCCTCAACACTCATATTTCCTTGCTTGAGATTGATAAATTCTTCTACCTTCTCTTCCCTCTTCTTACAGGAAAAGTACTTGCCAAGAAAAGCTTCCTTCAATTCTTCCCACTCAATAGGACCCGACTCCACCGGTCTATTGTCCTTCCATTGAGTGTACCAAATTTGAGACACATCTCTCAACTGATAAGAATCCAACTCCGCCTTCTCCCTAGATGTAACCCCCATAGCACTCAAAACTTTGTACACACCATCAAGAAATTCTTGGGGATCCTCATTCACCTTAGAGCCAAGAAAGATTGGAGGATTCAACCTCACAAAGTCTCTCAACCTAGATGACATAGTGCTCTCCATAGCATTAACCCTAGGCATCATGTTCAAGTTAGCTTGAGCCGTTACGGCTTGGGCTAAAGCAAGCAAAGCCTCTCCAATCACACTATTAGACAATTCCGGCACCTCATCACCTCCTCCTACATTAGGAGCATGATCACCTTGAGGAGGCACTTGATCATCTTGAGCACCTTGAACACCTTACCCCCCTTGAGCACCTTGAGGAACTTGCTCAACTTGGGGAAGAACTTCCTCATTACCCCTTCCCTCTTCCATCCTTCTAGCGGCCATCCTTCTAGTATTCATCTCCTAGAAAAAACACATTTAGAAGGATACTCATAACATAACTCTACCGCACGAACATAGGAGTAGAAATGAAGGGAAACACTATCGTCCTATAGCCTCTCGCCCATAGATGTGTTGCGATTCACACCGATGGTCAAGACTCTACTAGAGGTGACTTGATGAGACTTTTTGATACCTAATACTACTTTCACCAACCTATGCTCTGATACCAACTTTGTCACAACCCGAAATCATACCCTAGAAGATAGGGTGCAATATCGGATTGCGACCGGCGTCGTCGAACTCTCAGAGTTCTAAGACAAGCCTTATTCATATCATTCATTGCATATACATAGTGAAAAGTAGTGCGGAATTAAAACTTTTCACAAAAACATAATATAGTCTTTAAAAGTCGCTTTCATATAAAAGTAATAGAAATGCTAAGTCTCAATCTCATCATCTTAAGACACAAGAGTACTTTGGGACACGGCCCATACTTCAATACGAAAATAGAAAGACATAGTCTATTACAATACTTCAAAGAAAACAATAAAAGACATATGCCCTCGAGTCAATTGAGGACATACTTCAACTTCTTCTTGAACGATCTTCTAAGTCCAAGTCTTTACTTCACAAGATCTTCACCTACCAAGATCTACAGATAGAAAATAAAGCATGCAATTAGTACAACCACATGTACTAAGTATGGCTATATGCATAAAATCATGAAAATGGACTTTATTGGAAATATGCATCTTTTCATTTGGAAAATCATAGTTTAAACATAAGAACATCATTTAGCAATTAGGAAACATATAAGATAACAATTAACCAAAAATACCATTTAAAGAACTCACTTTACAGTGAGCTATATTCACTGTACAGTGAATTAACAATGAATTAATTCACTGTTACAGTGAAACACTTCATCACTCATTTTAAGTCTTCCTAGCATGTAATTCCCTCACTTAAATTCATCCTAAGATTCACTTAAGTCACACAAAGAGAGACCGCCCATACACCCTCTCTAGATGCCCCTAAACGACCCTTAAGATTACCTACAATGAGTCACATACATACTTAGAAAACAATCATAATCATCTATGTAAGATTCATCTACCAAAGGTCAATTCCAAGGTTCACTTGAGTGAGTGTGGAGCGACCGCCCATACAATCTATATCACACACACAAGAGATCCTATAGAGTACCTCAAATAGAAACATTCTCACTAACCACACCAACACTTAGATTAGAAGACATTCCCCTTCCAAAGACTATAAAAAGACCTACTTAAGTAAATCGAGAAGATAATGTCCATAGTGCAGTGACCTCTCCAAGATTACCAAAATAGTCCTTAGAACTTCCTAACGTTTAGATCATGTCAACAAGATTAACCAACTTCCCTAACTAGAGTCATCCTCAAGACTTCCAAAAATAATACATGAAGAGACCATCCTTTTATGCCCTCCTCACACTTTAGCTAAGGAATGCTTAAGTCAATTTAGATTAGGTACTCATTCATTTACATAGTCACTAACATAGGTAATTAGTTCATTAGTTCATTAAGACTCATACATCACATAAGACATTCACATAAAGCATCACATAAGACACTCACATAATGGTCTTGGACAAGACCTAGGAACTCCACATAACACCTTCAAAGTCTATTGTGCAATGTCTAGTTAGCATCTCATACCATCACCTAAACCTCATAAACTTATCTAATGCTAATAGGTTTTCCACATGATGAGAATAGGCAATAACCGACATAGACCATGGTAGCAAGACATGGAATCCGAAGTTCTATCCTACTCCGATGAGGTTGTTCTACTTGCCAATGGTAGAACTTAGACACATCCCATGTAGGCGCATGGTTAAGGAATATGAAGGGCGTAATAAGCATTCAGTCTCTTCTTTAACTGAATCCACTTCCCCCTTACTCATACTAACTCGGTTCTAGCCTAAGTTCTCATAGATTAATTCACATTAAGTTTCATATAAATAGGTCCCATATCTAGTTCATGACCCCCTTTACATTCACCCTACCAAAGCAAGGTCCACTAGGGCATAACTCACTTTGGTGACAAGAAGCCCATAGCCATTTCCCTAAGGTATGATATGATGCCGTTCCAGCCAATCAACCTTAAGTGCATCACTCATCACATGAAGGATACCATTACGGCTAACTACTTCACAATTCATAACCTCGCCACTAAGTTCAAGGTTCCACATAAATGACCTTCTTATTATTAAGGTCTCACTTATAATATTATTCAAGACTAAGAGTTATAACACCCTATGTCAAGACATCACATACCCATAACCATATATACATCAAGCAAGAGATACAAGTCAACCAAGACAAGACATCACATACTTCACTTTTAACACATAATACAAGCCATTCTAGAAACACCTCTAAAACAACCTAACATCTTGAAGTTATCTTATATGTCATCATAACATCATTAATATACTCCACATAGACTCATAAAGTCAAGTAGGAATAACCAAGACTTAACCTAACACTACATTCATAATATCAAGTCAAAGTCTAACATGATCACTTAAGGTAACATAACTAGAAGAATACATACACGACTATATAACCTCACATGTAGATAGGTAATGCCATACTTCACATCATCAACTACACAAATAGCCACATAACTTCAAGTAATTGCCAATAAGGCCATGCTCATAATATTGCATAAAGTAACGCCGACAAGGCCACATCAATTGCAAGTAAAACACATAACACCGCCACCATAAGTGGACCATACCAAACACAATAGAATCGAAGTATAATTAATATCAAATTAAGGAAAACGGGGCAGCATACCTTCATCCCCATATCCACACTTCAATTCAATGCCAAATCAACCAGTTCAACATCACAAGGCCCTTACCCATGGCCATGAACAATAATTCAAAGCAATAACCATAAAACTCAATGAATCTACATCAATTCAATATAGGTTTAGCAATCTAAGATCAATTATATATCAATTGAATATAATTCTTACATCAATAGAAAGCCCATAAGAAATTACACAACAATTCATCAACATTAGCTTAATATCAAGTAACCCAATAAGTAGTCAAAACTAGGGTTCATCAATTCACATGGGTTCATAGGTAATTTATGTTGAAATCATCAATACAATATCAATTATATCATAATTCAACGTTTAGAAATCATTTATGCAAGAACCCATGGTAGAATCCCGAAATTGGACAATTCACTTTAGAAAACTTTGTAAAACACTTTGAGGATTGGGCTTCTTGATGAAATAAGTTTCAAGGATCAAAAGCCATACCTCAAGGATGATAATTCTTCACTTTGATGAAGAATTT
Organism: Solanum sitiens; assembly: GCA_016801875.1. Classification (NCBI taxonomy): domain Eukaryota; kingdom Viridiplantae; phylum Streptophyta; class Magnoliopsida; order Solanales; family Solanaceae; genus Solanum; species Solanum sitiens. Next base: position 569,573 of record JABWTJ010000287.1, read on the forward strand.
CCACACAAGAACCCCTCACCAAGCTGCCTCTTTAATGGAGTCTTCAATGGAGGTTTTGGGAATATTTCTAAGAGTTTTGGGTTTTCAATTTGGAAGAATGAAGTCTTTAGGGTGTTAACTACTTATATAGTTAATTAAAATACCCATAAGACCCTTAATAAACCGCCTAACTCTTATTTGGAAGTGGGGTGAATTTACTAATTCACCCCTGACATGGCAGAAAAATCTGCGCAGGAGACAAGGCTTGCGACGACCTGCTTGTGACGGGGCGTCACGGGTGCAACAGCCCGTCATGGCTATACGTTGCAAGCTCTAGTGGCTTGCCAAGGGTCCCCTCTGCACCTTTGAACAATTCCCCCACGACGAGACCCTTGTGACGGGGTCTCACAGCCACTACTGGCTGTTGACAGCTCCGTCGCCAAGGCTGCCTGGGACTGCCTAGGACTGCCTGCATATCAGTTTTGGGTCCTTCCTCAAAGACCCTTGGATGGTCCTTGGGGATAATTTCCCGGATGTTTCCAACCCAAATATGATCATATATAAGTTTAACACCTGTCACATGAAATCCATCCAAAACGAACACATAAAACTCAACGAAACTTGGCTAGACGTACAAGGTCGACTCAAGGCATATCGTTCTAATGCCTTGGACGTTCTTGGTCGTTCGACCTCCAAACTTCACGAAAATTTAACCACTGCCTATACATACTATATTAACTCTATTAAGAACCTTAAAACACCATGAAACACACATAAACACATAAAACCACATAAGAGATATTTAGGTGACTTAGTCGTCAAACGTCTTAGTCGTCCCTTGACGTTTGACTTCCAACACATCCAATATTTTAGCTACTGACTCTATACCACATATTAAACATATTTAGGACATTAGAACACCAAGACCAACATTTTAGGCTCTAGTTAACCTATGTCATTTTCGAGGTCTTACAATCTCCCCCACTTGGACAACATTCGTCCTCGAATGACACTTGCCACTCTCCGAACACTTCCAAGATTAGAGACTCAACTAGCAGCACATAACCAAGACACATAACACATATATAAGAAGAAATCATCAATTTCACATAATCAAGAGATTCACAACACAACAAGAAACTAGAAAACAATTCTATAACTCATTATGCTACAAAGCTCACATGCTTAATCCAAATAGCAAAAACTCATTTTATATTCAACATCATACTCATATACATCAGTTCTAACCACATTACTACAATTTTAGACCAAAGAATCAAATAGCCATTTTTACAAAAATTTAACAGTGAACAGTGTATCAAGATACAGTGATTTTAGCAACTTTCCTAAAATGAAATTTTTAGGCAATTCTCTATATAGACATGCTAATATGCAAGATAACATCATGTAAACACATCATACAACATGCTCAAATCTTCATAAAAACACACAATGCAAGAAGTAAATGAAATTCAATTTCAACCAAACTCCTTAACACCATGCACATGCAACAAATAAAGGAATTCTATCCCATCTACAAACCATACTCACCCACTTAGAAGGAACCCATACTATCAAAGAGAAACAAGAACTTACCAACATCATCATCACCATCACCCGGCTTCTCAATTCTAGTACGGAGTGCATATAAACGCCTCTTAGTTGGAGCATCTTCCTTTGGAACACTAGGCTCAACCCTCTTGCCCTCCTTCCTAGAAGCAATGTTTGAACAATCTCTCACTTTGTGCCCATCCTTTCCACATCCAAAGCAACTACCGGTACCCAATAAACACTCACCATAATGTCTCTTACCACAAGTGACACATAAAGGTTTGTCATTGCTAGAACCACCTCTCTTCTCAAACTTCTTCTTAGGAACACTAGGTCCATCTTGAGTTTGAACCCTCTTTTTGAACCTAGGTTGCACTTGGTCACTAGCAACACTCCTTTTCAAGTTCCTTGACATCCTCCTAATTTTAGACTCTTCAATTGATTGTGCATACACCATGACCCTAGCCAAAGTAATATTATCATGCAACATAGCCGTACGACATTCCTCCTTCACTAAATCGGCTACACCCGTCACAAAGCGACACATTTCATCCCTTGAATTAGTCACTAGGGCAAGTGCATACCTAGACAAAGTCGAGAATTTCAAAGAGTACTCCTCAACACTCATATTTTCTTGCTTGAGATTGATAAATTCTTCTACCTTCTCTTCCCTCTTCTCATGGGAAAAGTACTTGCCAAGAAAAGCTTCCTTGAATTCTTCCCACTCAATAGGACCCGACTCCACCGGTCTATTGTCCTTCCATTGAGTGTACCAAATTTGAGACACATCTCTCAATTGATAAGAAGCCAACTCCGCCTTCTCCCTAGATGTAACCCCCCAATAGCACTCAAAACTTTGTACACACCATCAAGAAATTCTTGGGGATCCTCATTCACCTTAGAGCCAAGAAAGATTGGAGGATTCAACCTCACAAAGTCTCTCAACCTAGATGACATAGTGCTCTCCATAGCATTAACCCTAGGCATCATGTTCAAGTTAGCTTGAGCCGTTACGGCTTGGGCTAAATCAAGCAAAGCCTCTCCAATCACACTATTAGACAGTTCCGGCACCTCATCACATCCTCCTACATTAGGAGCATGATCACCTTGAGGAGGCACTTGATCATCTTGAGCACCTTGAACACCTTGCCCCCCTTGAGCACCTTGAGGAACTTGCTCAACTTGGGGAAGAACTTCCTCATTACCCCTTCCCTCTTCCATCCTTCTAGCGGCCATCCTTCTAGTATTCATCTCCTAGAAAACAAGGAAACACATTTATAAGGATACTCATAACATAACTCTACCGCACGAACATAGGAGTAGAAATGAAGGGAAACACTATCGTCCTATAGCCTCTCGCCCAAAGATGTGTCGCGATTCACACCGATGGTCAAGACTCTACTAGAGGTGACTTGATGAGACTTTTTGATACCTAATACTACTTTCACCAACCTATTCTCTGATACCAACTTTGTCACAACCCGAAATCATACCCTAGAAGATAAGGTGCAATATCGGATTGCGACCGGCGTCGTCGAACTCTCAGAGTTCTAAGACAAGCCTCATTCATATTATTCATTGCATATACATAGTGAAAAGTACTGCGGAATTAAAACGTTTCACAAAAACATAATATAGTCTTTAAAAATCTCTTTCATATAAAAGTAATAGAAATGCTAAGTCTCAATTTCATCATCTTAAGACACAAGAGTACTTTGGGACACGGCCCATACTTCAATACGAAAATATAAAGACATAGTCTATTACAATACTTCAAAGAAAACAATAAAAGACATATGCCCTCGAGTCAATTGAGGACATACTTCAACTTCTTCTTGAACGATCTTCAAAGTCCAAGTCTTTACTTCACAAGCTCTTCACCTACCAAGAACTATAGATAGAAAATAAAGCATGGAATTAGTTCAACCACATGTACTAAGTATAGATGTATGCATAAAATCATCAAAACAGACTTTATTGGAAATATGCATCTTTTTATTTGGAAAATCATAGTTTAAACATAAGAACATCATTTAGCAATTAGGAAATAGATAAGATAACAATTAACCAAAAATACCATTTAAAGAACTCACTTTACAGTGAGCTATATTCACTGTACAGTGAATTAATTCACTGTTATAGTGAAACACTTCATCACTCACTTTAAGTCTTCCTAGCATGTAATTCCCTCACTTAAAGTCATCCTAAGATTCACTTAAGTCACACAAAGAGAGACCGCCCATACACCCTCTCTAGATGTGCCTAAACGACCCTTAAGATTACCTACAATGAGTCACATACATACTTAGAAAACAATCATAAAAATCTATGTAAGATTCATCTACCAAAGGTCAATTCCAAGGTTCACTTGAGTGAGTGTGGAGCGACCGCCCATACAATCTCTATCACACACACACAAGAGATCCTATAGACTACCTCAAATAGAATCATTCTCACTAACCACACCAACACTTAGATTAGAAGACATTCTCCTTCCAAAGACTATCAAAAGACCAACTTAAGTAAATCGAGAAGATAATGTCCATAGTGCAGTGACCTCTCCAAGATTACCTAAATAGTCCTTAAGACTTCCTAAGGTTTAGATCATGTCAACAAGATTAACCAACTTCCCTAACTAGAGTCATCCTCAAGACTTCCAAAGATAAGACATGAAGAGACCATCCTTTCATGCCGTCCTCACACTTTAGCTAAGGAATGCTTAAGTCTCTTTAGATTAGGTACTCATTCATTTACATAGTCACTAACATAGGTCATTAGTTCATTAGTTCATTAAGACTCATACATCACATAAGACATTCACATAAAGCATCACATAAGACACTCACATAATAGTCTTGGACAAGCCCTAGGAACTCCACATAACACCTTCAAAGTCTATTGTGCAATGTCTAGATGGCGTCCCATACCACCACCTAAACCTCATAAACTTATCTAATGCTAATAGGTATTCCACATGATGAGAATAGGCAATAACCGACATAAACCATGGTAGCAAGACATGGAATCCGAAGTTCTATCCTACTCCGATGAGGTTGTTCTACTTGCCAATGGTAGAACTTAGACACATCCCATGTAGGCACATGGTTAAGGAATATGAAGGGCGTAATAAGCATTCAGTCTCTTCTTTAACTGAAACCACTTCCCCCTTACTCATACTCACTCGGTGCTAGCCTTAGTTCTCATAGATTAATTCAGATTAATTTTAAAATAAATAGGTCGCATATCTAGTTCATGACCCCCTTTACATTCACCCTACCAAAGCAAGGTCCACTAGGGCATAACTCACTTTGGCGACAAGAAGCCCATAGATACTTCCCTAAGGTATGATATGATGCCGTTCCAGCCAATCAACCTTATGTCCATCACTCATCACATGAAGGATACCATTACGGCTAACTACTTCACAATTCATAACCTCGCCACTAAGTTCAAGGTTCCACATAAATGATCTTCTTATCATTAAGGTCTCACTTATATTATTATTCAAGACTAAGAGTTATAACACCCTATGTCAAGACATCACATACCCATAACCATATATACATCAAGCAAGAGATACAAGTCAACCAAGACAAGACATCACATACTTCACTTATAACACATAATACAAGCAATTCTAGAAACACCACTAAAACAACCTAACATCTTGAAGTTATCTTATATGTCATCATAACATCATTAATCTACTCCACATAGACTCATAAAGTCAAGTAGGAATAACCAAGACTTAACCTAACACTACATTCATAATATCAAGTCAAAGTCTAACATGATCACTTAAGGTAACATAACTAGAAGAATACATACACGACTATATAACCTCACATGTAGATAGGTAATGCCATACTTCACATCATCAACTACAAAAATAGCCACATAACTTCAAGTAATTGCCAATAAGGCCATGCTCATAATATTGCATAAAGTAACGCCGACAAGGCCACATCAATTGCAAGTAAAACACATAACACCGCCACCGTAAGTGGACCATACCAAACATAATAAAATCGAAGTATAATTAATATCAAATTAAGGAAAACGGGGAAGCATACCTTCATCCCCATATCCACACTTCAATTCAATGCCAAATCAACCAATTCAACATCACAAGGCCCTTACCCATGGCCATGAACAATAATTCAAAGCAATAACCATAAAACTCAATGAATCTACATCAATTCAATATAGGTTTAGCAATCTAAGATCAACTATATATCAATTGAATATAATTCTTACATCAATAGAAAGCCCATAAGAAATTACACAACAATTCATCAACATTAGCTTAATATCAAGTAACCCAATAAGTAGTCAAAACTAGGGTTCATCGATTCACATGGGTTCATAGGTAATTTATGTTGAAATCATCAATACAATATCAATTAGATCATAATTCAATGTTTTAGAAATCATTTATGCAAGAACCCATAGTAGAATCCCGAATTTGGACAATTCACTTTAGAAAACTTTGTAAAACACTTTGAGGATTGGGCTCTTTGATGAAATAAGTTTCAAGGATAAAAATACATACCTAAAGGATGATAATTCTTCACTTTGATGAAGAATTTCCACACAAGAACCCCTCACCAAGCTGCCTCTTCAATGGAGTCTTCAATGGAGGTTTTGGGAATATTTCTAAGAGTTTTGGGTTTTCAATTTGGAAGAATTAAGTCTTTAGGGTGTTAACTACTTATACAGTTAATTAAAATACCCATTAGACCCTTAATAAACCGCCTAAACTCTTATTTTGAAGTGGGGTGAATTTACCAATTCACCCCTGACTTGGCAGAAATATATGCGCAGGAGACAAGGCTTGCGATGACCTGCTTGTGATGGGGCATCACTGGTGCAACGGCCCATCAATGCCATCCGTTGCAAGCTCCAGTGGCTTGCCAAGGTTCCCCTCTACACCCTTGAACAAGTCCCCCACGACTAGACCCTTGTGACGGGGCGTCACAGCCATACTGGCCGTTGACAGCTCCGTCGCCAAGGCTGCCTGGGACTACCTGCACATCAGTTTTGGGTCCTTCCTCAAGGACCCTTGGATGGTCCTTGGGGATAATTTCCCGGAAGTTTCCAACCCAAATATTATAATCTATAAGTTTAACACCTGTCACATGAAATTCATCCAAAACTAACACATAAAACTCAACGAAACTCGCCTAGACGTACAAGGTCGACTCAAGGCATATCTTTCGAATGCCTTGGACGTTCTTGGTCGTTCGACCTCCAAACTTCACAAAATTTTAACCACTTCCTATACATGATATATTAACTCTATTAATAACCTTAAAACATCATGAAACACACATAAACACATAAAACCACATAAGAGATATTTAGGTGACTTAGTCGTCAAACGTCTTAGTCGTCCCTTGACGTTTGACTTCTAACACCTCCAATATTATAGCTACTGACTCTATACCACATATTAAACATATTTAGGACATTAGAACACCACGACCAACATTTTAGGCTCTAGTTAACCTATGTCATTTTCGAGGTCTTACAATCTCCCCCACTTGGACAACATTCGTCCTCGAATGACACTTGCCACTCTCCGAACACTTCCAAGATTAGAGACTCAACTAGCAGCACATAACCAAGACACATAACACATATATAAGAAGAAATCATCAATTTCACATAATCAAGCGATTCACAACACAACAAGAAACTAGAAAACAATTCTATAACTCATTATGCTACAAAGCTCACATGCTTGAATCCAAATAGCAAAAACTCAATTTATATTCAACATCATACTCATATACATCAGTTCTAACCACATTACTACAATTTACACCAAAGAATCAAATAGCCATTTTTACAAAAATTTAACAGTGAACAGTGTATCAAGCTACAGTGATTTTAGCAACTTTCCTAAAATGAAATTTTTAGGCAATTCTCTATATAGACATGCTAATATGCAAGATAAGATCATGTAAACACATCATACAACATGCTCAAATCTTCATAAAAACACACAATGCAAGAAGTAAATGAAATTCAATTTCAACCAAACTCCTTAACACCATGCACATGCAACAAATAAAGGAATTCTATCCCATCTACAAACCATACTCACCCACTTAGAAGGAACTCATACTATCAAAGAGAAACAAGAACTTACCAACATCATCATCACCATCACCCGGCTTCTCAATTCTAGTACGGAGTGCATATAAACGCCTCTTAGTTGGAGCATCTTCCTTTGGAACACTAGGCTCAACCCTCTTGCCCTCCTTCCTAGAAGCAATGTTTGGACAATCTCTAACTTTGTGCCCATCCTTTCCACATCCAAAGCAACTACCGGTACCCAATAAACACTCACCATAATGTCTCTTACCACAAGTGACACATAAAGGTATGTCATTGCTAGAACCACCTCTCTTCTCAAACTTCTTCTTAGGAACACTAGGTCCATCTTGAGTTTGAACCCTCTTTTTGAACCTAGGTTACACTTGGTCACTAGCAACACTCCTTTTCAAGTTCCTTGACATCCTCCTAATTTTAGACTCTTCAATTGATTGTGCATACACCATGAGCCTAGCCAAAGTCATATTATCATGCAGCATAGCCGTACGACATTCCTCCTTCACTAAATCGGCTACACCCGTCACAAAGCGACTCATTTCATCCCTTGAATTAGTCACTAGGAAAGGTGCATACCTAGACAAAGTCAAGAATTTCAAAGAGTACTCCTCAACACTCATATTTCCTTGCTTGAGATTGATAAATTCTTCTACCTTCTCTTCCCTCTTCTCACAGGAAAAGTACTTGCCAAGAAAAGCTTCCTTCAATTCTTCCCACTCAATAGGACCCGACTCCACCGGTCTATTGTCCTTCCATTGAGTGTACCAAATTTGAGACACATCTCTCAACTGATAAGAATCCAACTCCGCCTTCTCCCTAGATGTAACCCCCATAGCACTCAAAACTTTGTACACACCATCAAGAAATTCTTGGGGATCCTCACCTTAGAGCCAAGAAAGATTGGAGGATTCAACCTCACAAAGTCTCTCAACCTAGATGACATAGTGCTCTCCATAGCATTAACCCTAGGCATCATGTTCAAGTTAGCTTGAGCCGTTACGGCTTGGGCTAAAGCAAGCAAAGCCTCTCCAATCACACTATTAGACAATTCCGGCACCTCATCACCTCCTCCTACATTAGGAGCATGATCACCTTGAGGAGGCACTTGATCATCTTGAGCACCTTGAACACCTTACCCCCCTTGAGCACCTTGAGGAACTTGCTCAACTTGGGGAAGAACTTCCTCATTACCCCTTCCCTCTTCCATCCTTCTAGCGGCCATCCTTCTAGTATTCATCTCCTAGAAAAAACACATTTAGAAGGATACTCATAACATAACTCTACCGCACGAACATAGGAGTAGAAATGAAGGGAAACACTATCGTCCTATAGCCTCTCGCCCATAGATGTGTTGCGATTCACACCGATGGTCAAGACTCTACTAGAGGTGACTTGATGAGACTTTTTGATACCTAATACTACTTTCACCAACCTATGCTCTGATACCAACTTTGTCACAACCCGAAATCATACCCTAGAAGATAGGGTGCAATATCGGATTGCGACCGGCGTCGTCGAACTCTCAGAGTTCTAAGACAAGCCTTATTCATATCATTCATTGCATATACATTGTGAAAAGTAGTGCGAAATTAAAACTTTTCACAAAAACATAATATAGTCTTTAAAAGTCGCTTTCATATAAAAGTAATAGAAATGCTAAGTCTCAATCTCATCATCTTAAGACACAAGAGTACTTTGGGACACGGCCCATACTTCAATACGAAAATAGAAAGACATAGTCTATTACAATACTTCAAAGAAAACAATAAAAGACATATGCCCTCGAGTCAATTGAGGACATACTTCAACTTCTTCTTGAACGATCTTCTAAGTCCAAGTCTTTACTTCACAAGATCTTCACCTACCAAGATCTACAGATAGAAAATAAAGCATGCAATTAGTACAACCACATGTACTAAGTATGGCTATATGCATAAAATCATGAAAATGGACTTTATTGGAAATATGCATCTTTTCATTTGGAAAATCATAGTTTAAACATAAGAACATCATTTAGCAATTAGGAAACATATAAGATAACAATTAACCAAAAATACCATTTAAAGAACTCACTTTACAGTGAGCTATATTCACTGTACAGTGAATTAACAATGAATTAATTCACTGTTACAGTGAAACACTTCATCACTCATTTTAAGTCTTCCTAGCATGTAATTCCCTCACTTAAATTCATCCTAAGATTCACTTAAGTCACACAAAGAGAGACCGCCCATACACCCTCTCTAGATGCCCCTAAACGACCCTTAAGATTACCTACAATGAGTCACATACATACTTAGAAAACAATCATAATCATCTATGTAAGATTCATCTACCAAAGGTCAATTCCAAGGTTCACTTGAGTGAGTGTGGAGCGACCGCCCATACAATCTATATCACACACACAAGAGATCCTATAGAGTACCTCAAATAGAAACATTCTCACTAACCACACCAACACTTAGATTAGAAGACATTCCCCTTCCAAAGACTATAAAAAGACCTACTTAAGTAAATCGAGAAGATAATGTCCATAGTGCAGTGACCTCTCCAAGATTACCAAAATAGTCCTTAGAACTTCCTAACGTTTAGATCATGTCAACAAGATTAACCAACTTCCCTAACTAGAGTCATCCTCAAGACTTCCAAAAATAATACATGAAGAGACCATCCTTTTATGCCCTCCTCACACTTTAGCTAAGGAATGCTTAAGTCAATTTAGATTAGGTACTCATTCATTTACATAGTCACTAACATAGGTAATTAGTTCATTAGTTCATTAAGACTCATACATCACATAAGACATTCACATAAAGCATCACATAAGACACTCACATAATGGTCTTGGACAAGACCTAGGAACTCCACATAACACCTTCAAAGTCTATTGTGCAATGTCTAGTTAGCATCTCATACCACCACCTAAACCTCATAAACTTATCTAATGCTAATAGGTTTTCCACATGATGAGAATAGGCAATAACCGACATAGACCATGGTAGCAAGACATGGAATCCGAAGTTGTATCCTACTCCGATGAGGTTGTTCTACTTGCCAATGGTAGAACTTAGACACATCCCATGTAGGCGCATGGTTAAGGAATATGAAGGGCGTAATAAGCATTCAGTCTCTTCTTTAACTGAATCCACTTCCCCCTTACTCATACTAACTCGGTTCTAGCCTAAGTTCTCATAGATTAATTCACATTAAGTTTCATATAAATAGGTCCCATATCTAGTTCATGACCCCCTTTACATTCACCCTACCAAAGCAAGGTCCACTAGGGCATAACTCACTTTGGTGACAAGAAGCCCATAGCCATTTCCCTAAGGTATGATATGATGCCGTTCCAGCCAATCAACCTTAAGTGCATCACTCATCACATGAAGGATACCATTACGGCTAACTACTTCACAATTCATAACCTCGCCACTAAGTTCAAGGTTCCACATAAATGACCTTCTTATTATTAAGGTCTCACTTATAATATTATTCAAGACTAAGAGTTATAACACCCTATGTCAAGACATCACATACCCATAACCATATATACATCAAGCAAGAGATACAAGTCAACCAAGACAAGACATCACATACTTCACTTTTAACACATAATACAAGCCATTCTAGAAACACCTCTAAAACAACCTAACATCTTCAAGTTATCCTATATATCATCATAACATCATTAATATACTCCACATAGTCTCATAAAGTCAAGTAGGAATAACCAAGACTTAACCTAACACTACATTCATAATATCAAGTCAAAGTCTAACATGATCACTTAAGGCAACATAACTAGAAGAATACATACACGACTATATAACCTAACATGTAGATAGGTAATGCCATACTTCACATCATCAACTACACAAATAGCCACATAACTTCAAGTAATTGCCAATAAGGCCATGCTCATAATATTGCATAAAGTAACGCCGACAAGGCCACATCAATTGCAAGTAAAACACATAACACCGCCACCATAAGTGGACCATACCAAACACAATAGAATGGAAGTATAATTAATATCAAATTAAGAAAAACGGGGAAGCATACCTTCATCCCCATATCCACACTTCAATTCAATGCCAAATCAACCAATTCAACATCACAAGGCCCTTACCCATGGCCATGAATAATAATTCAAAGCAATAACCATAAAACTCAATGAATCTACATCAATTCAATATAGGTTTAGCAATCTAAGATCAATTATATATCAATTGAATATAATTCTTACATCAATAGAAAGCCCATAAGAAACTACACAACAATTCATCAACATTAGCTTAATATCAAGTAACCCAATAAGTAGTCAAAACTAGGGTTGATCAATTCACATGAGTTCATAGGTAATTTATGTTGAAATCATCAATAAAATATCAATTAGATCATAATTCAATGTTTAGAAATCGTTTATGCAAGAACCCATGGTAGAATCCCGAAATTGGACAATTCACTTTAGAAACTTTTGTAAAACACTTTGAGGATTGGGCTCTTTGATGAAATAAGTTTCAAGGATAAAATTACTCACCTCAAGGATGATAATTCTTCACTTTGATGAAGAATTTCCACACAAGAACCCCACACCAAGCTGCCTCTTCAATGGAGTCTTCAATGGAGGTTTTGGGAATATTTCTAAGAGTTTTGGGTTTTCAATTTGGAAGAATGAAGTCTTTAGGGTGTTAACTACTTATATAGTTAATTAAAATACCCATAAGACCCTTAATAAACCTCCGAAACTCTTATTTGGAAGTGGGGTGAATTGGTTGCAGAAATATCTGCGCAGGAGACAAGGCTTGCGACGACCTGCTTGTGATGGGGCATCACGGGTGCAACGGCCCGTCAAGGCCATCCGTTGAAAGCTCTAGTGGCTTGCCAAGGGTCCCCTCTACACCCTTGAACAAGTCCACCACGACTAGACCCTTGTGACGGGGCGTCATAGCCATACTGGCCGTTGACAGCTCCGTCGCCAAGGCTGCCTGGGACTGCCTGCACATCAGTTTTGGGTCCTTCCTCAAGGACCCTTGGATGGTCCTTGGGGATAATTTCCCAGAAGTTTCCAACCCAAATATTATAATCTATAAGTTTAGAACCTCTCACATGAAATACATCCAAAATGAACACATAAAACTCAACGAAACTCGCCTAGACGTACAAGGTCGACTCAAGGCATATCTTTCCAATGCCTTGGATGTTCTTGGTCGTTTGACCTCCAAACTTCACGAAATTTTAACTACCGCCTATACATGCTATATTAACTCTATTAAGAACCTTAAAACACCATGAAACACACATAAACACATAAAACCACATAAGAGATATTTAGGTGACTTAGTCGTCAAACGTCTTAGTCGTCCCTTGACGTTTGACTTCCAACACCTCTAATATTTTAGCTGCTGCCTATATACCACATATTAAAAATATTTAGGACCTTAGAACAGCAAGACCAACATTTTAGGCTCTAGTTAACCTATGTCATTTTCGAGGTCTTACAGAAAGCTTAAAAGAGAGTACTTTTGTACAAAAGTGTGTGGTGAGTCATAGTGCGTCGCTTGAGGACAAAGAACGAACTTAAGTTGAGGGTGTTGATGTCCTGTAGTTTCGCGGTACTTTAAATGCTTTTTCTTTAAGTTTAGTGTGTGTCTAGGGCCTTTTTGTAGTAATTTTAATGTGTTTTATCTGTGTTTTGCAGGAAAGTTGTCCAAAATGGAAATGTAGAAGACTATTTAGAAATCAGTGCAGAAGTGACCACCCACGAAGCCATCGGCGGCCCGTCGTCTCATCGACGGACCATAGGTGGTGGCCGTCGACTGAAGGTTCGAGCATCTGGAAGCAACTCCGGGAATTCTGACCAAGTGTGGGGCTACGGAAGGATTGACGGTCCATCGACTGATCGACGGATCGTGCTGGAAAATCGTCGATGTGATCAGAGACTGTCCCAGTACCTGGTGTTGGAGAAAAGCTAAGTATGGAACAACGATAATCATCGATGTACCGTAAGTGCATCGACGGACCGTGTTGTTGGTCCCTCGATTGGATCAGAGAAGGTGCAATTTGGAGGCTTGAAGAAGATGCTAAGTATGGACTGACGGAGACAGTCGACGGACCGTCAGTGGAGTCGTCGATTGAAGACGCGTTTTGGGACAAACTTTCCTTATTTTGGACTCCTTTTATTTTAGGACTTGTTATTATAAATAGGGTTAAAAACCACGGTTTTGGGGTTAGACTTTTTTATTATTTTTCATCCTTTTGTTCTTGGAGATTTGACTTTGCAATTTGACAATTTATTCAAGTTTCCGGAATCGATTATTAAGTGAATTTTGCTATTTCAACTGTTATTTCTGGATTTTCTTCAAACTTGTCAAAGTAAGTACATGACTTATTGTTTAACAACCATGAATTGTGTATTTCTAGGCATGGGTAACTAAATCCACAACTAGGTTTGTGGGAACCATGGGTGATTAACAAGGTAAAACTAGCTAAATAACAATTCTAGAATAGATTCTTGCATGTATTGATAATTTTTTCGTCTAGAAGTCTTTTAAACGAGTGCACACGTTAGAACTTGCCCTATCTCTACTTGTCGGACCAAGGGGTAGTTAATAGGAAAAGAATTATCGACATAGATTTAGTGGACACTATCTAATAGACTAGTTTCGATTGGTGCGAAGTAGTAAATAAGCCATACATCAAATATGATGCTTAATATCAAGTAAAGGTAAGGTTTAGTAACTGAAACACACGTAGTCGGACCAAGATACACGGTGAAATTCTCTTAATGTCGGACCAAGGATTTAGAGATACATAACTTATCACTTTGCATGCAAGATACTAGGAAAGAATTGTTATAGCTAGGATTACCGCGTTATGAATTTATGGGGAACACTTACACCCTAGTTTTTCTCATCACTTGATAAACACCAAAGTTTTAAATCTTGCTACTTATTTTACTTAGGAATAATTGAACATTTTTTTTCACAAAACCCCCCTTTTAATTAACTGTTTTCGTAAAGGACTTGACTAAATAGACGTAATTGTATATTGAAGTTAAGTCTAAACATTTTCCTTGTGGGATCGACCTCAACCTACTTGTTGGGTTCTTTACTTGATACGACCGCTTATACTTCTGTAAAGAAGTGTAATTTGAGCGTATCAGTAATGTCAACATTTGTTTCAGCAACAATATATATATATATATATATATATATACCACATTAATGTATATAAAAAAACAAATCAACAACCTTTTAAAAAGGAAATGAATTCTAAAATTTTGATACTATATACAAGGTCTACATAAATATATAGATTAATTGAGTTAAAGGAGTGATTTCTTTTGTTTACTCGTATAAATAAAAAAAATAGTTGTTGTTAATGTTATTGTTGTTGTTCTTCTTTTTATTTTTGTTCTTATTGTTGTTGTTTTTATTATTATGAATTAATAAAAAGAGTGAATGTGTTACATTATTTTCTGTACCTAATTTTATATTTGTCACGACCTAAAATGAGTCATGAGTGACAGCCACACTTAACCTACAAAGTGGGCAAACCAAGGAATCTAAACACCAACACATATCAATAATTCAACTACGAATACCAATAAAATGTGAAAGCTCAAAACATATTAAAGTAACCAATCCAATAAACATATGAAGCCTAACACTTATTATCCCCAAATTCTGAAAGTCATCACATCAAGGACATCTGTTCTCAAAATACCAAGTCTAAGAGTATTAAGGCACCAAAATAAGTAAAAATATAGTTAAAGTCTGAACTTCAGGGACATCATGCCATGAATGAGAGAATCCAGCATGAGCTAGAAATAATAGCTCACCCCGAAATTTTGTGTGCTGGAGACTGGCTAGAGCTGGGCCTAGTGGAAGTCAATGGTACACTTGCTGCACTCCATACAAGAAAAAGAAGCAAACACAAGTAGGGGTCAGTACAAGGAATACGTACAGAGTAGGTACCACAGGCCAACCAAAAATAGAAACTAATATACAATGAATAATAGTATAAAATTAGGTATGACACTCGTGACAAGCGACAAACAACATGAACAAGCTACAACGTAAGTCAGTACACAATAATCACAACATACAACACACATATGGGGACTCATGCCTCCACACAATGCTCAATAGGGAAATGGGTTCTTTGAGATTGAGTACATTAAGTTATTTCAATATCTTTTTCCTTTTAATGTTACCGCATCGAAACGTGACACTTCGATCCAATTATACCCTGTCAAAATGTGACACTCCGATCGAAGAATACCGTGTCGGAACGTGACACTCCAATCCAACAATACCATATCGAAACGTGACACTCCGATCCAATAATATCGTTAATTTATTATATATCATCACCACTTTCTGTAACAACTCTAAAAATGAATAAGATAAGAAATGCTAATGTGTCAAGAATGCCTACGATTAGACCAGGGTTCGCACGGATTGATGCGCGTAGAACCAGACCTCGGAACCCTTTCTACAGCCAAGCGAACTAACTTGGGGAGTTAGTTGAGCTTGAAAAGGTTGGGTCCAACCATGTAGGGCTCTCGAATATGAAGATTTACTCGAATGAGTCTTTACCGGACTTAAAAAGAGGAAATCTTAGGTTTGGAGAGAGAGAGCCGAATTTGAGCTCTAGAAGTTAAGACTTGCTCCACCCGGGTTCGAACCCAGGTGGGAGCAATAATTTAATGTAATTTTTTTATGGGTGAATTAATTTAATAAATTAATAATTAATGGCTGATTTAAAAAGGAAAATCAGATTTTATTATTAATTACTATTTATTTATTAATTAATGTTTTTTTAAATTGACTAAGTCTTGCCAACTATCCTAGTTTTAAAAGGCACTATCTCACACAAACTCTCTCTCTCTCACGCCTAATTCTCTCTATCTCTCTCGTTCATTCTGTTTTTCTTGTCTGCAAAAAACAAAAGATAAAAACATTAGAAAGCAATCAAAAGTTCTCTACACTCAAAGAACTTACCAAAAAAAAATATACAAGCAAGCAAGCTAACTTAAGAAACGAAAACTTTGCATCATCTTCTCGACGGGTTTGTGTTGAATGTTTAAGGGATGATTTGGGTAGCAGTTTGAAGGTGTGGAAAGATACAAAAAGGTATGGGTTTTCTCTCTTGGAATCCTTTCTCCAAGAGGAATTTCCTTCTACAAAATTCAACGTATGAAACTAGGGCTGTCCCCTTGAATGTTGAACTCCTTGTCCCTAGTCTCCTTCCGATTTCAATCTAAATTAGGTTAGAAATCATGTTGTTGGTATGGTTGCTGGTAGCTAAGTGTGAAATATGATGTTCTTTGTGATTTCGTTTTTAGAAATAGAAAACATGTTCAATGATGTCAACCGAAAATGATGTGGTGCAATATGTAAATGTTTGTTGTTGTTGCTATCCGTTTTGAAGTCTTAAAATGGTTAATTTAATGTCTGAAATTAATGTGCATAAAATGTGTAATTCGTGATGTTCATATGAGGTGTATTTGACTGATTTTAGGTGGAAAGTTGCAGCCAAAAATAACAATGAAACTACACCTAAGAATGTGTAAAACGAATCCATGAAATACCCCCCAAAAAGTGTTAAACGATCCATCTATTATCCTAAGTTTTCGAGTGGAAATATTGGTGAAAATAAGCTAATAAAATGACTAATTTTCCAGCAACAACTACAAGTTTCGTTTAGGCTAAAGTGTAGAGGGGAAAGTTGGAAATTTAATTGGTTTTAAAGGGCTGAGGCCACCAGGATTCGAACCTGTGACCTCACCCGTATAACACCTTAATTTCGCAAGAAAAAGAAAAGGGGTTGGGGCGATTCGAAATAGGGTCTACTGGCTGAGAAAGGAGAGAGCAACAATTTAAATAAATAAAATGGGAGGCGTGGGAATCGAACCCACGACCTCCAGGCAGCGAATGAAGTGCATTAAATTAAAAGAAAGGAGGTGTGAGGCGTGGGAATCGAACCCACGACCTCAAGGCTGGAAAAGGGAAGGGCGAAATAAATAAGAAAATAAAGTGAGGTTGTGGGGGCTCGATCCCACAACCTCACTGCTAAATACCTAGCTAAGTTGATTTTAAATAAAAATAAAATAAGGAGGCTGTGGGGGTTCGAACACACAACCTCACAGCCCCTAGCAAAATTAAAGAATAAATAAGGAAAGGCTGTGGGTGTTTGATCCCACAACCTCATAGTCTATGCGAAATTGGACAAGGGGGATTAAATAAATAAAAATAAAAAGGGGGTTGTGGGGGTTCGATCCCATCACCCTTCGGCCAAATAAGAGGAGAATCTAAGGAGAAAAATAAAGATAGAATGTTGATATTGGGGTTCGATCTAGGGTCCCAATATCATGAAGACTAAAAATAAAGTCAAGGAAAAATGTAAGTATTGTCCAAGGGGTTCGAACTTGGGTTCCCTTGCCCAAATTTCCGTATTGATACATGTGTCATACGTGAATTAAATGTTTAAGAATAATGCCACCTACTTAGATCGAAATCAAGATCTTGGCATACATACAAGATACATAAGTCTTGTACTACATAATCTTAGGAAGATATGAGTCACTTAACTAAGTATGAAGGAAGCCTCATGGCTTATATTTATAGACCCATAAGTCTAGCATAAATTTAAAAATAAGTGAACCTAAGATGAATGAAATGAAATGAAGAAGCCCTAGAAGGGTTATGTAAGAGTATGAAACACACAAATACTTAAGTACATTGGCATATGATGAAATGAACATTCACGTAAAATGGGGTGAGTAATTATGAAGAACAATTGTGCTAATGTTAATGAATGTGGTGACAATATGATATGAGGCTAATGTAAAAGATGAGAACAATCTTAAATGAGCCTAAGTAAATGTTACCAAAACGTACTCACCTATGAGAGTGTAAAGTTAATGAAGAGACCAGTCTTTATGAACACTCTAATGAAAGTATTGAGATTAACACACTTAATACTAATGATGAGATGAGAAATCATCTATTGAGCTATGATGTCCTCATACTAGAAGCCCGCTTCCATGACGTATGAGTTGAATGTAATGGAACATTATACTGAGCACCAATAGGCTAGCTATGAGCGGTGATGCCTTCTTTCGGAAAGGGCGGAGGTTCACGTAACTCTCATGAGATGAGACTGTCCGACTTGCCAGGTATGGGTCTCCTTGTATCTCCTAGTCTTCGAACCTATACTGCCAATATGGGGATTTGGCGGGGTTCAATTCCCATGTACGCTAGCATGCTTTGGGTCACTTTGGCTGGTGATTCCACCTCTTTTCGGTGTGGCGGAGACACTGGATTGCATGATACTCACATGATCTATGTCGGTTAAAGTTAAAGTTCACAATGAATGAATGAGTCTAGCCTCAAATGAAGCACATAATGAAATGAACGATACCAAAGGTGTTAGGATAGGATAATCAAGAGGTGAGATACACTCAGGTAATGACACTAGGTTATTCTTTATCATTGCACAACAAACCCGATGAAAGTGTTAAACTCCACCCTAGGTATAGATGGTGTTCACACTGGCCTATGAATGAAATGAAATGAAGTACGTATGAATGAATGAAGCAGACTCTGTGTTTGCTAATGAAGACTCCCTAATTGAGGTCCCATATGTTGAGCCCTCATTTTGTAAAGTCTTAATGTCAAGTCCATGATTCCAAGGTCTCATGGCATATGAACGAATGTTATGAAAGATGTCATGTGCTATATGTTATGTGATAAGTGTTATGTGTAAGATGTTATGTGCTGTGTGCAATATCATAAGTATAATGATGCATGTTATTCTCATGGCATGACTTTCCTAATCCAAATTTTGAAAGCTCACTGACTTTCCTAATCCAAATTTGGAAAGTTCACTAACTTTCCTAATCCCAATTTGGCAAGTCCACTGACTTGACTTTCCATAATCATGTTGTTCGGAAAGAGATATCCTTTCTCATGCATGTCCTTGGTGTGTGATTTCATATAACTATACTTAGTACAAGTGTGTACTAACCCTACACAACTTTACAATTTTAGGTGCAGGCACATGTGGACGCTAGAGCTACAGGTTGACGCTGAAGCTATCCGAACGTTGAGCATTCATCCGGACTTGGTAGGCCCTCATGCTTTCGAGGATGCTTGCCCATTTATATTCTAGCTTAGTCTTAGGATTGAGCAAGTGGAGTATCTTCCACTAGTGTTTCTTTCCCGTATTATTTCAAACATTGTATTGGTGCCATTTTGGCAAGTATTCAGTTATTGTTATATTAAACTATTTCTTTCATTTGATGATCTTAATGTTAGATGGTTGATGGTAAACAAATTATGAATGTATTAGAAATGATTAGTAAGTATGTTAAGAGACAAAAGTTTCAAATTTTTCGCTAAATTTAACCTAGCTGAAGTAAGAATGATGTAAGTAGGCTTGTCTGCGACATCTGAGAGGTCAACGACGCCAGTCTCATACGGGGTCTAGATTCCGGTCGTGACAAAGTTGGTATCAGAGCACTAGGTTAAATTCCGAGAATAATAAGTTCACATCAACCACATTGAGTAGTTTTTAAGTCATGGTAGTGAAGTGCACCACTATCCTGAATTAGACACTGCATGATGCGTAGGAAAATTTCCCTTCTTCTGATCTTATCGTGCTTTTCCTAATGTCTAATTTCTTGGTGTTATGAGCGTGTCTAATATCAATTCTTATTGTTTTCAGAGAATGAATACTAGGAGTAACATTGGTCAGAGGAGAGGAGGAGCAGCTACTGGGAACAATTAGGTTCCACCCCAGGTTCCAGCTGAAGGAGTGGCCATGCCGGTTAACCAGTTGGGTTGACTGATGCGGAGGTGCGGGCATCCCTGACCCAGATGGCATAGGCTATCACTATACAGGACATGGCTATGACAGCCCAGGTCAACCGGCAGAATGTTCAGAGGTAGAACCCACCAGTACGTAGCATGACTTTACGAGGATGAATCCTCCTATTTTCACAGGGTCTAAGACTTCAGAGGATCCCCAGGATGTTGCACAGACTTGGTGCAAGATATGGCAGGATAGCTGAGTTTTGGGCGGAGTTCCGGTCACTTGGGAGCTGTTTAAGACAGCCTTCCTGGAGAGATTCTTTCCCAGGGAGATGAGGGAGGCAAAGGTTGAGGAGTTTATCAACCTTAAGTAGGGATCTATGACAGTCAGGGAGTATTCCCTGAAGTTTGTTAAACTATCCACGTATGCTACTTTCCTTAGTATCTAACAGCAAGGATGAGATGAGTACTGAAGTTTGTTAAATTATCCAGGTGTGCTACTTCCCTTGTATCTAAAAGAAGGGATGAGATGAGCAGGTTCCTCACCGGAATCAATGGAGATCTGGAGGAGGAGTGTCGGTCTGCGATGCTCCATGATAATATGGATCTCTCCAGGTTGATGGTGCATGTCCAGCAGGTATAGGACAGCCGCAAAAAGAGGGGTATTCGTGATGCTAGGAGTCCTAAGCTTCAAGATCAGGCAGGTCCCAGTGGAGGCCACAGAAACAATTTTGGCGTCCGTGAGAAGCCCAGGTTCAAGAAGGGGCAACAGAGTTCTGGGAACTCTAATTATCAGAGGAGTACAGCACCTAGAGGAGGCAGACTTGAGCCCAAGAAGTGCAACGGAGGTGAGATGCAGCGTCCCAAAAAGAACTGTGCTAAGTGTGGCCGTGCTCACAGTTGAGAGTGCAGACAGGGCACTAATGCCTGCTTTGGTTGCGGTAAGAGTGGGCACATGGTTAGAGACTGCCCACAGAATAGAGGTCAGGCTGGAGGTAATGCTCAGCCTAGGCCTAATCCACAGGGTGCAACAGCAGTCGAGCCTCCTAAGAGGAACAGGTTCTATGCCCTGAAGGATAGGGAGGAGCAGGAGAAGTCCGCTGATGTGGTCACAGGTATGCTGCAAGTATTCTCAACTTCTGTTTATGCTTTACTTGATCCAGGTTATACGCTTTCCTTTGTAACTCCTTTGCTTGCTCTCACTTTTAAAATATTTCCTGAAGTTCCGCATGATCCTATTCTTATTAGTACACCTTTAGGAGAAAATGTAAGAACTTATAGAGTATACAAGGATTGCCTAATAGTTGTAAGTGGTAAGACTATGTGTGCAGACTTGGTTGAGTTACCCATGCATGATTTTGATATTATTCTTGGCATGGACTGGCTTCACAGTTGTTATGCTTGTTTGGACTGTCGTATTAGAGTGGTGAGATTTCATTTCCCTTATGAAGAGGAGCTAGTCTGGGAGGGGTACAACTCGAGTCGTCCTAACCCCTTGATTTCGAACCTTAAGGCCAATAAAATTATGTCCAAAGGGTTATTGTGTCATCTTGTGAGTGTTAATTATTTAGATCATGACATTCCTTCAATAGAGTCAGTGCCTATAGTGAATGAGTTCCTAGATGTATTTCCTGATAATTTGCCTGGAGTCCCTCCCCCTCGAGAGATTGATTTTAGTATCGACTTAGAACCCGATACTAAACTAATTTCTATTCCTCCTTACAGAATGGCTCCAGCGGAACTCAAAGAGTTGAAGCTGCAGTTAAAAGATCTCACTGATAAGGGTTTCATTCAGCCGAGCATATCCACTTGGGGCGCTCCAGTGTTGTTTGAGAAGAAGAAGGATGGAACCCTTCGAATGTGTATCGATTATCGGCAGCTCAACAAAGTCACTATAAAGAATAAGTATCCACTTCCCAGAATAGAAGATTCGTTCGATCAGCTCCAAGGGTCTAGTTTCTTTTCGAAAATTGATCTTCGTTCAGAGTACCATCAGCTTAGGGTTAGGGATGGAGATATCCCAAAGACAGTCTTTCGTACCCGCTATGGTCACTATGAGTTTCTAGTCATGTCATTTGGTCTCACGAATGCACCCGCTGCATTTATGGATCGCATGAATAGGGTCTTCCGTTAATACCTTGACTCTTTCGTCATAGTATTCATTGATGACATCCTCATCTACTCTAAGACCAAGGAAGAGCATGAATAGCATTTGAGACTAACCTTGCAGGTACTTAGACAACATCAGTTGTATGCCAAATTCAGCAAATGTGAATTCTGGCTGAGATCAGTGACCTTCCTGGGTCATGTTGTGTCCGATCAGGGCGTGGAGGTAGATCCCAGGAAAACTGAGGCTGTGAAGAACTGGCCAAAGCCTCTTACTCCCACTGACATCCGTAGCTTTTTGGGATTGGCTGGTTACTACCACAGGTTTGTGGAGGGCTTTTCTTCCATTGCGGCCCCATTGACATCTTTGACTAAGAAGAAAGCCAAGTTTGAATGGACGGAGACTTGTGAGAAGAGTTTCCAGGAGCTCAAGGATAGACTCACTTCAGCCCCGGTGCTTACTTTGCCTAAGTTTGGTGAGAATTACACTGTTTATTGTGATGCATCTAGGGTTGGTTTGGGTTGTGTTCTTATGCAGGTTGGTAAGGTGATAGCCTATGCGTCCAGACAGCTCAAGGTTCATGAGAAGAATTATCCCACTGATGACCTGGAGTTAGCAGCTGTGGTGTTTGCACTGAAGTTGTGGAGGCACTACTTGTATGGAGTGAATGTGGATGTGTTCACAGACCACAAGAGTCTCCAGTACGTGTTCACACAGAGGTAGTTGAATCTACGTCAACGGAGATGGTTGGAACTGTTGAAGGATTATGACATGAATGTTCACTACCATCCAAGTAAGGCTAATGTTGTGGCTGATGCTTTGAGCAGGATTAGCATGGGAAGTACAGCCCACGTTGAGGATGAGAAGAAGGAGTTGGTGAAAGATGTACACAGACTGGCCAAACTAGGTGTACGTTTGGGTGACTCTACTAATGGGGGTGTTTCAGTTCATCCTAGTTCTGAATCATCCTTGGTAGTTGAAGTCAAGCAGGGTCAGCATCTAGATCTTGTGTTGATGGAGCTGAAGGACTCAGTGTTGATAAAGATGAATGATTCTTTCGCTTTGGGAGGTGATGGAATACTTAGGTATCAGGACAGGCTATGTGTACCAAATGTGGATGATTTGCGGACCAGGATTGTTGCAGAGGCCCATGGTTCCAGATATTCCATACATCCAGGTTCCACCAAGATGTATCATGATCTTAAGCAGATTTATTGGTGGGATGGCATGAAGAAGGACATTGCAGAATATGTGGCCAAGTGTCCTAATTGTCAGCAGGTTAAGGCAGAATATCTTAAGCCTGGCGGTCTGACTCAGATTATTGAGGTTCTGACTTGGAAGTGGTAGGCCATTAATATGGACTTCGTGGTTGGTCTTCCGAGGACTAGGAGGCAGCATGACTCCATATGGGTTATTGTGGACAGATTGACTAAGTATACCCACTTTATCCCTGTGAAGTCTACTTACAGAGCCGAGGATTATGCGAGACTCTACATTGATGAGATTGTGAGATGGCATGGGATTCCTTTGTCTATCATTTCAGATAGAGGAGCTCAGTTTACTTCACATTTCTGGAGATCTTTCCAGAAGAGCTTGGGCACGCAGGTAAAGCTTAGTACTGCCTTTCATCCTCAGACTGATGGGCAGGCAGAGCGCACCATTCAGACATTGGAGGACATGTTGAGAGCGTGTGTGATTGACTTCAGGGGTAGCTGGGATGACCATCTGCCTTTGATAGAGTTCTCGTATAATAATAGATATCACTCCAGCATTGGGATGGTACTGTTTGAGGCACTGTATGGTAGGAGGTGTAGATCTCCAGTTGGGTGGTTCGAGGTTGGAGAGTCATCCATTTTGGGTCCAGAGATCATTCATGAGGCCTTAGAGAAGGTCAGAGTGATTAGGCACAGGTTGGCTACTGCTTACAGTCGGCAGAAGTCATATGAAGATAACACAAAACGGCCATTAGAGTTTGATGTTGGTGACCAAGTCTATCTGAAGATATCACCTATGAAGGGGTTGATGAGGTTTGGCAGGAAAGGGAAGTTGAGTCCGAGGTATGTTGGGCCATACGAGATCCTACAGCGTGTGGGTAGGTGGCCTATGAGTTGGCATTGCCTGCGGAGCTAGCTTCTGTCCATCCAGTCTTTCATGTATCCATGTTAAAGAAGTGCCTAGGTGATCCAGCATCGATTCTACCTGTGGAAGGTTTGGGGGTCAATGAAGACTTGTCCTATGAGGAGGTACCTGTTGAGATCTTAGACAAACAGATCAAGCGGCTGAGGAACAAGGAGATTGCCACAATGAAGGTATTATGGAGAAATCATCTTGTTGAGGGTGCTACGTGGGAGGATGAGGCCGATATGAGATCCCGTTACCCTCATCTTTTCAGCTCTTGAGGATAGACTTCTTACTCTTAAGTCTAAGTTTCCTTATCTCTCCATATTTTGTTGTTATTGCTTGACTGTGAATAGTGATTATGTTATGATCTGACAGGCATTACGCAATATAGTGGTAGTGTCATTTGGGGACGAATGTTCCTAAGGGGGGATAATGTAACAACCCTAAAAATGAATAAGATAAGAAATGCTAATGTGTCAAGAATGCCTACGATTAGACCAGGGTTCGCACGAATTGATGCGCGTAGAACCAGACCTCGGAACCCTTTCTACAGCCAAGCCAACTAACTTGGGGAGTTAGTTGGGCTTGGAAAGGTTGGGACCAACCATGTAGGGCTCTCGAATACGAAGATTTACTCGAAAGAGTCTTTATGGGACTTAAAAAGAGGAAATCTTAGGTTTGAAGGGTCTAGGGGTAAAATGGTCTTTTTCCTGGCTAAGGGTATTATCTTAATTACCCTAAATATATATTTAATTTTTTATTTAATAAGGTGGAGGGGCAAATTGGGGAGAGATAGCCGAATTTGAGCTCTAGAAGTTAAGTCTTGCTCCACCCGGGTTCGAACCTAGGTGGGAGCAATGATTTAATGTAATTTTTTTATGGGTGAATTAATTTAATAAATTAATAATTAATGGCTGATTTAAAAAGGAAAATAAGATTTTATTATTAATTATTATTTATTTATTAATTAATTGTTTTTAAATTGACTAAGTCTTGCCAACTATCCTAGTTTTAAGAGGCACTATCTCACACAAACTATCTCTCTCTCTCACGCCTAATTCTCTCTATCTCTCTCGTTCATTCTGTTTTTCTTGGCTGCAAAAAACAGAAGATAAAAACATTAGAAAGCAATAAACAGTTCTCTATACTCAAAGAACTTACAAAAAAAAATATACAAGCAAGCAAACTAACTTAAGAAACGAAAATTTTGCATCATCTTTTCGAAGGGTTTTTGTTGAAGGTTTAGGGGAGGATTTGGGCAACACTTGGAAGGTGTGGAAAGCTACAACAAGGTATGGGTTTTCTCTCTTGGAATCCTTTCTCCAAGAGGAATTTTATTCTACAAAATTCAACGTATGAAACTAGGGCTGTCCCCTTGAATGTTAAACTCCTTATCCCTAGTCTCCTTCCGATTTCAATCTAAATTAGGTTAGAAATCATGTTGTTGGTATGGTTGCTGGTAGCTAAGTGTGAAAGATGATGTTCTTTGTGATTTTGTGTTTAGAAATAGAAAGCATGTTCAATGATGTCAACCGAAAATGATGTGGTGCAATATGTAAATGTTTGTTGTTGTTGCTATCTGTTTTGAAGTCTAAAAATGGTTAGTTTGATGGCAGAAATTAACGTGCATAAAATGTATAATTTGTGATGTTCATATGAGGTGTATGTGACTGATTTTAGGTGGAAAGTTGCAGCCAAAAATAACAATGAATCTACACCTAAGAATGTGTAAAACGAATCCATGAAATACCCACCAAAAAGTGTTAAACGATCCATCAATTTTCCTAAGTTTTCAAGTGGAAATATTGGTGAAAATAAGCTGATAAAATGACTAATTTTCCAGCAACAACTACAAGTTCGTTTAGGCTAAAGTGTAGAGGGGAAAGCTGGAAATTTAATTGGTTTTAAAGGTGTGAGGCCACCAGGATTCAAACCTGTGACCTCACCCGTATAACACCTTAATTTCACAAGAAAAAAAAAGGGGTTGGGGGGATTCGAAATGGGGTCTACTGGCTGAGAAAGGAGAGAGCAACAATTTAAATAAATAAAATGGGAGGCGTGGGAATCGAACCCACGACCTCCAGGCAGCGAATGAAGTGCATTAAATTAAAAGAAAGGAAGTGTGAGGCGTGGGAATCGAACCCACGACCTCAAGGCAGGAAAAGAGAAGGGCGAAATAAATAAGAAAATAAAGTGAGGTTGTGGGGGCTCGATCCCACAACCTCACTGCTAAACGCCTAGCTAAGTTGATTTTAAATAAAAATAAAATAAGAAGGCTGTGGGGGTTCGAACACACAACCTCACAGCCCCTAGCAAAATTAAAGAATAAATAAGAAGAGGTTGTGGGGGTTTGATCACACAACCTCATAGTCTATGCGAAACTGGACAAGGGGGATTAAATAAAAAAAAAAAAAAAGGGGTTTGTGGGGGTTCGATCCCACCAATCTTCGGCCAAATAAGAGGAAAATCTAAGGAGAAAAATAAAGATAGAATGTTGATGTTGGGGTTCGATCTAGGGTCCCAATATCATGAAGACTAAAAATAAAGTCAAGGAAAAATGTAAGTATTGTCCTAGGGGTTCGAACTTGGATTCCCTTGCCCAAATTTTTCCGTATTGATACATAAGTCATACGTGAATTAAATATTTAAGAATAATGCCACCTACTCAGATCGAAATCAAGATATTGGCATACATACAATATACATAAGTCTTGTACTACATAATCTTAGGAAGATATGAGTCACTTAACGAACTATGAAGGAAGCCTTGTGGCTTATATTTATAGACCCATAAGTTTAGCATACGTTTAAAAATAAGTGAACCTAAGATGTATGAAATGAAATGAAGAAACCCTAGAAGGGTTATGTAAGAGTATAAAACACACAAATGGTCAAGTACATTGGCATATGGTGAAATGAACATTCACATAAAATGGGTGAGTAATTATGAAGAGCAATTGTGCTAATGTTAATGAATGTGGTGACAATATGATATGAGGCTAATGTAAAAGATGAAAACAATCTCAAATGAGCCTAAGTAAATGTTACCAAAACGTACTCACCTATGAGAGTGTAAAGTTAATGAAAAGACAAGTCTCTATGAACACTCTAATGAAAGTATTGAGATTAACACACTTAATACTAATGATGAGATGAGAAATCATCTATTGAGCTATGATGTCCTCATACTAGAAGCCCGCTTCCATGATGTATGAGTTGAATGTAATGGAACTTTATACTTAGCACCGATAGGCTAGCTATGAGCAGTGATGCCTTCTTTCGGGAAGGGCAGAGGTTCACGTAACTCTGATGAGATAAGACTGTCCGGCTTGCCGGGTATGGGTCTCCTTATATCTCCTAGTCTTTGAACCTATACTGCCAATATAGGGATCTCGCGGGGTTCAATTCCCATGTACGCTAGCATGTTTTGGGTCACTTAGGCCGGTGATTCCACATCTTTTTGGTGTGGGGGAGACACTGGATTTCATGATACTCACATGATCTATGTCGGTTAAAGTTAAAGTTCTCAATGAATGAATGAGGCTAGCCTCAAATGAAGCACATAATAAAATGAACGATACCAAAGGTGTTAGGATAGGATAATCAAGAGGTGAGCTAGACTCAGGTAATGACACAAGGTTATTCTTGATCATTGCACAGCAAACCCGATGAAAGTCTTAAACTACACCCTAGGTATAGCTGGTGTTCACACTGGCCTATGAACGAAATGAAATGAAGTACGTATGAATGAATGAAGCAGACTCTGTGTTTGCTAATGAAGACTCCCTAGTTGAGGTCCCATATGTTGAGACCTCATTTTGGAAAGTCTTAATGTCAAGTCCATGATTCCAAGGTCTCATGGCATATGAATGATGTTATGAAAGATGTTATGTGCTATATTTTATGTGATAAGTGGTATGTGTAAGATGTTATGTGTTGTGTGCAATATGATAAGTATAATGATGCATGTTATTCTCATGGCATGACTTTACTAATCCGGACTTGGTAGGCCCTCATGCTTTCTAGGATGCTTGCCCATTTATATTCTAGCTTAGTCTTAGGATTGAGCTAGTGGAGTATGTTCCACTAGCGTTTCTTTCCCGTATTATTTCAGACATTGTATTGGTGCCATTTTGGCAAGTATTCAGTCATTGCTATATGAAACTATTTCTTTCATTTGATGATCTTAATGTTAGATGGTTGATGGTGAACAAATTATGAATGTATTAGAAATGATTAGTAAGTATGTTAAGAGACAAAAGTTTCAAATTTTTCGCTAAAATTAACCTAGTTGAAGTAAGAATGACGTAAGTAGGCTTGTCTGAGACCTCTGAGAGGTCAACGACGCCGGTCTCGTCTAGGGTCTACATTTCAGTCGTGACAGTTTTAATTTGTAACTACCCTAAAAATGAATAAGATAAATGCTTAAGGTGTCAAGAATGCTTGCGATTAGACCAAGGTTCACACGGATTGATACGCTTAGAACCAGACCTCAAAACCCTTACTACGGCCAAGCCAACTAACTTGGGGAGTTAGTTGATCTTGGAAAGGTTTGAACCAACCATGTAAGGCTCTCGAAAACGACGATTTAATCGAAAGAGTCTTTACCGGACTTAAAAGAGGAAATTTTAAGTTTTGAGGGTTCAGGGGTAAAATGGTCTTTTACAGGACAAGGGTAATATTGTAATTATCATAAGGAATTAATTAATTAACTAATTAATTTAATTAAAGAATCAATTCGGGTTGGGTCGACCCGAAGTGACCCGTTTTCGCGAAAGGGTGTCACTCGGGTTCAAGCCCCATTGGAAGCAACAAATTGATGATTTAATTGTTGATTAAAATATTATTTTTGTAAGGGCATAATGGTCCTTTCACTAAGCTAATTAAATCAGGTTTTTATTTTAATTAATGAGTCCTAGTTTTACTAATTCCCAAACTAAAACTCCTAATATTAGACTACTCTCTCACGTTTCACCATCTCTTTCACGTTTGCTCTCTGCCAAATTAACGTAAAGAACTGAAAATATATCAAGAGTTCTTCACACTTGAAGAACTCACATGAAATTTTAAGAAAAACAAAGTAACCAAAAACGTTAAGGCAAACAGAAGTTGTCCGTCGAGTGGTGTGTACGTTGAGCAGGCTTGGACTGATTTTGGAGAGGGTTTTGGGCAGCAACTTCTACGTTTGAACATCAATTAAGGTATTGGTTTCTTCTCTCTTGGTCCCTTTCCCAAGAGACCCCTTAAGATTCAAGATAATCATTCCGAAAACTAGGAATGTTCACCGTTGCATGTCCCTATCACTAGCTCCCATTGAATTATAGGTTGCGTATGTTTGCTGGTACAAAGTAGGGATGAAATGTGTTTTCGTGATGTTTATGTGTAAGTATGCATGTTCGGAATTATGTGAATATTGAATATGTTGTCCGAAATCATGTGAAAAAAATGATGTGTGTGTGTGTGCAACGTTGGCAGTAAATGTACTCACTGTTGGAAGTGTGAATTAGCATGTTTAATCTTGGTATTTTATGTGCAAAAGTTGTACACAACGTGATGTTCATGGTAGTGAAATCTGGCTGATTTTAATAACAATCTTTTAGCCAAATAAACATATGAAAGATGCGCCTAAAAATGTGTTAAAATGATTTATGAATGCACCCTATGAATCATGTGAAAACGTTGATGAAAATGAGTTGAAAAATGACCAAAATTTCCAGCAACTATGCAATATTAATTTAGACTAAAGCTTAACAAAGAAATCTGGAAATTCAAATGAATTTTAAAGGGGTGAGGACACCAGGATTCGAACCTGTGACCTCACCCGTTAGGCTACTGTAATTCGCAAAAAAAAAGGGATGAAAAATGGGACTGGGGGGAATCGAACTCGCGTCACTAGATGAGTAAGAGGAGAACAATAAATTAAACAAACAATTAGGAGGCGTGGGAATCAAACCCACGACCTCCAGGTTGCGAAGGAGAGAAGAGAAATTAAAGAAAAAGAAAGTGTGAGGCGTGGGTCGAACCCACGACCTCAGGGATAGAAAGGGAGGAGCGAAATTAATTAAGAAAATGAGGTGAGGTTGTGGGGGCTCGATCCCACAACCTCACTGCCAAAGCGCCTAGCCTAGTGAGTTAATTAAAAATAAAATAGAAGTCTGTGGGGGTTCGAACCCACCACCTCACAACCTCTAGCGAAATTAAAAGTAAAATTAAGGAGGTTGTGGGGGTTCGAACCCACAACCTCCCAATGCCCAGCGAAAAATTAAGAATAAATAAAAGAGGCTGTGGGGGTTTGATCCCACAACCTCTTGGTTTGGGTGAAATGGGACAAGGAGACTTTACAGAAAAATAAAAAGGGGTTGTGGGTTCGAACCCACAACCCTTCGGCCAACTTAAGAAGAAAACCAAGTAGAAAACTAATGATACAATGTTAATATTGGGGTTCAATCTAGAGTTCCAATGTCATGGATATTAAAAATAAAATCAATGAAAAATGTAAATGTTATCCAAGTGATTCGAACTTGGGTTTCCTTGCCCAAACATCCGTATTGATACATAAGTCACACGTGAACAAAATTATCCAAGAATAATGCCACCTCCTTAGATCGAAATCAAGATCTTGGCATATATACAAGATACATAAGACTTGTACTACATAATCTTAGGAATGTATGAATCACTTAACGAATTACGAATGAAGTCTCATGGCTTGTGTGTATAGACTCGTAAGTCAAGCATACGTTTGAAAGAAGTAAACCAAAGATGTATGTAATGAAAGGATGTAACCCTAGAAGGGTTAAGTATGAGTGTAAAACACACTAAATGGCCTAGTTAATTGGCATACGATGAAATGATTATTATGTAATGAAATGACGAAACCCTAGAAGGGTTAAGTAAGAGTATGAAACACACAAATGGCCAAGTATATTGGCATATGATGAAATGAACATTTACGTAAAATGGGGTGAGTAATTATGAAGAGTAAATGTGCTAATGTTAATGAATGTGGTGACAACATGATATGAGGCTAATGTAAAAGATGAGAATCTCAAATGAGCCTAAGTAAATGTTACCAAAACGTACTCACCTATGAGAGTGTAAAGTTAATGAAGAGACCAATCTCTATGAACACTCTAATGAAAGTATTGACATTAACACACTTAATACTAATGATGAGATCAGAAATCATCTAATGAGCTATGATGTCCTCATACTAGAAGCCCGCTTCCATGACGTATGAGTTGATTATAATGGAACTTTATACTGAGCACCGATGCGGTGATGCCTTCTTTAGGGAATGGCGGAGGTTCACGTAACTCTCATGAGATGAAACTGTACGGCTTGCCGGGTATGGGTCTCCTTATATCTCCTGGTCTTCGAACCTATACTGCCAATATAGGGATCTGGCGGGGTTAAATTCCCATGTACGCTAGCATATTTTTAGGTCACCTTGGCCGGTGATTCCACCTATTTTCGGTGTGGGGGAGACACTGGATTTCATGATGCTCACATGATCTATGTCGGTTAAAGTTAAAGTTCCCAATGAATGAATGAGGCCAGCCTCAATTGAAGCACATAATGAAATGAATGATACCAAACGTGTAAGGATAGGATGATCAAGAGGTGAGCTAGACTTAGGTAATGACACTAGGTTATTCTTGATCATTGAATAGCAAACCCGATGAAAGTCTTAAACTACACCCTAGGTATAGTTGGTGTTCACACTGGCCTATGAACGAAATGAAATGAAGTACGTATGAATGAATGAAGCAGACTCTGTGTTTGCTAATGAAGACTCTCTAGTTGAGGTCCCATATGTTGAGCCCTCATTTTGGAAAGTCTTAATGTCAAGTCCATGATTCCAAGGTCTTATGTCATATGAATGAATGATACGAAAGAAGCTATGTGCTATATGTTATGTGCTATGATATGTGCTATGTGTAAGATGTTATGTGTTGTGTGCAATATTGTATTTATGATGATGCATGTTACTCTCATGGCATGACTTTACTAATCCAAATTTCGAAAGCTCATTGACTTTTCTAATCCAAATTTGGAAAGCTCACTGACTTTCCTTATCCAAATTTGGAAGGTTCACTAACTTTCCTAATCCCAATTTGGCAAGTCCACTGACTTGACTTTCTATAATCATGTTGTTAGGAAAGAGCTATTCTTCCTCATGCATGTCCTTAGTGTGTTCTTGCATATACCCATACTTAGTACAATTGTGTACTAACCCTATACAACTCTACAATTTTAGGTGCAGGCACAGGTGGACGCTAGAGCTACAGGTTGACACTGAAGTTATCCGGACGTCGAGCATTCATCCGGACTTGGTAGGCCCTCATGCTTTCGAGGATGATGCCATTTATATTCTAGCTTAGTTTTAGAGTTGAGCTAGTGGAGCATGTTCCACTAGCGTTTCTTTCCTGTTTTATTCAGACATTGTATTGGTGCCATTCTGGCAAGTACTTCTTTATTACTATATTACAGTATTTCTTTTATTTGATGATCTTAATATTAGATGGTTGATGGTGAACAATTATGTATTAATGAGAATGTTTAACATGTAAGTTAAGAAACAAAAATTTTCAAATTTTTCGCTAAAATTAACCTAGATAAAGTAAGAATGACGTATGTAGGCTTCTCTGCGACCTCTAAGAGGTCAACGATGCCGGTCTCGTCTGGGGTCTAGATTCCGGTCGTGACAAAGTTTGTATCAGAGCACTAGGTTACATTTTGAAACTAATGAGTTCACATCAACCACATTGAGTAGTTTTTAAGTCATGGTAGTGAAATGAAACACTATCCTGGATTAGAGACTGCATGATGCGTAGCAAAATTTCCCTTCTTCTAATCTTATCTTGCTTAATGTCTAATTTCTTTGTGTTATGAGCGTGTCTAACATCAATTCTTATTGTTTTCAGAAAATGAATACTGGGAGAACCATTGGTCAGAGGAGAGGAGGTGCAACTGCTGGGAACAATCAAATTCCACCCCAGGCTCCAGCTGAAGGAGTGGATATGCCAGTTAACCCAGCTGGGTTGACTGATGCTGAGGTGAGGGAATCTCTGGCCCAGATGGCACAGGCCATTACTATGCAGGCCCAGGCTATGACTACCCTGGTCAACCGGCAGGATGTTCAGAGGGAGAACCCACCAGTTCGTAGCATGGCTGACAGGCTGAGAGACTTCACAAGGATGAATCCTCCTATTTTCACAGGGTCTAAGACTTCAGAGGACCCCCAGGAGTTTGTGGATGAGGTGCATAAGATTCTGGTGGCTATGGGGGCCACAGATACTAAAAAGGCTGAGTTGGATTCCTATCAGCTCAAGGATGTTGCACAGACTTGGTGAAAGATGTGGCAGGATAGCCATGCTTTTGGCAGAGTTCCAGTCACATGGGAGCTGTTTAAGACATCCATTCTGGAGAGATTCTTTCTCAGAGAAATGAGGGAGGACAAGGTTGAGGAGCTCATCAACCTTTAGCAGGGATCTATGACAGTCAGGTAGCATTCCCTGAAGTTTGTTAAGCTATCCAGGTATGCTACTTTCCTTAGTATCTAATAGCAAGGGTAAGGTGAATACTGAAGATTGTTAAATTATCAAGGTATGCTACTTCCCTTGTGTCTAACAGCAGGGATGAGATGAGCAGGTTCCTCACAGGAATCAATGGAGATCTGGAGGAGGAGTGTTGGTCTGCGATGCTCCATGATAATATGGACCTCTCCAGGTTGATGGTGCATGTCCAGCAGGTAGAGGACAGCCGCAAAAAGAGGGGTATTCGTGATTCTAGGAGACCTAAGACTCAAGATGAGGCAGGCCCCAGCCATGGAGGCCACAGAAATAATTTTGGCGTCCGTGAGTAGCCCAGGTTTAAGAAGGGGAAACAGAGTTCTGGGAACTCTAACTCTCAGAGGAGTACATCACCTAGAGGATGCATACCTGAGACCAAGAGGGGCAATGGAGGTGAGATGCAGCGTGCTAAGAAGAACTGTGCTAAGTATGACCGAGCTCACAATGGAGAGTGCAGACAGGGCACTAATGCCTGCTTCGGTTGCGGTAAGAGTGGGCACATGGTTAGATACTCCCCACAAAACAAAGGTCAGGCTGGAGGTAATGCTCAGCCTAGGACTAATCCATAGGGTTCAGCAGCAGCCGAGCCTCCTAAGAGGAACATGTTCTATGCCCTGAAGGGCAGGGAGGAGCAAGAGAAGTCCGCTGATGTGGTCACAGGTATGCTGCAAGTATTCTCAACTTCTGTTTATGTTTTACTTGATCCAAGGTCTACGCTTTCATTTGTAATTCCTTTGCTTGCTCTAACTTTTGAGATATTGCCTGAAGTTCTTCATTATCCTATAGTGGTTAGTACACCTTTAGGAGAGAATGTAATAACTGATAGAGTATACAAGGATTACCCAATAGTTGTAAGTGGTAAGACTATGTGTGTAGACTTGGTTGAGTTACCCATGCATGATTTTGATGTCATTCTTGGCATGGACTGGCTTCACAGTTGTTATGCTTGCTTGGACTGTCGTAGTAGAGTGGTGAGATTTTGTTTCCCTAATGAAGAGGAGCTAGTCTGGGAGGGGTACAAGTCGAGTCGTCCTAACCTCTTGATTTCGAACCTTAAGGCCAATAAAATGATGTCCAAGGGGTTATTGTGTCATCTTGTGAGTGTTAATGATTTAGATCATGACATTCCTTCCATAGACTCAGTGCCTGTAGTGAATGAGTTCCTAGATGTATTTCCTGATGATTTGCCTGGAGTCCCTCCCCCTTGAGAGAATTATTTTGGTATCGACTTAGAACCCGATACTAAACCAATTTCAATTCCTCCTTACAGAATGGCTCCAGCTGAACTCAAATAGTTGAAGCTGCAGTTAAAAGATCTCACTGACAAGGGTTTCATTCAGCCGAGCATATCCCCTTGGGGCGCTCCAGTGTTGTTTGTGAAAAAGAAAGATGGAACCCTTAGAATGTGTATCGATTATCGGTAGCTCAACAAAGTCACTATAAAGAATAAGTATCCACTTCCCAAAATAGATGATTTGTTTGATCAGCTCCAAGGGTCTAGTTGTTTCTCTAAGATTGATCTTCGTTCAGGGTATCATCAACATAGGGTTAGGGATGGAGATATCCCAAGGACAGACTTTCGTACCCGTTATGGTCTTACGAATGCACTTGCTGCATTTATGGACCTCATGAACCGAGTCTTCCATGAATACCTTGAATCTTTCATTATAGTATTCATTGATGACATTCTCATCTACTCTAGGACCAAGGAAGAGCATGAACAACATTTGAGACTAACCTTGCTGGTACTTAGACAACATCAGTTGTATGCCAAATTCAGCAAGTGTGAATTTTGGCTTAGATCAGTGACCTTCCTAGGTCATGTTGTGTCCGATCAGGGTGTGGAGGTTGATCCAAGGAATACAGAGGCTGTGAAGAACTGGCCAAAGCCTCTTACTCCCACTGACATCCATAGCTTTTTGGGATTGGCTAGTTACTACCACAGGTTTGTAAAGGGATTTTCTTCTATTGCTACCCCATTGACTGCTTTGACTAAGAAGAAAGCCAAGTTTGAATGGACGGAGACTTGTGAGAAGAGTTTCCAGGAGCTCAAGGATAGACTCACTTCATCCCCGGTGCTTACTTTGCCTAAGAGTGGTGAGAATTACACTGTTTGTTGTGATGCATCTAGGGTTGGTTTGGGTTGTGTTCTTATGCAGGTTGGTAAGGTGATAGCTTATGTGTCCAGACAGCTCAAGGTTCATGAGAAGAATTATCCACTCATGACCTGGAGTTGGCAGCTGTGGTGTTTGCACTGAAGCTGTGGAGGCACTACTTGTATGGAGTGCATGTGGATGTATTCACAGACCACAAGAGTCTCCAGTACGTGTTCACACAGAGGGAGTTGATTCTACGTCAGTGGAGATGGTTGGAGCTGTTGAAGGACTATGACATGAATATTCACTACCATCTAGGTAAGGCTAATGTTGTATCTGATGCTTTGAGCAGGATGAGCATGGGAAGTACAGCCCACGTTGAGGATGAGAAGAAAGAGCTGGTGAAAGATGTACACAGACTGGCCAGACTGGGTGTGCGATTGGTTGACTCTACTAGTGGGGGTGTTTCAGTTCATCCTAGTTCTGAATCATCCTTGGTAGTTGAAGTCAAGCAGGGTCAGCATCTCGATCCTTTGTTGATGGAGCTGAAGGACTCAGTGTTGATGAAGATGAATGAGTCTTTCGCCTTGGGAGGTGATGGCATACTTAGGTACCAAGATAGTCTGTGTGTACCAGATGTGGATGATTTGTTGACTAGAATTATTGCAGAGGCCCATGGTTCCAGATATTCCATACATCCAGGTTCCACCAAGATGTATCATGATCTTAAGCAGATTTATTGGTGGGATGGCATGAAGAAGGACATTGCATAATATGTGGCCAAGTGTCCTAATTGTTATCAGGTTAAGGCAGAGCATCTTAAGCCTGGCGGTCTGACTCAGATTATTGAGATTCCGACTTGGAAGTGGGAGGCCATTAATATGGACTTTATGGTTGGTCTTCCGAGGACTAGGAGGCAGCATGACTCCTTATGGGTTATCGTGGACAGATTGACTAAGTCTGCCCACTTTATCCCTATGAAGTCTACTTACAGAGCCGAGGATTATGCGAGACTCTACATTGATGAGATTGTGAGATGGCATGGGATTCCTTTGTATATCATTTCATATAGAGGAGCTCAGTTTACTTCACATTTCTGGAGATCTTTCCAGAAGAGCTTGGGCATGCAGGTAAAGCTTAGTAGTGGCCTTTCATCCTTAGACAGATGGGTAGGCAGAGCGCACCATTCAGAAATTGGAGGACATGTTGAGGGCGTGTGTGATTGACTTCAGAGGTAGCTGGGATGACCATCTGCCTTTGATAGAGTTCTCGTATAATAATAGATCTCACTCCAGCATTGGGATAGCACCGTTTGAGGCACTGTATGGTAGGAGGTGTAGATCTCCAGTTGGGTGGTTCGAGGTTGGAGAGTCATCCATTTTGGGTCCAGAGATCATTCATGAGGCCTTAGAGAAGGTCAGAGTGATTATGACCAGGTTGGCTACTACTTACAGTCGACATAAATCATATGCAGATAACAGAAAATGGCCCTTAGAGTTTGATGTTGGTGACCAGGTTTACTTGAAGATAACACCTATGAAAGGGGTGATGAGATTTAGTAGAAAAGGGAAGTTGAGTCCGAGGTATGTTGGGCCATACGAGATCCTATAGCGTGTGGGTGAGGTGGCCTATGAGTTGGCATTGCCTGCGGAACTAGCTTCTGTTCATCCAGTCTTTCATGTCTCTATGTTGAAGAAGTGCCTAGGTGATCCAGCATCGATTCTACCTGTTGAAGGTTTGGGGGTTAATGAAGACTTGTCTTATGGGGAGGTACCTGTTGAGATCTTAGACAGACAGGTCAAGCGGCTGAGGAACAAGGAGATTGCCACAGTGAAGGTATTGTGGAGGAATCATCATTTTGAAAGTGCTACGTGGGAGGCTGAGGCCGAAATGAGATCCCGCTACCCTCATCTTTTCAACTCTTGAGGTTAGACTTCCTACTCTTAAGTCTATGTTTCCTTATTTCTTTGTATTTTGTTGCTATTGCTTGACTGTGCATAGTGATTACGTTATGATCTCACTGGCATTACGATATGTAGTGGTAGTGTCATTCGGGGACGAATGTTCCTAAGGGGGGGATAATTTAACAACCCTAAAAATGAATAAGATAAATGCTTAAGGTGTCAAGAATGCTTGCGATTAGACCAAGGTTCACGCGGATTGATACGCGTAGAACCAGACCTCAAAACCCTTACAACGGCCAAGCCAACTAACTTGGGGAGTTAGTTGAGCTTGGAAAGGTTGGAACCAACCATGTAAGGCTCTCGAAAACAAAGATTTAATCAAAAGAATCTTTACCGGACTTAAAAGAGGAAATTTTATGTTTTGAGGGTTCAGGGGTAAAATGGTCTTTTCCAGGCCAAGGGTAATATTGTAATTACCCTAAGGAATTAATTAATTAATTAATTAATTTAATTAAAGAATCAATTCGGGTTGGGTCGACCCGAAGTGACCTATTTTCGCGAAAGGGTGTCACTCGAGTTCGAGCCCCATTGGAAGCAACAAATTGATGATTTAATTGTTGATTAAAATCTGATTTTTGTAAGGGCATAATAGTCCTTTCACTAATCTAATTAAATCAGGTTTTAATTTAAATTAATAAGGAGTCCTAGTTTGACTAATTCCCAAACTAAAACTCCTAATATTAGACTACTCTCTCACGATCTCTCTCTCATGTTTCACCATCTCTTTCACATTTGCTCTCTGCCAAATTAACGTGAAGAACTGAAAATATATCAAGAGTTCTTCACACTTGAAGAACTCACATGAAATTTTAAGAAAAACAAAGTAACCAAAAATGTTAAGGCAAACAGAAGTTGTCCGTCGAGTGGAGTGTACGTTGAGGAGGCTTGGACTAATTTTGGAGAGGGTTTTGGGCAGCAACTTCTACGTTTGAACATCAATTAAGGTATGTGTTTCTTCTCTGTTGGTCCCTTTCCCAAGAGACCCCTTAAGATTCAAGATAATCATTCCGAAAACTAGGATTGTTCCCAGTTGCATGTCCCTGTCACTAGCTCCCATTGAATTATAGGTTGGGTATGTTTGCTGGTACAAAGTAGGGATGAAATGTGTTTTCGCGATGTTTATGTGTAAGTATGCATGTTCGGAATTATGTGAATATTGAATATGTTGTCCGAAATCATGTGAAAAAAATGATGTGTGTGTGTGCAACGTTGGCAGTGAATGTACTCACTGTTGGAAGTGTGAATTAGCATGTTTAATCTTGGTATTTTATGTGCAAAAGTTGTACACAACGTGATGTTCATGGTAGTGAAATGTGGCTGATTTTAATAACAATCTTTTATCCAAATAAACTTATGAAAGATGCGCCTAAAAATGTGTTAAAATGATTTATGAATGCACCCTATGAATCATGTGAAAACGTTGATGAAAATGAGTTGAAAAATGACCAAAATTTCCATTAACTATGCAATATTAATTTAGACTAAAGCTTAACAAAGAAATCTGGAAATTTAAATGAATTTTAAAGGGGTGAGGCCACCAGGATTCGAACTTGTGACCTCACCCATTAGGCTACTGTAAATCGCAAAAAAAAGGGATGAAAAATGGGGCTGGGGGGAATCAAACTCGCGTCACTGGATGAGAAAGAGGAGAACAATAAATTAAACAAATAAATGGGAGGCGTGGGAATCGAACCCACGACCTCCAGGTTGCGAAGGAGAGAAGAGAAACTAAAGAAAAAGAAAGTGTGAGGCATGGGAATCAAACCCACGACCTCAGGGATAGAAAGGGAGGAGCGAAATTAATTAAGAAAATGAGGTGAGGCTGTGGGGGCTCGATCCCACAACCTCACTGTCAAAGCGCCTAGCCTAGTGAGTTAATTAAAAATAAAATAGGAGGCTGTGGGGTTCGAACCCACCACCTCACAGCCTCTAGCGAAATTAAAAGCAAAATTATGGAGGCTGTGGGGGTTCGAACCCACAACCTCCCAATGCCCAGCGAAAAATTAAGAATAAATAAAAGAGGCTGTGGGGGTTTGATCCCACAACTTCTTGGTTTGGGCGAAATGGGACAAGAAGACTTTAAGGAAAAATAAAAAGGGGTTGTGGGGTTCGAACCCACAACCCTTCGGCCAACTTAAGAAGAAAACCAAGTAGAAAACTAATGATACAATGTTAATGTTGGTGTTCAATCTAGAGTCCCAATGTCATGGAGATTAAAAATAAAATCAATGAAAAATGTAAATGTTATCCAAGTGATTCGAACTTGGGTTTCCTTTTCCAAAAATCCGTATTGATACATAAGTTATACGTGAACAAAATTATCCAAGAATAATGCCACCTACTTAGATCGAAATCAAGATCTTGGCATATATACAAGATACATAAGACTTGTACTATATAATCTTAGGAATGTATGAATCACTAAACGAATTATGAATGATGTCTCATGGCTTGTGTGTATAGACTCGTAAGTCTAGCATACGTTTTAAAGAAGTAAATCTATGATATATGTAATGAAAGGATGTAACCCTAGAAGGGTTAAGTATGAGTGTTACACACACTAAATGGCCCAGTGCATTGGCATACGATGAAATGATTATTATGTAATTAAATGACGAAACCCTAGAAGGGTTAAGTAAGAGTATTAAACACACAAATGGCCAAGTATATTGGCATATGATGAAATGAACATTCACGTAAAATGGGGTGAGTAATTATGAAGAGTAAATATGCTAATGTTAATGAATGTGGTGACAACATGATATGAGGCTAATGTAAAAGATGAGAACAGTCTCAAATGAGCCTAAGTAAATGTTACCAAAACGTACTCACCTATGAGAGTGTAAAGTTAATGAAGAGATCAGTCTCTATGAACACTCTAATGAAAGTATTGAGATTAACACACTTAATACTAATGATGAGATCAGAAATCATCTAATGAGCTATGATGTCCTCATACTAGAAAGCAGCTTCCATGACGTATGAGTTAAATGTAATGGAACTTTATACTGAGCACCGATAGACTAGTTATGAGTGGTGATGCCTTCTTTATAGAAGGGCGGAGGTTCATGTAACTATCATGAGATGAGATTGTCCGGCTTGCCGGGTATGGGTCTCCTTATATCTCCTGGTCTTCGAACCTATACTGCAAATATAGGGATCTAGCGAGGTTAAATTCCCATGTACGCTAGCATGTTTTTGGTTCACCTTGGATGGTGATTCCACATCTTTTCGGTGTGGGAGAGACACTGGATTTCATGATGCTCACATGATCTATGTCGGTTAAAGTTAAAGTTCCCAATGAATGAATGAGACCAGCCTCAAATGAAGCACATAATGAAATGAATGATACCAAAGGTGTTAGGATAGGATGATCAAGAGGTGAGCTAGACTAAGGTAATGACACTAGGTTATTCTTGATCATTGCACAGCAAACCCGATGAAAGTCTTAAACTACACCCTAGGTATAGCTGGTGTTCACACTGGCCTATGAACGAAATGAAATGAAGTAGGTATGAATGAATGAAGCACACTCTGTGTTTGCTAATGAAGACTCCCTAGTTGACATCCCATATGTTGAGCCTTCATTTTGGGAAGTCTTAATGTCAAGCCTATGATTCCAAGGTCTCATGGCATATGAATGAATGATACGAAAGAAGCTATGTGCTATATGTTATTTGCTATGATATGCTATATGTAAGATGTTATGTGTTGTGTGCAATATGATATTTATGATGATGCATGTTACTCTCATGGCATGACTTTCCTAATCCAAATTTGGAAAGCTCATTGACTTTCCTAATTCAAATTTGGAAAGCTCACTGACTTTCCTAATCCAAATTTGGAAGATTCACTAACTTTCCTAATCCCAATTTGGCAAGTCCACTAACCTGACTTTCCATAATCATGTTGTTAGGAAAGACCTATTCTTCCTCATGCATGTCCTTGGTGTGTGCTTGCATATACCCATACTTAGTACAAGTGTGTACTAACCCTATACAACTCTACAATTTTAGGTGTAGGCACAGGTGGACGCTAGAGCTACAGGTTGACGCTGAAGTTATCCGGACGTCGAGCATTCATCCGGACTAGGTAGGCCCTCATGCTTTCGAGGATGCTTCCATTTAGATTCTAGATTAGTTTTATAGTGGAGCTAGTGGAGCATATTCCACTAGCGTTTCTTTCCTGTTTTATTCAGACATTGTAATGGTTCCATTTTGGCAAGTACATCTTTATTACTATATTATAGTATTTCTTTCATTTGATGATCTTAATATTAGATGGTTGATGGTGAACAATTATGTATTAATGAAAATGTTTAATAAGTAAGTTAAGAAACAAAAATTTTCAAATTTTCCGCTAAAATTAACCTAGATGAAGTAAGAATGACGTATGTAGGCTTGTCAGCGACCTCTGAGAGGTCAACGATGCCGGTCTCTTCTGGGGTCTAGATTCCGGTTGTGACACAATTCATAAACAATATTTCACCAAGCCATCTTTATTCAAGGCATCACTTCGATAGAGCGGGTTCAAGATTATAAGTTTCACGGTCTCAGGATTTCAAACAAAACACAAACCACACAATCAAGTACATAACGAATCCACAATATCACTCAATTGCATATCAATCACTATAAAGAGTCTATCTATCAAATAGAATAAACCATAAGCTACCTCCACCGAAGAACCGAAGCCAAACAAGCTACTTCTCCAATCCTTTTCCTTTCCTCAATGCCTCCAAACCTTTCGAATCTATCAAGTATATATGCTTAATGATTTGTTATTATTTTCATTAAGTATTCGTCAAAACCTTTTATTTTACCCTTCTGACTATTATTCACTACAATTAAACAAACATGAGAATTAAATCCTTTAAGACACTAATTGATAATTAATGCCTTCAATGAATTTCACCCAACTTTCCCAGTCAACAAGTTATACTTAAACTCATCTCGTAGCAATTCAGCATACAACTTACCATTTATATTCTTACAAAAGTAATATATTATTCCCACCAAGCATGTTAAGAATTAATAAAGAAACTTACTGCTAAACGAACCCACACTTGATATTTAATGTATCCGCATAGGTAAGTCGGCTTTCTCACTTTGTTTTTATGAGTCTATATTTCTTCTTATCTACATAATAGTTCTCACCCTAATTATCTTATAAAAATTATACAAAGTGGTAAAAGTGACTCACTATTTATATTACTATTATTTTCTTTAACCACCAACTAAATAATTATTAAAACTACCCTACTAATTTCATAATTATAATCATGAATAGTCGAAAAAACCCATTTAAATTTATCGGAAATATTTAATGAAATAAAAAAGTTCTAGTACCCAAAACACCCAAAAAGGATCGTTACATTAGATACCAATTTACCCATCGTTCGTCCTCGAACGATCAAAATAAGGTGAGAGTAAGAAAAGGTACTTGAATTGGTAAAAGGTGTGGATATCTTTCATGCATATCAGTCTCACTCTCCCAAGTGGACTTTTCAACTGGCCGATTCTTGCATTGAACCTTGATAGACGCAATATCTTTTGACCTCAACATATGGACATCCCTA
Organism: Solanum sitiens; assembly: GCA_016801875.1. Classification (NCBI taxonomy): domain Eukaryota; kingdom Viridiplantae; phylum Streptophyta; class Magnoliopsida; order Solanales; family Solanaceae; genus Solanum; species Solanum sitiens. Next base: position 613,482 of record JABWTJ010000287.1, read on the forward strand.
TCTAGAACAGCTACAGAAACCTCCTCATAAGACAAATTCTCATCAAACAAAACATAATCCAATGAATGATGTAGTTTCCATCACTATGCTATTTTTTCAACATAGACACATGAAATACCGGGTGCACTCCTGACTAAGCTTAAGAACTTCAAATGGTCCAATATACCTCGGACTAAGCTTAACTGTCTTACCAAACCTCATCACACCCTTCATGGGTTAAACCTTCAGCAATACTTGTCCACCCTCCATAAACTTAAAGTCCCTAACCTTCCAATCTGCATACTCTTTATAACACTCCAAATATTTATGACTTGGTCTAGAGACTCCTCACATGAACTAATACTCAAAACATTGTTGCGAAGCCTAAAATAATGTATTGAAACTAAGCAGGAAGTGTTAGAGTCAATATTTTAAGAAATGACCATGACGTCCGGAGAATTGTGAAATGTGTACTAGTGTGCCTTGGCATGTTTCATGGAGTTTTGAGAGTCGGAATTTAATGAAATTTGGAGGAAAGGTGCTAAATATGCTTTAGAGTGTGTTTAGGGTCTAAAAGTTTGGGTAGGACTCCCCAACGACCACCCTAGTTATCCTTGAAGAGGACCCATCCATTGACCCAAAAACTGCCCAATTAACATTTTACAACCACGAGCACCAACGACGAGCGGTCGATTGGACAAAGCTCCATCGTTTGGGGCCGTTGGTTTACATTTAGTCAAAATCCCTAAGAAGCTCAAAAAACCCCTTCTTTGTCACAAACAACGGAGTGACAATATGGGGGCGTCAATGGAGCTATATGGCGTCGACAGGGTCTCATCGTTTGAGACCTCACTTCACTGTCCTAAAATGTTTTAGTTAGGATGGTTAGGGAATTTATTAATTAATTAATTAAGGGATTAGGTCGGTTATAGTTGATTAATTAAGGACTATATCAGTATTCAAAGTCAACTAACTAACTTAACACCTTATTAATTCCCAAACCCACATCTAACTTCTCTCAAGCTTTTCTCTTCCCAAACTCAAACCTCCATTGAAGGAACACTAGAGCTCCAAATCAAGGACGAATTCACCAAGGATTTCATCTCAAATTCGTGGCAAGATCATCAATAAGGTATGGTTTCTTTCACTCTTGGGATTCTTTTCCCCAAAAGGCCCTTTGAAAGGTGATTTTCAACTTACCCAAAACTAGGGTTTCAATCTAGACATGGGTTCTCTTTTCAAAATGAAATTGTTATTCAATTATGATTAATTATAGTCTTTTATCATTGTTTAACTAAGTATTGATGGTCAATTGTTGGTAATCACTCAAGATTGTCCCTTTGAACCCTTGTTCTTCCCTACACTCATTATGCCTTGAAGTTCTATGGTAATTGTGGAAGATGATGACGATATGAATATGTTGAATAGGAATTGCTATGTATTACTTTTTGAATTTACCTAGTTTATGCTTTGGTCATGTATTCTTGGTAATTGAAGTATGAAGGCAAAGAAAGGGCAATAAGGTATGAAGATTGATTCTTCTTGAATTCAATTGTGAAGTATGATTTACTTAGATAGTAATACTTCTATGTCTAATGTGTGGTTGTGATGTTGATAGCATGTATTCCTCATCCTTAACCCTAGACTATTGAATTGGTTATGAAGTATGCAAGCATGCTAAGATATGATTATTATATGATTGAAAGTAACTTCTCATGATTATGATTAAGTATTGAGTGAGAGGTTTACTCACTTGTATGTGGTTTTCTAAGTGAAAGGGTAGTTCTCACTTAGGAATACCTATGAGATATTATGATGAGATGTTCACATAGGGGTCTAGAAGAGACTAATGTGATCTTTCATGAAGAGTATTATTATTAATAAATGGAATAAATGTTTAGCACCGAAAGGGAATGTAAATGAGATAGAGGTGTCATGTTTAGTAAGTCCGGCCTCCCACATGGGTTTCTTTATGTTTAGTAAGTACAGATTCCCAAGTTATGTGTTGCTCATGAGATGGAAACCTCCACGTTTAGCAAGTCAAGGTTTCTAGTAGCAATATCCTTGACCCTTAACTATGTGCCCTCATAGGACTATAGCTTAGTGGATCCACCTAGATAGCTATGCACGAATGGTTACACCTTAGGCAAGTGTTAACCCTCTCTTTTCAATGTGGAAGGAGAACACCGGATTCCATGCAGCCCACATGGTCTTATGTTGGTTATTGCACTTCTTTACCTAATGTACAAAGGTAAATGAAAAAGTCAAGAATGTGAAATATTATTAGGGCTTGTCCTAAAGGTTACTACAAAGGGTGGGGGAGGGTATAGGACTTCTCTTATTCATTGCACATGTGGGATTCTAAGGGATGCTCTTAGTAGTGTTATTGTATGATTAAGTTGATTACATGTTATGTATGTCAAGTAATATATGATCTTATGAATCAAGCATGTTATGACAAAGTATGAGGTTATGTTTTATGCATGTAGTAGGTGACTTGATGTGGTGTTTAGCCTTGGATAGGGTTATGGGGTTCTATTCCTGGCATTGCAAAAGTGTTGCTTTGGGTGGCCTATGTGTTGGGTTAATATCATGATTTGGTTTACTTATAATGTTCCATATATGTGCATGTTGAGTTATTCAACATAATGCATTGTTTTGACTAAATTGTGTCTTTTTATACATTGATGATTTTATGCATAGGAACCATTCTTAGTAAATGTGTTTCGTACTAACCCATATTGCTTCCCATTTTCCCAAACAATGTAGGTTCCGGGCATTGAAGAGCTTCTAGGCCACGTTGCAAGGATACTTTGACTTCTTCCTCCAAGTAGTTTGTGAGTCCTCCAAGTTCGAGGATGGTGCATTTTGATCTACCCTAGTAGTAGTGATATTGTCTAAAGACATGCATTTTTTCCCTATTCTTGAAGACATTTGTTGTAAGCCCTATGTTGGAATATGTACTTGTGTAAGGGCTATGCCTAAATTTTGTACTTCGTTTTAGATTGTTTAACCTGAGAAAAGATTAGACTAATTCGTATGTAATGATTATATTGACTACACGAGAAGCTTATGTAAGCTTCATATGCAAGGAATCTAACTAAACTCCATATATGGTATGTGAGAGGGCTATGTATACCTCAATACGTAATAAGTTTTAATTTTTTCTGCATTTTTGACCTATGATGTGTAATGATGAATACTAAGGGCTAGTCTAAGTCCTCTTTGAGGAAAAAGATGCCAGTTACTTCTAGGGGGTGCTCCCCGGTCGTGACAAACTTGGTATAAGAGCATGAGGTTGAATAATCTTAGGATTGATGTCTCACTAAACTACGTCAAGTAGAGTCTTGTTCATGATTGTGAAGCGCACTACAATTATGAATGATAGGCTATGTTATGCCTAGGAAAGTCTAACTTTGTTGGTATTCTTGAAGTCGTGCCTCTATAGTATTAAATCTCCATGTCCTTATCTTCTAATCCCTTTCTTATGATTATTTGCAATGAATACAAGAAGGAACAATGCTCGAAGGGTCGAAGAGGAGAATGTGAATGAGGTGGTTCCCCTTCCAACTTCTGAAAACCCTCAAGTTCCTATTGAAGAAGGGGCTATGTCTAATGTTGAGATAAGGGTGGCCATTCATATCTTAAATCAAGTGTTGAATACTCAAGTTGCTAGGGATGCTAGAGTCCAAGTGAACCCCAATACTAGCACCACCGCATCAAGGATAAGGGATTTCACAAGGATGAATCCCCCTACTTTCTCTCGCTCCAAGGTGGAAGAGGACCCACAAGGGTTTATTGATGAAGTTATCAAGGTACTAGATGCTATGGGGGTGTCTTTTAAAGAAATGGCGGAGTTAGCCGCCTACCAACTCAAAGATGTAGCTCAAGTTTGGTATGAGCAATGGAAGGATGAGAGGCCGGTTAGAGAAGGCTGTATTACATAGGGAGCTTTTAAGACGACCTTCCTTGATAGGTTTTTTCCCTTGGAACTAAGGAAGAGGAAAATCCAAGAATTCATCAACTTATGCCAAGGGGGTATGTGTGTGAAGGAGTATACCCTCAAGTTCACTCAACTATCCAAGTATGCTCTTACTATTGTGGCGGATTCTAGAGCCAAGATGAACAAATTTGTTATGGGGGTATCCGATCATGTGGTGAATGAATGTAGGTAGGCTATGTTGATTCCTAGCATGGACATCTCTCTTCTCATGTTTCATGTCAAACAAATTTAGGAATAAAAGCTTAAACAAGTTGGTAGAGAATTGAAGAGGACAAGGGCCGAAGATACAAATTCTTCTAACGCTAGACTTGAGGTGCAAGATAAGCCAGGGTTCAACAAAAGGTTCCCCAATCAAAGTCCTTCTACCATTCCAAGGGTCAACAAAGGTAAAGGGCCTACACCCAAGCCTAAGGAGGAGAAACGTAGTGGTCCTTATGTTGAGAAGTCTACTTGTGCTAAATGTAGTAGAAAACATTAAGACAAGTGTCTAGTTGGCACGGGAAATTTCTATGGTTGTGGTAAGAGTAGTCACATGAAGAGGGATTGTCCTATGATGAAGGCTCAAGGGAGAGAAAATGCTCAAGAACAAGCAAGTGCTCCCAATCCCGATGCTCCTTAGAAGAATCTCTTCTATGCTCTCCGTTCTAGGGGTGATCAAGAAGAGTCTCCCAATGTCGTCACCGGTATGTTATAAGTGTTCTTTATTAATGTCTATGCTTTACTAGATCCCAGTGCTATCTTATCAGTTGTAACCCCTCTAGTAGATAAAAAGTTCAATGTATTACCCGATGTTCTAATGGAACCTTTTTCGGTTACAATCCCGGTGGGTGACTCCGTGGTGGCTAGAAGAGTCTTTAGGAATTGTACAATATCATGGCCCAATAGAGTTACTCTAGTTTACTTGATCGAACCTGATATGTTTGACTTCAATGTCAGATTGGGGATGGATTAGTTACATGCTTGTTTTGTTTCCATAGATTGTAGAATAAGGATAGTCAAGCACAAATTCCCAAATGAACATGGAAGGGGGGTAATTCAATCCCTAGAGGTTGAATTATTTCGTATATAAAAGCTTACAAAATGATCTCTAAAAGGTTTCTTTATCATGTTGTTAGGGTCAAGGACCTTGAATCCAAAATTCCTCCATTAGAGTCGGTGCGCGTAGTGAGGGATATCCTGGAAGTCTTTCCCGATGACTTACCCAGAGTTCCTTCTCGAACGGGAAATAGAATTCGGCATAGACTTGTTTTCGAATATGAAACCTATTTCAATCCATCCTTACCGGATGGCTCCGGTTGAGTTGCAAGAACTTAAGCTTCAGCTGATGGACTTACTTGACAAGGGTTTCATAATACCTAGTCTTTATCCGTGGGGTTCTACAGTGTTATTTGTAAACAAGAAGGACCCTTACGATGTGCATCGACTACCGTCAACAAAATAAGGTTACTATAAAGAACAAGTATCCTCTCCCTAGAATCGATGATTTGTTTGATCAATTACAAAGGGCAAGCTACTTTTCTAAGATTGACTTGAGGTCGGGTTATCACCAACTTAGGGTGAGAGGGGAGGACATACCTGTCAGAACCCAAAACCATACCCTAGAAGATAGGGTACAATCTTAGATTGTAACCGGCGTCGTCGACCTCTCGGAGGTCTAAGACAAGCCTCACATATCATTCAATGCATTGGCATAGTAAATTTAGCGGAAAATTTAAAACTTTTCATAGAACATCATATGCTAGAAACATCACATCATATATATATAAAACATAAATCATAATACATATTTAGACTCTAAGTCTCTTTGCCATCTTAGACTCAATAACTTTAGAGTACATTAAGGACAAAGCCCTTAAGACATAATACAAGCCTATACATTACTAAAATAGACTTTACTAAGTACACATTAGGACATCCTTGAACTTAAGGATTCCTTTCCTTGAGCTTGGGAAATCACCTATCAAGCTCCTCAATCATAGATCTCCTTTAAGCATTCCATAACCTACACTTTGTGTAAAAAGTAGACAAGAATGGGATTAGCACAAGAACGTACTAAGTATGGAAACTATGAAAAAACATGCATTTAAAAGGGACAATTCCTTTGAAATCATACGTCATGCCATTTTGAGTAAATCGTCATAAAACCTTTATCAATAGCATTTATATCATCCACATACTTCATAGCAACACAATCAAAGGCCAAACATCATAGAAAAGCACATATAGAATTTAAGTACAATTTGAGGTCACTTTACAGTAAACTCCATCACCTTTACAGTGAACTCTTACTCTTAATCCATTAGTCTTCCAAGTAATCCTTTAGGGATACTTGGTGCAATGCATCACCTTAAGAACACAAGAAAAGGCCATACATAGCATCTACACAAGACAACACATGCCATCATAGAAGTACATTAAAACATAACCTAATTACACCAAGACTAAAAGGACATTACAATGAACTCCTAATCATTAGGCACATATACTTATTTTACTTCACATTCAACCATGTATAACCTAACTCATGTCCCCAATCTAGATCCACTAGTGCAATGCACATGTAAGGCCCCATAACCTCACACATGCTTAATGAACCTATCACGAGATCACAACCCTTTACATTCAAATCATATATCAACATGTATAGAGGAGACAACTTCACTTATGTCAACTAATACCATCACCATATAGTCAACAAGATTAATATCATATATAAAGAATCATATCATGCACATCTTCATGATCAATAGACAAATACTATAATGTCATACATGAGGGACACATACATAATCATATGCATTAGGGTACATTCCTAAGACTTCCTAAGGAGTCACTTGTGCAATGTCTAGATGGGTTCATTACTTCCACCTATTCTAAGTAACTTACCTTAGGTCCTCCTAGTTATGATCCTATTCAATTACTTCCATTGTCCATTTTACCTTTAGGGAAATCATATCCTTAACCGACATAGACCATGGGTGCTAATCATGGAATCCGGTGTCATAAAACCTTACACCGATGGAAGGTGGTCTACCGGCCAAAGTAGAACCGAACATGACATAGCTTTCTAGGTGGAAATCCAATAGCTAGTATCCTATGGTGGTAACATCGTTTATGGAACTTGGGGGAAAAGAACCATGTAAATATCAACTCTACACCCTTTATTGGGTCATGAGTCTATCCACCCCGTGAGGACCGTAGTGAACCCTACCTTTCCTATGTTGGAAAGTGTCACTCCCTCATCTACAAGTTCACTCGGTGCTAAGCTAAGTTCCCTTTATTGAAAAGACTTTATTAATATTTATTTATAAAAACATAGACTTATGATATTCATCATTCATATGCTTATAGCATATTCAAGCACCTATCTAATTTTGTAGTATTTTTGGGCACTCCTAGCAAGGCCCCTCTCACTAACTAGATCATCCATGTGTGTGAGTGTATACTTAGATGTGAGCAAACCTTTCACATAACACATAAGGTCACACATATTCATATATTCATCCTTCATATACATAATAACCAAACCTAGGAGTTATCTTATCAAGATACACATGTGTAATGTATAAACAAGGTCCCATACACTTGCCCATACTAGTACACCTATCAAGTCATCCTAGTAAGGGAATACAAATCATACATTCATAAACATCACCTTAACATACATAGTAGTAGACACTAGTGAATATGAGAACTACCTTTCATTTAGACACAATGACTTATACTACTTGTAATATGCATGTAAGTGAGAGTGTGTGTACATTGACCAACATGATCACATAATGTCTATCACTAACTCCTCAAGTCATCCACCCTATTAGATAACATTACACTTCCAAGCACATAGCACACAACACATAATAGCATAGGAGACAAGACAATATATACAATGTAATCAAGACTCCTAACTTTAGCTATTTACACTTTCATATAAGGGGTACCATGGTAGAGGCTATTAACCACTTTAACACATCAATGGCAGCACCTATACAATACCCTAACATGATTATACACATGCTCAAACAATAGCCACACAACCTAATTCACAACTAGAATTGGAAAGTAGGCATAAGCTTCTCATAGTATCATCTTAAGCACATGTTCATAAGTTAATCAATATGCCTTCAAGGCCATAGTCAACACATATATAATGACAATAAACTAAACACCGCCTCCATAAGTGTACCATACCACACAATGCCATACAAGGCTTCATCAACATAACTATAAAGGAATAGAGAAGTATAAGAGTAAAGGAAATAAGCATTCTTACCAAATTTCTCACCCTTTGATCATCATTTATCAATACACCTTATTCATAAATAAAACACATATATGGCAGTAGCTAAATGTACTTTAAACATATAAGAAACCATGTACAAGTCTCCACAAGATTATACCATAACATAATACAACATATCAGCATACTAGAAAAGTAGGATAACATAGATCATTATCTAACTTCCCTTACATTGATTTTAGATCATAGTTCATACATATATAAGTCTAATACAGTATCTAAACTTACAATTAACTATATTGAAATCATGATTACATACTCTCAAGATTAAGGCTACAACATAGGCATTTAGGCATATCGATTTGCTAGAGTGTAGAAGACTTTACCAATACTATGAACTATATAAGGGTTTGATAATCATTCATATTTAATCAATAATATACTCATTAGGAAGTATCTAATTAGATAAGAAATCAAGACTAAATCATGCTTCATCTAATCACAATTCAAGATACATCACCCACTTAGCCTCTTGACTTCATAGCCTAAAGGAATCTATATCCATTCATGCAAGCCCTTCTTAATTTGAACACTTAGGATTTATACCTACAAAATTAATCCATTACATCACCCTAAAACAGTAGCTACAACAGTTCATACATAATCAAGAGTCTACACAATCGATCTCACAATCAACTTCAAGACAACATGTAGAAACATAGGCTATTCATGTTCAAATCTTCATATATTTATCATCATGGAATTATCATCATCAATTCACCATTAATTAACGTAATTAACAATAAACACAAGTAATTCAACGTAAGAGAATCACCAATTAATCAAGAACAAGCCTTTATCACAAAGCCCATACAAAAGCTAAACCAAATTTGGAAGGAACATGGGTTCATCATGCAATTGGAGTGAAAACACATTAAAAACATTGTATTACCTTCAATTAATCATGATTAAATCATTAAAATGTTTTGAGAAAGAACCCATGGCTAGATTGGAAACTTGATCATAAGATTTCTTTGAAAACTTTGAGAATGGCTCTCTAGATGAAAAGATAACTAGAGATGAAGATCACCATACCTTTGTCTACAAGAAAACCTCTAAAACTTCATGATTCATCCATAGAAAATCCATCTCCAAGCAGCTCTTGAGCTTCACCAACAATGGTGTTTTTAGAGAGAACATTTTTGGAGGGAAAGGCTTAAAACATGTGAGAGGATTTTTGGGAATGGGTTTATCACGTTTTAGAAGACTTATATACACCTAAAATTAATTAAATAAACCTATTATAGTCATGTTAGGACGTGGGGTGAATTTCCCATTCACCCCTTTAAGTGACAGCACGCAGGCTGCCAACCTGCATGCACCCGCGACGAGGGCAGTGACGGGGCGTCATGGGCATGACGGGGCATCATGGCCTCCGTCGCCCAAGACTTAGCCAAATAATAGGCTTAGGTCCTGCCCAAGGCAAGTCCCCTTCAACGATACCTGCTCGACGGGCCTTTGGGGGACCAACGATCCGTCGTTGGGTCCGTCAAGGGACACTGCCCAGGCAGTGTCTAGGCAGCTTTGGGGTCCTTCTTTTGGGGCCTCTTGCGGAGCCCTTTAGAAGTCGTACTCGGACGTTTCTAATGATATTACAAACCTTAACATGTTATAGACCTTCCACATAAATTTCATCCAAAACAAACACCTACAAGACGTCCAAGTAGCCTTGACCCCAACATGACATACGATGAACGTCTTAGGGGCTATCTTTCGAACGCCTTGGACGTTCTTGGGCGTTTGACCTCCAAACTTCACGAAACTTCATACAATAACATTATACATAATTTAAAACCATTTCAACACTTATTAGACTCAGTTCATACAATTTAGGCATGCATACACACATGAGGCACATAAGCGACTATTCGTCGAACGTCTTGGACGTCCCTTGACGTTTGACTTCTAAATCACTTCAAACTTTACACACTGACTTTATATCACATAATAAGGCATTTTAGGTCCTTATAACATTAAGACGAACATTCTAGGCTCTAGACACTTTATATCATTTTTGAGGTCTTACAATATCCCCCACTTGGGAACATTCGTCCTCGAATGACACTTAGGATTCTTTAATCACAACAAGGACTTTAATACATATAGGATCAGTTCATCACATTTAAAATATCATCAAATCATTTTAGCACTCAATGCACACGAGCAAGCAAAACTATTTCTCACTCATTCACTAATGCATCAAACACAAAGGTTCTTCTTCATGTTCATAGGATAACATCCTTCTCCTAATCATAACATGATCATTACTCCTTAATTCATTACAAGAAAATCTTTATAAAAAAAAACTACTCATAGGCTGATCATAACTCATACTCAAAGTTACTTAAGCACTCATACTTCAATGCACAAAAACATGAGTTAATTAAGTCGCAAAGATCTTCATTAGTTAGACCTAGTACCATAAAGGTCATACTCATCCATACCATACTTAGTGGTGTACATGGAGGAATGTCTTACTCCCCAACACATTTACATGCATCATGAGTTCACACCTTAGCAAACTGCAAGATCAATTTCTTTAAAAATGAGAAATCTCAACTTTCAATCCAAGACATGCATACAATTTTTTTATTCTTAGTGAAGTCTAAATGGTAAGTCATACCAAGTACATCACAACAAAATAGAAAGTCATTCCACAAATTTCTTTTCTTAACATAATACTCACCCTTATAGTAAGCTTCATTTTGGAAAAATAACACAAATTATAGGCATACACATGAACACTTAGCAAAACATGCTTTCACCTTTCAAGAATGAGCCTACAATTTTGCATTACAAATCATCAAGTCACTAAATTTTCAAGAGAGTCAACATATTTCATGGTAAAAGAGACTCAACTCCCATTACACGGCTAAACAATTTTCCCTACAAGTGACTATTACCAAGTTCCTTGTCTTACCTCGTGAAGTCAGCTTCACAATTAGCACATTAAAATGCAAGTCAACAAGAGAAAACATGGATTTTTAACAAAAACTTCATTTCATACTTATTTGGAAATTCACCATGTCTCCAAAATGATGTCAATCAATTCATACCAATCATATAAAGATCATGCAATTCACACCTTATGCAAGACTATTTTCATGAACAAACATACTAAGAATTCACATTTTCCAATTCAAGTAAGAATAGAAGAACAATGTAGACAATTTCTACAATCCCACTACTCAAACACCATCCCCCACTTAGGGTAAACCCAATTAAGAGCAACTTAACCCAACATATAGAGTATCTCAAATACACAACCTTCATATTCATCACTTAAAGTGATTACTACTTTAGAGGAAATCTTCATTAATTCAATTTAGCAACTCTAAGGCATTCTAAACCTTATCATTTTAGGCAAATCATCCTCAACCATCAATTTTGATCATACTATTCAATTCACATAAGGTCTTTCTACAATGCAATAGACACTAAGGTCATACATCATTAGAGGAAAACAACAAGGAAGTTCATAACACAATAAGAAGTTAAAAACCAATCTACGACTCATCATCTCATAAGATTCTCATCCTTCAATCTAAATAGCAAAAATTCTTTTCCACATTCCTTATCATGTTCATATTCATATATTCTACACATATTTCAACAACATCCAATCAAATGACAATTTAACAAGTTCTCCAAACATGATACAATAAGTTGCCTAGTCTTTATAGCGATCATGCTTCCAAATACTCAAAAGTGCAACATTTAGACATTTGAGGGAACAAGTATGGAATTATAAGATACAAAGCTTTACCAACTCATCCTTCATAAGCATGCATACTATATTTACAACTTAAGTCTCTACAAAATACTCCAATTTATACTAGCAACTCATCAAGTACCACTTATATACAAAGGAAAACAATGCACACCTTTAATCACATACACTCATAGGATAGCATACCTCCATAGGTAGTTATTAAACAATCCAAGTTCAAATCCTAATATTTGGCTCCTATCATACAAAACCATATAGGAATACACAATTTAAGAGAATTCATTTTAACCACCATAACTCCTAGCATGCTTCAACTATATCATGACAAACATCATGCGACATAACATGCTATTTCACATAGATTTCATATATTGCCATAATTGGCATCACATCATCAAATAAGAGATATTTCATACATAACAAGGTAAAATAACCAATCATAATCCTCATAGAGTTAACATGTGCAATGATCAAGTAAAGCTCCATAACTTCACTAAACCAAGTAACCCAACAAGAACTACTATTAGCACCATACTCCACTGATCAATAACCTTCATGCATGGATAGCTCCATATCTTTAGCACAGTAGGCTATTTAAATGATTATAAGCATAGAGATCATCTCATAAGGGCATACACATTTATCATCATACACATACATAGTATTAACCTCTTAAGGTCTCCATCAAGGCAAACTAGTGCAAGACATAGGTAAAGTCCCATACCCCTACCTAAGTCTAGTTAACCCTTCAAGTCGCCTTAGTTAGTATATACATCATCAAGTAAGGACAAGTGTCACCTTCACACATACTCATTCAAACCATAAAACAAAGATAAGCATTTTAAACTCACCTTTTCTCCCTCAAGCATAGAGCAATCTTATCCAAGCAACCATATCTAAAAGACCACCGGATAAGAAAACATAAGAGAGAGATCTTATAGAATTAAGTTCTATGGCACGATATGAGATTGATGAAGAAGGGAAATTCTATCGTCCTATAGCCTCTCGTTCCATATCATGTGTCGCGACTAACCACCAATGATACAAGACTCTACTAGACGTGGCAATATGAGACTTCTTAGAACCTAAAACCGATACATAAACCTCATGCTCTGATACCAAGTTTGTCAGAAGCCGAAACCATACCCTAGAAGATAGGGTACAATCTTGGATTGTAACCGAGTCGTCGACCTCTCGGAGGTCTAAGACAAGCCTCTCATATCATTCAATGCATTGGCATAGTAAATTTAGCAGAAAATTTAAAACTTTTCATAGCACATCATATGCTAGAAACATCATATCATATATATATAAAACATAAATCATAATACATATTTAGACTCTAAGTCTCTTTGCCATCTTAGACTCAATAACTTTAGAGTACATTAACAACAAAGCCCTTAAGACATAATACAAGGCCATACATTACTAAACTAGACTTTACTAAGTGCACATTAGGACATCCTTGAACTTAAGGATTCCTTTCCTTGAGCTTGGGAAATAACCTATCAAGCTCCTCAATCATAGATCTCCTTTAAGCATTCCATAACCTACACTTTGTGTAAAAAGTAGAGAAGAATGGGATTAGCACAAGAATGTAATAAGTATGGAAACTATGAAAAAACATGCATTTAAAAGGGACAATTCCTTTGAAATCATACGTCATGCCATTTTGAGTAAATCGTCATAAAACCTTTATCAATAGCATTTATATCATCCACATACTTCATAGCAACACAATCAAAGGCCAGACATCATAGAAAAGCACATATAGAATTTAAGTACAATTTGAGGTCACTTTACAGTAAACTCCATCACCTTTACAGTGAACACTTACTCTTAATCCATTAGTCTTCCAAGTAATCCTTTAGGGATACTTGGTGCAATGCATCACCTTAAGAACACAAGAAAATGCCATACATAGCATCTACACAAGACAACACATGCCATCATAGAAGTACATTAAAACATAACCTAATTACACCAAGACTAAAAGGACATTACAATGAACTCCTAATCATTAGGCACATATACTTATTTTACTTCACATTGAACCATGTAAAACCTAACTCATGTCCCCAATCTAGATCCACTAGTGCAATGCACATGTAAGGCCCCATAACCTCACACATGCTTAGTGAACCTATCACGAGATCACAAGCCTTTACATTCAAATCATATATCAACATGTATAGAAGAGACAACTTCACTTATGTCAACTAATACCATCACCATATAGTCAACAAGATTAACATCATATATAAAGAATCATATCATGCACATCTTCCTGATCAATAGACAAATACTATAATGTCATACATGAGGGACACATACATAATCATATGCATTAGGGTACCTTCCTAAGACTTCTTAAGGAGTCACTTGTGCAATGTCTAGATGGGTTCATTACTTCCAACTATTCTAAGTAACTTACCTTAGGTCATCCTAGTTAGGATCCTATTCAATTACTTCCATTGTCCATTTTACCTTTAGGGAAATCATAACCTTAACCGACATAGACCATGGGTGCTAATCATGGAATCCGGTGTCATAAAACCTTACACCGATGGAAGGTGGTCTACCGGCCAAAGTAGAACCGAACATGACATAGCTTTCTAGGTGGAAATCCACTAGCTAGTATCCTATGGTGGCAACATATTTTATGGAACTTGGGGGAAAAGAACCATGGAAATATTAACTCTACACCCTTTGTTGGGTCATGAGTCTATCCACTCCATGAGGACCGTAGTGAACCCTACCTTTCCTATGTTGGAAAGTGTCACCCCCTCATCTACAAGTTCACTCGGTGATAAGCAAAGTTCCCTTTATTAAAAAGCCTTTATTAATATTTATTTATAAAAACATAGACTTAGGATATTCATCATTCATATGCTTATAGCATATTCAAGCACCTATCTAATTTTGGAGTATTCTTGGGCAACCCTAGCAAGGCCCCTCTCACTAACTAGATCATCCATGTGTGTGAGTGTATACTTAGATGTGAGCAAACCTTTCACATAACACATAAGGTCACACATGTTCATATATTCATCCTTCATATACATAATAACCAAACCTAGGAGTTATCCTATCAAGATTCACATGTGCAATGTATAAACAAGGTCCCATACCCTTGCCCATACTAGTACACCTATCATGTCATCCTAGTAAAGGAATACAAATCATATATTCATAAACATCACCTTAACATACATAGTAGCAGACACTAGTGAATATAAGAACTACCTTTCATTTAGACACAATGACTTATACTACTTGTAATATGCATGTAAGTGAGAGTGTGTGTACATTGACCAACATGATCACATAATGTCTATCACTAACTCCTCAAGTCATCCGCCCTATTAGACCAAATTACACTTCCAAGCACATAGCACACAACACATAATAGCATAGGAGACAAGACAATATATACAATGTAATCAAGACTCCTAAGTTTAGGTATTTACACTTTCATATAAGGGGTACCTGGATAGAGGCTATTAACCACTTTAACACATCAATGGCAGCACCTATACAATACCCTAACATGATTATACACATGCTCAAACAATAGTCACACAACCTAATTAACAACTAGAATTGGAAAGTAGGCATAAGCTTCTCATAGTATCATCTTAAGCACATGTTCATAAGTTCATCAATATGCCTTCAAGGCCATAGTCAACACATATATAATGACAATAAAGTAAACACCGCCACCATAAGTGTACCACACCACACAATGTCATACAAGGCTTCATCAACATAACTATAAAGGAATAGAGAAGTAGAAGAGTAAAGGAAATAAGAATTCTTACCAAATTTCTCACCCTTTGATCATCACTGATCAATACACCTTATTCATCAATAAAACACATATCAATAAAACACATATATGGCAGTAGCTAAATGTACTTTAAGCATATAAGAAACCATGTACAAGTCGCCACAAGATTATACCATAACATAATATAACATATCAATATACTAGGAAAGTAGGATAACATAGATCATTAGCTAACTTACCTTACATTGATTTTAGATCATAGTTCATACATATATAAGTCTAAGACAGTAGCTGAACTTACAATTAACCATATTGAAATCATGATTACATACTCTCAAGATTAAGGCTACAACATAGGCATTTAGCCATATCGATTTGCTAGAGTGTAGAAGACTTTATTAATACTATGAACTATCTAAGGGTTTGATCATCATTCATATTTCATCAACAATATACTCATTATGCAGTAGCTAATTAGATAAGAAATCAAGACTAAATCATGCTTCATCTAATCACAATTCAAGATACATCACCCACTTAGCCTCTTGACTTCATAGCCTAAAGGAATCTATATCCATTCATGCAAGCCTTTCTTAATTTGAAAAATTAGGATTTATACCTACAAAATTCATCCATTACATCACCCTAAAACAGTAGCTACAGCAGTTCATACATAAAGAAGAGTCTACACAATCGATCTCACAATCAACTTCAAGACAACATGTGGACACATAGGCTATTCATGTTCAAATCTTCATATATTTATCATCATGGACTGATCATCATCAATTCACCATTAATTAACATCATTAATAATAAACACAAGTAATTCAACGTAAGAGAATCACCAATTAATCAAGAACTAGCCTTTATCGCAAAGCCCATGCAAAAGCTAAACCAATTTTGGAAGGAACATGGGTTCATCATGCAATTGGAGTGAAAACACATTAAAAACATTGTATTACCTTCAATTAATCATGATTAAATCATTAAAAACGTTTTGAGAAAGAACCCATGGCTAGATTGGAAACTTGATCATAAGATTTCTTTGAAAACATTGAGAATGGCTCTCTAGATGAAAAGATAACTAGCGATGAAGATCACCATACCTTTGTCTACAAGAAAACCTCTAAAAATTCATGATTCATCCATAGAAAATCCATCTCCAAGCAGCTCTTGAGCTTCACCAACAATGGTGTTTTTAGAGAGAACATTTTTGGAGGGAAAGGCTTAAAACATGTGAGAGGATTTTTGGGAATGGGTTGATCACGTTTTAGAAGACTTATATACAACTAAAATTAACTAAATAAACCTATTATAGTCAGGTTAGGACGTGGGGTGAATTTCCCATTCACCCCTTTAAGTGACAGCACGCAGGCTGCCAACCTGCATGCACCCGCGACGAGGGCAGTGACGGGGCATCATGGCCTCCGTCGCCCAAGACTTAGCCAAATTATTGGCTTAGGTCCTGACCAAGTGAAGTCCCCTTCCACGAGACCTGCTCGACGGTCCGTTGGGGGACCAACGATCCTTCGTTGGGTCCGTCAAGGGACAATGCCCAGGCAGTGTCTAGGCAGCTTTGGGGTCCTTCTTTTGGGGCCTCCTGCGGGGCCTTTTAGAAGTCTTACTCAGACGTTTCCAATGCGATTACAAACCTTAACATGTTATAGACCTTCCACATAAATATCATCCAAAACAAACACCTACATAACGTCGAAACAGCCTTGACCCCAACATGACATACGATGAACGTCTTAGGGGCTATCTTTCGAACGCCTTGGACGTTCTTGGGCGTTTGACCTACAAACTTCATGAAACTTCATACAATAACATTAAACATCATTTAAAATCGTTTCAAGACTTATTAGACTCAGTTCATACAATTTAGGTATGCATACACACATGAGGTACATAAGCGACTATTCGTCGAACGTCTTGGACGTCCCTTGACGTTCGACTTACAAATCACTTCAAACTTTGCACACTGACTTTATATCACATAACAAGGCATTTTAGGACCTTATAACATTAATACAAACATGCTAGGCTCTAGACATTTTATCTCATTTTCGAGGTCTTACAATACCAAAAATGGCTTTCAGAACTAGGTTTGCTCACTATAAGTTCCTAGTGATGTCTTTTGGTCTAACCAATGCCCCGGCGACTTTCATGGACCTTATGCTTGTTTCCTTTGTGATTTTCTTCATTGATGATATCTCGGTATACTCTAAGAGCGAGGATGAACATATGGATAATTCGGGGTAGTATTGCAAGTCCTTAAGGAACACCAACTAGTTTCCAAGTATAGTAAGTCTGAGTATTTGTTAAGATTGGTTGTGTTCCTTGGTCATATTATCTCAATTGAGGGTATAGAGGTCGATCCAAGAAAGAAGGAGGCGGTTAGGACCTTTGACTCAAACCAACATTAGAAGTTTATTGGGTTTAGCCGGGTATTATACGAGATTTCTGGATGGATTTGCATCCATTGCTTTTCTTTTGACTACCTTGACCCAAAATAGTGTTAAATTTGAGTGGCCAAAGTCATGTGAAAGAAGCTTCCAAATATTTAAAGATAGGCTTACCTCCGCCCCGGTATTGACTTTATCAGAGTGTACCAAGGGTTTTGTGGTATATTGTGACGCTTCCCGAGTGGGTTTTGTTTGTTTCCTTATGCAACATGGGAGGTAGTAGCCTATACCTCTAGACAACTCAAGATGTATGAGAAGAATTATCCAACTCATGATCTTGAATTAGCGGTTGTAGTGTTTACTTTGAAAATATGGAGACATTATTTGTATGGTGTCCATGTATGTCACAGCCCGATAGCACACCCTTGAAGATGTGGCACTCTCGGAGTATGACTCCGTATACTTTACCTCTCAGAGGTCTTGTACAAGCCCTTGACATCATTCATTGCATACATGTATAAAAAGTAGTGCGGAATTAAAACTTTTCACATGAAATATCTTAAAAACATATTTAATATTTAAACCATAGAAAGCAATAAGTCCTCAACGTATGCCAATCTTAGACGCAAGAATACTTGGGAAACGTCCCATAAAATACGAAATATAGAATTACTTAGTCTATTACAATACTTGAATAAAAGAAGTATAAAGATAGTTATGCCCTCGAGTCAAGTGAGGACATACTTCAACTTTGCTTGAACCGTTACTAGATTCCAAGCTTACTTCAAGACACCTCTCACCTGCTAGACACACCTTTAGAGATAGACAAAAAGTGTGGAATTAGTACAATGCATGTACTAAGTATGGAATAATGCATAAAATCATAAAAACGGACATTTATGAGAAACATACTCTTTTTTATTAAAGCATCATATTGAAAGTATAAAAATCACATTTAAACACCAAACATCACATTTAGAACACAATAAAAGTCATATGCAATTTATATTAAATAATGAAATCTTACTTTAAGCTTAGAGTGAACTTCACTGTAACTTCACTATAAATTCCAATAAAGCTCACATATCATAATATAACATCAATAACACCTACAAAACACATACATAAACATGAGATCCTCATGCCAAAGGTGATTCTAAGGTTTACTTGAGTGAGTTATTAAGCGACGCCTATACAATCCATTCACACACACCTAAGAGATTCTTTAGAGTACCTAGGATAATATCATTCTCACTACATACCATAACATATATATAATATGAAATTCTCCTTCCAAAGGTTATCAAACGACTTACTTAAGTAATGCAAGAAGAGAACGCCCATACACCCTCTCCAAGCTAACATAAATAATCGTTAAGACTACCTAAGTTTTGATCATGTCTACTTTATCAATCTACTTTCCTATCTAGAGCTATTCTTAAGACTTCCATAGGTAACACATGAAGAGACCATTCTTTTGCCCCCTTCACACCTTAACTAGGAAACACTTAAACCACTCTAGGTAAGTACTTATTCATTTACATGCTTTCTAACTTAAATCATTATCTTCCTTAGTTCATTTAAGAGACATTCAACACATAAGTACATTCAAGTAATGGTCTTGGAGAAGACCTAGGGACTCACTCACTAACATCTTCAAAGCCTAATCGTGCAATGTCTAGATAACGTCCCATACCACCACCTAAACTTCATAGAAATTCTCCAACACTAGTTGGTATCCCATATGATGAGAATAGGCAATAACCGACATAGACCATACTATCTATGCATGGAATCCGGAGTCATGCACCTACTCTGATGGAGGTTGTTCTACTTGCCAATGGTAGAACTAGGACACATCCCATGTAGGCACATGGTTAAGGAATATGAAGGGTTTCTTTGTGCTCTAAGTCATCTTATATAGAGCAACTTCCCAAACTATACTACTCGGTGCTATCCTTTGTTCTCATAGAGTATTTCAATAAACGAGTACATGAAGAGGTTCCACATCTAGTTCACAACCCAATCACATTACACCTTACCAAAGAGGGTCCATTAAGGCTACCTACAATGGCTAAGAGCATAGTTCAATGACTTTCCTAAGGATGATTTCATGTCGTTCCAGCCAACCAACCCTAAGTCCACCATTCACACAAGAAGGATACTATTATAGCTTTCAACTTCAAGGATATCATAAACTTCGAACTAGGTTGGAGATTCCATACAAGGGACCTTCTTAACAATGTTCAAGATCACATATCAATCACACATACAAGACTAAGAAGCTTTATCATACTAAGTCAAGAACTCATATTCACCTTCTACATGTATCAAGTAAGGGACACAAGTCTACCAAAGCAAGACACACACATACTTCACATATAGAATATCATTCTAGAAGCACATAGGCATAACCAACATCATCTATAGGTCACCCAATTCACTACTATAATATCATCAATTTAAGTATCACAAGCATCATATAATCTATCAAGAAACATCATACTTCAACATCAAGTAATCCACATAATGACTACCTTATAGTCTACTAGAGACACACATCATCAACTAGAGAACCCATGCTTTGACTCCACATAAACATATAAATCATCATGACATTCATACTATCCACATATTCAAGTTATAACATGGTAAAGAAATAATACATAAAGTAATGCCGACAAGGCCACATAATGCACAATTCATAAAGTAATGCTGACAAGGCCATATTAGTCAAAAGTATATCACATAAGCAATGCCACCATAAGTGGACCATACCAAACATCATTACTATTTAAAGCCTATACTACACAATATAGAGAAAGGTAGGTCAACATACCATTGATCCAACCTGACAACTTCAATCCATAGCCAATTCATCCAACACAATATACCAAGGCTCTTACAATAGTCATGGTTTACAATTCAACCCAACAATTACAATATTCAGTGAATCAAAGATAATACAACATGAATTTATGAATTTAGGGAAGCTTACTAAAAATTTTGACATGATTCTATCATAATTCAATAACCCTATCAAACTACATAAGAATTCAATAGCATTAAGACAAAATCAAATCACCCACAAAATAGTCAAATCTAGGGTTGCATGAATTGCATGGGTTCATAGAGTTTATAGGTTAAAATCATCGAATTAACATCAATTCAATCAATTTACAATGATTCAAAATGTTTTATGCAAGAAACCATGGCTAGATATCAAAATAGGACAAGTTCATCTTTAATAGACTTTGGAAATCAATTTGAAGTTTGGCTCCTTGAAGAAAACATATTCAAGGATGAATAAACATACCTCAATTGATGATAGACCATGAATTTTATGAATAATTGATGGATAAATCACCAAGAATCTTAAATCCTAGCTCTATCTTGAGTTTTGGCTCCAACGTAGTTCTAGAGAGTTTCTTAGAGATTTTGGGTTTTGATTTGGATTAATGAATTCATCTAAGTGTTTAGGACTTATAAGCCCAATTGAAATATCCAAAACACCTCTAGTAAACCGCCCATTTATTTATTTGGATGTTGGGTAAATTTCTCAATTCACCCCTAAACTTAACAGTGAGCCTGCGAGAATTGTAGACCCAATCGTTGATGGCCCATCGATGGGGCGTCGACCAGACGATGGGCCGTGCTTGAAACCGTTGTCTTGGTAAGAGACTCTTAACTGGAGGCTTACTTTCCACCACGAAGTGCCAACATATGCCCCTCATCGACGAGGCATCGACTGCCTCCGTCGTTTGGGGCTGGCTTTGGTAGCTTGGCTCACATGATGGGTCCTTCCTGAAGGACCCTTAGTTGGTCCTTGGGGAGTTTCACCCGGACGTTTCCAACTCGAATATGTTTGTATACATTTTTATTACCCCTTACATCAATTTCATCCAAAACGAACACGTAAAACGTAACGAAACACACTAAAACACACAAGTACATTTCAAGGCAAACCTTTCGAACGTCATGGACGTTCTTGGACGTTTGACTTCCTAACTTCATGAAACTTCAACCACTGCATCCTAACATCATTACAACCCTATTTAGGACTTCAAAACATCGAGAAACAAGTGTTAGGCTCTAGTTTCACCTAAGTCATTTTAGAGGTGTTACAATGTCGATGTATTTACCGACCACAAAAGTTTTCAAGATGTGTTCATTCAAAAGGAATTGAATATTCGAAAAACAAGATGGTTGTAATTATTGAAGGATTATGACATGAGTGTTCTCTACCACCCCAGCAAGGCTAATGTGTGTGTTTCATGTGGAAGAGTGTAAGAAAGACCTAGTGAAAGATGTTCATAGATTAGCTCGATTGGGTGTTCAGTTGGAAGATTATCCAAATAGAGATTTGTGGTCCACCATAACTCTGAATACTCTTTTGTGGTTGAGGTGAATTCTAAGCAATATCTTGATCCTCTATTGATGGAATTGAAATAGTCGGTCCTTGAAAATTTTAATGAGTCACTCTCCCAAGGGGGGATGGGTTACTTAGGTACCAAGGTATATTTTGTGTACCGAATGTTGATAACCTATGGGGTAAGATTTTTGAAGAAGTTCATGGGTCCCGATATTCTATTCATCTGAGTGCCACCAAAATGTACCGTGATCTTCAAGAAGTCTATTGGTGGGAAGGTTTAAAAGGGACATAGCGAAATATATGTCTAGGTCCCCAAACTGTCAACAAGTAAAGGTCGAGCATGAAAAGCCGAGTGGTTTGAATCAAGTAATGAATGTTCCTACTTGGAAGTGGAAAGACATTAATATGGATTTCGTAGTGGGTTTGCCTCGGACATGTAGGCAAAATGACTCAATATGCGTGATTGTGGATAGATTGACGAAATTCTCTCACTTTATTCTCGTTAAGTCTACTTATTTGGTGGAAGAGTATGCAAGGTTATACCTTAACAAGATTGTGAGTTTTCATGGTATGCCTTTATCCATCATTTCGGATAAAGGTGCCTAATTCACTTCTCGTTTTTGGAGATCTTTTCAAAAAGGGTTAGGTATTCAAGTGAAGCTTAGCACTGTTTTTCATCCTCAAATAGATGGTCAAGCGGAGTGTACCATTTAAACCCTAGAATATATTATAAGATCTTGTGTTACTGAATTCAAAAGAAGTTGGGACGATCACCTACTATTGATTGAGTTCTCCTATAATAATAGCTACCATTCAAGTATTTCCATGGCCCCTTTTGAAACACTCTATGGTAGGAGGTGTCGGTCTCCGGTTGGGTGGTTTGAGGTAGGGGAGTCTTCACTCCTTGGTCCCGAGATGATCTATGATGCTTTAGAGAAGGTTCGGTTGATAAGACATAGGTTGAAAATGACCTATAGTCGGCAAAAGTCGTATGCCGACAATATAAGAAGAGATCTTGAATTTGAAGTAGGGAAAAAGGTCTAATGGAAGATTTCACCCATGAAAGGGGTGATGAGATTTGGCAAAAAGGGGAAGCTTAGTCCCCGGTATGTGGCCCCTATGAGATAGTGAAACGAATCGGGAAGGTGGCTTATGAGTTGGAGTTACCAAGTGAACTAGCCCCGGCTCACCCTATATTTCACGTCTCAGTGCTTAAGAAGTGTATTGGTGATCCCTTATCCATTCTCCCTATTGAAGGGTTAGGTCTAGATGATAACCTTTCCTATGAAGAGGTTCTGGTGAAAATTCTAGATCGCTAATTCAAGAAGTTGAGGAACAAGGAGGTGGTCTCTGTAAAAGTCCTATTGAGGACTCACCTAGTTAGGGAGAAACATGGGAAGCCGAGGCCGACATGAAGTCCCGTTATCCTCATCTCTTTCCTCAAAATTCTAGCCAAAGTTGAGGTTAGTATTCCTCTTAAAATGAGCTAATTAATAATGTTAAATTTGGCTTAATTTGCTAAAATGTGCATAATTATGATAAAGATTCATACTAGAATGGGTTCTGATGTAAATATGCTCTTTTGCTTAGCTTGCACTCATTTGTGACTTAGTGTATAGATGTTTTCATGAAATGGTATGGAGCATGTTTAATGTGTCTCAAAGGAAGTTTTGCATAGGTGACTCTTGATGTTATGTTGAGTTCATGTTGATAATGAGAAGGTAGTTCCTCATGTTGTGAAATTGAGCTCTTATATGTGGTAAGTTGAGTTTTGAGTTGCTATGTGAAATGACATGGTTATGTGTTTATTTGAGTTGTAAATTACTCATATGGTCTGTGAATCATAATGGTTTTATGTTGTTTATGTCGTTGATGGTTGGGCTTCTTGTCTTGAGTCATCCTCTCCCTATAAAGAAATTTTTAATGTCATTCGGGGACGAATGTTCCTAAGGGGTGATAATATAACACTCCAAAAGTTTATGAATTGGTCAAGAGCCTACTAACATTAAATAAGACTCAAAACACTATTTGTAAGCCTAAAATAATGTATTGAAACTAAGTAGGAAGTGTTAGAGTCAAAACGTTAAGAAAGGACCATGACGTCCAGAGAATTATGAAATGTGTGCTAGTGTACCTTGGCATGTTTCATAGAGTTTTGAGAGTCGAAATTTAACGAAATTTGGTTGAAAGGTGCTAAATATATGTTAGGGTGTGTTTAGGTTTGAAAAATCCGGATACGACACCCTAAGGACCACCCTAGGGGTCCTTGAGGAGGACCCATCCATTGACCTCAAAACTGCCCAGTTGACAGTGTGCAACCACGAGCACCAACGATGAGCCGTCGATTGTAGGACGCTCCATCATTTGGGGCCGTTGGTTGACACTTATTAAAAATCCTAAAGAATATCAAAAAAAAAACTCTCTCTCACAACCAACGGAGTGAAAGTACAGGGGCGTCGATGGTGCTACGTGGCATCGATCGGGTCTCGTCGTTTGAGACCCCACTTCAATGTCCTAAAATGTTTTAGTTAGGGGCGGTTAGGGAATTGATTAATTAATTAATTAAGGGCTTAGGTCGGTTATAGTTGATTAATTAAGTACTATATAAGTATACTAAGTCAACTGACTAGCCTAACACCTCATTAATTCCCAAACCCACATCTCTCTAACTTCTCTCTAGCTTCTCTCTTCCCAAACTCAAACCTCCATTGAAGGAACACCAGGGCTGCCAGTAAAGGACGAATTCACCAAGGTTTTCATCCCAAATTCGTGGCAAGATCATCACTAAGGTATGGTTTCTTTCACTCATTGGATTCTTTTACCCAAGAGGCCCTTTCAAAAATGATTTTGAACTTCCCCAAAACTAGGGTTTCAATCTAGACATGGGTTCTCTTTTCAAAACAAATTTGTTATTCAATTGTGATGAATTATAGTCTTTTATCATTGTTTAACTAAATATTGATGGTCAAATGTTGGTAATCACTCAAGATTGTCCCTTTGAACCCTTGTTCTTGCCAACACTCATTATGCCTTCAAATTCTATAATAATTGTGGAAGATGATGACTATACGAATATGTAGAATAGTAATTGCTATGTATTAATTTTTTAATTTACCTAGTTTATTCTTTGGTCATGTATTCTTTGGTAATTGAAGTATGCAACGAAAGGGCAATAAGGTATAAAGATTGATTCTTCTTGAATTCAGTTGTGACGTATGATTTACTTAGATAGTAATACTTTTATGTCTAATGTGTGGTTGTGATGTTGATAGAAAGTATTTCATATCCTTAATCCTACACTATTGAATTGGTTATGAAGTATGCAAGCATGTTAAGATATGATTATTATATGATTGAAAGTAACTTCTCATGATTATGATATAGTGTTGAGTGAGAGGTTTACTCACTTGTATGTTGTTTTCCAAAGTGAAAGGGTAGTTCTCAGTTAGGAACACCTATGAGCTATTATGATGATATGTTCACATAGGATTCTAGAAGAGAATAATGTGATCTTGTATGAAGAGTATGATAATTACTAAAGGGAATAAAGCTTAGCACCGAAAGGGCATGTAAATGAGATGGAGGTCTCACGTTTAGTAAGTCCGGCCTCCCACATGGGTTTCTTCACATTTAGTAAGTGTGGATTCCCAAGTTATGTGTTGTCTCGTGAGATGGAAACCTTCACATTTAGCAAGTCAAGGTTTCTAGTAGCAATCTCCTTGACCCTAACTATGTCCCCACATAGAACTATATCTTAGTAGATCCACCTAGATAGCTATGTATGAATGGTTACACCTTAGGAAAGTGTTAACCCTCTCTTTTTGGTGTGGGAGGAGACCACCGGATTCCATGTAGCTAACATGGTCTCATGTCGGTTATTGCACTTCCTTCCCTAATGTACAAAGGTAAATGAAAAATTCAAGAATGTGAACTATTATTAGGGCTTGTTCTAATGGTTACTACATACAGTGAGGGAGGGTATGTGACTTCTCTTATTCATTGCACATGTGGTATCCTAATGGGTGGTCTAGTAGTGTTCTTGTATGATTAAGTTGATTACATGTTATGTATGTCAAGTAATATATGATCTTATGAATCTAGCATGTTATGACAAAGTATGAGGTTATGTTGTATGCATGTAGTAGGTGACTTTATGTGATGCTTAGACTTGGGTAGGGTTATGGGGTTCTATTCTTGCCATTGCAAAAGTGTTGCTTTGGGTGGCCTATGTGTTGGGTTAATATCATGATTTGGGTTACTTATAATGTTCCATATATGTGCATGTTGAGTTATTGAACATAATGCATGGTTTTGACTAAATTGTGTCTTTTCTCATACATTGATGATTTGATGCATAGGAACCATACTTAGTACATGTGTTTCGTACTAACTCATATTTCTTCCCTTTTTCCCAAACATTGTAGGTTCCGGCCATTGAAGAGCTTCTAGGACCTGTTGCAAGGATACTTGGACTTCTTCCTCCAAGTAGTTGGTGAGTCCTCCATACTCGAGGATGGTGCCTTTTGATTTACCCTAGTAGTATTGATATTGTCTTAAGACATTCGTTTCTTTCCTATTCTCGAAGACATTTGTTGTAAGCCCTATGTGGCAATATGTACTTGTGTAAGGGCTATGCGTGAATGTTGTACTTTGTTTTAGATGGTGTAATGTGAGACAAAAGATTAGAATAATTTTGTATGTATTAATTATATTGACTAAACGAGAAGCCTATGTAAGCTTCCTATGCGAGGAGTCTAAGTAAACTCCATATATAGTATGTGAGAAGGCTATGTATACCTCAATACTTAATAAGTTTTAAATTTTTCTGCATTTTTTACCTACGATGTGTAATGATGAATGCTAAGGGATAGTCTAAGTCCTCTTCGATGACGAAGATATCAGTTACTTCTAGGGGGCTCTCCCCGGTCGTGACACTCTTTCTTCCTGCTCTGAGCTGCTAAAAGCTTCTCCCGAATGAATTTCACTTTCTCTAACAATTCCCTCAAAATATTGGTACCGCAAGGTCTCACCTCAAATGCATCAAACCAACCAATGGGAGACCTACATCTCCTCCCATCCAATGCCTCTAATGGGGCCATATCAATACTCTAGTGATAACTATTGTCGTACGAAATCTCAGCTAAGGATAAGAATTGATCCGAATGACCACCAAAATCTATCACGCACGCACGAAGCGTATCCTCCAACACTTGAAATGTTCACTCAGACTGCCCATTGGTCTGAGGGTGAAATACGGTACTAAGATCCAATCTATTAACTAATTAAGCATGCAGGGTCCTCCAAAAGTT
Organism: Solanum sitiens; assembly: GCA_016801875.1. Taxonomy (NCBI): domain Eukaryota; kingdom Viridiplantae; phylum Streptophyta; class Magnoliopsida; order Solanales; family Solanaceae; genus Solanum; species Solanum sitiens. The sequence goes on from JABWTJ010000287.1 coordinate 641,373, forward strand.
AGAAGTAAATTGCATACCTCTATCTGCTATGATGGAAATTGTAACTCCATGCAATCGAACAATCTTACGGATATAGAGTTTGGCTAGCTTCTCTGCGTTATAAGTCATCTTGACTGGAACAAAGTGAGCAAACTTAGTTAACCTGTCAACAGTTACCCAAATAGAATCAAACTTACCAATGTCTTTGGAAGACCAACCACAAAATCCATTGCAATTTTTTCCCACTTCCATTCAGGAATGGGCTTTCTCTGAAGTGTCCCTCCCGGCCTTTGATGTTCATACTTTACCTGCTAAAAATTTTAACATTGGGTAATAAAATCAACAATGTCAAACTTCATTCTACTCCACCAATAATGTTGTCTCAGATCACGATACATCTTGGTTTCACCAGGATGTATAGAATATTTCGAACTATGCCCCTCCGCAAGAATAGTATGAGTTAAATCATCAACACGGGGCACACATAGTCGCCCCTTAATTCTAAAGATGCCTTTCTTGTCATTCATAGTCTCTTTATTCTCCACGCAATACTATATCTCAAATTCGGCTCAGGATGTCGTCATCAAATTGCTTTTCCTCAATCTTATCAAGGAAAGAAGATTCTGCCTCCACACAGGCCAAAAATCCTCCTTTCTCAAGTATTTCCATCCTCATAAGGTCATTAGACAGAGTTTGAAGCTCTCTATCCAATGGGTGTCTAGAAACCTGCAAGTGGGCTAAAGTACCCATGCTCCCTACTTTTATACTTAGGGCATCTGCCACAACATTAGATTTTCCAACGTGGTATAAAATAGTAATATCATAGTCTTTCAATTACTCAATCCACCTCCTCTGTCTCAAATTCAAATCTTTATGAGTAAACACATATTGTAAACTGCGATTATCTGTTTAAATTTCACACTTGATCCCATATAGATAATGCCTCCACTGCTTCAATGCAAATACAACTGCAGACAACTCCAAATCATGGGTCGGATAGTAACGTTTATGCACTTTCAATTGTCTTGAAGCATAAGCAATTACATTCCTCTCCTGCTTTAGCACTGCACCTAAACTAGAATAAGATGCATCACAATAAACAATAAAATTCTTACCTTCCACTAGCAAGGCAAGAATCAGTGCATTAGTCAACAAGGTCTTGAGTTTCAGGAAGCTTTCTTCACACTCATTCGACCATACAAATGGAACATTCTACTAAGTCAAATTCATTAGCTGGGAAGCAATGGACGAGAATCTCTTAACGAATCGACAGCAGTAGCTAGCCAAACCAACAAAGCTTCTTACCTATGAAACATTAGTAGACCTTACCCAATTCTTCACCGCTTCAATATTAGTGTGTTCCACCATCACTTACTCCGTAGAAACCATGTGCCCTAAGAAAGACAGTGAATCAAGCAAATATTCAAACGTGTAGAATTTGTCATAAAGTATTTCTCCCTTAACAACCCCAATACAATTCTCGGATTCTCCTTATGTTCCTTCCTGCTCATTGAGTATATCAGTATATCATCAACAAACAAAATGAAAAAGAGGTCCAGATATGGCATAAAAATTTAGTTCATAAGGCTCATGAAAGCAGGGGCATTCGTAAGCCCAAAAGACATTACTAAGAATTCATAATGACCATACATGGTTTGAAAAGCAGTCTTTGGAACATTTGTTGCCCGTAGTTTCAATTGATGATAACCGGACCTCAAATCAATTTTAGAGAAGACACAAGCACCATGAAACTGATCGAACAAATCATCAATGCGAGGAATGGGGTACTTGTTCTTAATAGTTACCTTATGTAGTTGCTTGTAGTTATGCACATCCGAAAACTACCATCTTGCTTCTTCACAAATATAACTAGAGTACCCCAAGGAGATGCACTCGGTCTAATAAAACCTTTACCTAACAACCCCTGAAGTTGGGCCTTTAACTCTCTTAACTCAGCTGGGGCCATTCTATAAGGTGGAATGGAAATGGGGCGAGTCCCCGACTCCAGGTCAATACAAGAATCAATATCTCTATCTGGTGGCATACCAGGCAGGTATATAGAAAAAACATCCACAAACTCACGTACTATCGAAATAGACTTGATCAAAGGCACTTTGGAAGTATCATCCCTGAGATGTGCCAAGAAAGCTAAACAACTCTTACTCACCAACCTCTTAGCACGAAGAAAAGAGATAATATGAACTGGGGTAGAAATATAGTCACCCTCCCACACTAGTCGTTCTGTCCCAAGCTTGGCCAAGGTCACAGTTTTAGCATTATAATCAAAGATAGCAAAATTTGGAGAAAGTCAAATCATACCCAGAATTACATCAAAATCAACCATCTCTAGAATAATCAAATCTACATAAGTGTTGCTCCCCACAGAAGTCACAAGGCAAGATCTAACACCTTCTCAACCATCACAGACTCACCAACACGAGTAGAGACACGAATAGGTATGTCAAGCAAATCACAATGCAAATCAAGACCAGTAGCGAACGAGGAAGATACATAAGAAAATGTGGATCCACAATAAAAAAATACAGAAGCAATGCAATCATAGACTAGAAGAGTACCTATGGTACAACATCAGATGTCTCTGCCTCTGACCTCCAAGGGAAAGCATAACAATGGGCCCTATCACCTGTGTGTCCATTGCCCCTACCGGTCTCCTCTACAGTAGTTCCAACCTGCCCGCCACCCTCACTGAACTGGTGACCACGATTACCTTGGACACCACTTCCTCCAGAATGACGACCTCTACCATGACCACCTCTACCTCTAACAACTGGGGATATGCAACTCTACTTTGGACAATATTTCCTAATATGTCCAGCCTCTCCACATCCATAACAAGTCTTGGAGTCGAGTGTAGGTCTTTTGAAGATGAAGAAGTGTGTAGATAACCTTCAAACTCAAAAAAACACTAACTGGTCTGTGAAGGACCCTCAGCGGAAGCTTGCAATGAAGACTAAATAGGACGGGCTGGATAACCCCTTAAACTCTGCCCTCTGGAGTAACAGTCACTAAACTCACCTCTCTTACGGAACTTCTTACATGTCGACACCTTGGTGAAGTCATCCGACTTCACCCCCTTTACCTCTATCACAAAATCAACCACTTCCTGAAAGGATTTTGCAGCAGCAGCTACCTGTAAAGCTAGAATCTGTGAATATGACCTCAATCCCTTCACAAACTGGCGAATCCGCTACTGCAGACTGAAGCAAAGCTGAGTGGAATACCTGGATAATGCACTAAATTTTGCCTCATAAGTTGCAACAGACATCCTTTCCTGCTCTAGGTTCAGGAAATCATCTCTCCTCCTGTCCCTAAAGTCCGGGGTATATACTTCTCCATGAAGAAGCTAGAAAATGTTGCCCAAGTCATAGGTGGTGCCTTCGCTGGTAAACACTCGACATGAGACCTCCACCATATTTTGGCGACAAAATCAACACCAAATGGCTCCACTATGTCCATCTTATGTAACAACTCATGACAATCAACAATGAAATCATAAGCATTTTCAGATTAAGTACCCTTGAAGATTGGATGTTTAAACTTTAAGAACTTAATAAAAAGATCATGTTGATCACTGGTCATTATAGGCCCTGTAGTGAACCGAGGAAACGTTCATGTTTCCAAGGATGCATCCATGCGGGAAGCCACAATAGTTGCGTGTTGTACTCCCTGAACATGAGGTATTGGTGTAGAAAACACGGGGCATGTATGGCCTTGATCACATAACCCGATGAGATAAGTGAGGACCTAATTAATAATCTTCAGGGTAGGTTTGGGTGGTAATTCCTTCTCCTGAATATGCTCATCTTCCCCTTCATCACCCTCTCTCACTACCTCTTCAGTCGGTGGAGCAGTCACCACTCTATCCCTAGCTGGACCAGGTGTTTGTCCTCTTCCTCTAGTGGCCCTTCTTTCGCGACCTCTACTACGACCTCTCGCCACTGCTCCCTCTCGAATTGCAGCCCCAATGGTTGACTCAGACATACCATGTCTTGTCGGTGTTGGTGTTGGCACAGTTATTACTCTAGTTCTGACCATCTGCGAAATAGAGTGAAGAAGGCCAGGTACCAATTTGTATCACCTAAATACCAATTCGATCCAAGTAATATCACGAAAGAAAGAAAAATATGAGTTTTCCTAAACTCATATAGCCTCTCAAATAAATGTATAGGTGTCCCAGTACCATTACGCAAGACTCTACTAGACTTGTCCTTGTGTGATGAGATCATCTAACCTAATGCTCCGATACCAAGTTTGTCATGACCCAAAACGAGTCATGAGTGGCTCCCACACTTAACCTCCTAAGTGGGCGAACTAAGGAATCTAAACCCCAACATATATCAATAATTCAACTACGAATACCAACAAAATGTGGAAGCTCAAAACTTATTGAAGTAACCAATCAAATAAACATCTGAAACCTAACACTTATCATCACCAACATCTGAAAGTCATCACATCAAGGACATATGTTCTCAAAATACCAAGTCTAAGAGTAATAAGACACCAAAATTGTCACGACCTAGATTCTGGAATCCGAATTACAACCGGCGTCGTTGATCTCTCAGAGGTCGCAGACAAGCCTCTTCTTGCATTCATCACATTCATACGGTTAATTTTAGCAGAAAATTTAAAACTTTTTGTTTATAGTTGAGGTTTACATAGACATCATATAAACGCATATTTGAAAGGAAGTTCATTGTTCATACATCAACCATCTACTTATAAGATCATGCAACTTGAAAGAAATGGAATCTCATGTCATAAGTAATACTTGCCAAAACGGCATCATTACAAGCGTCTGAATAAAATAGGAAAGAAACACTAGTGGAACCTACCCCACTAGTTCAAACCTACTAGTAAGCAATTTTATATAAAGGAAGGTATCCTCGAATGCATGAGGACCTACCAAGTCCGGATGAAATCTCTGAGTCCGAACAGCTGCAATGATACCCTCAACGTCCACCTGAGCCTGCACCTAAAATAGTAATATTGTATGGAATTAGTACACACTTGTACTAAGTATGGTTACATGCAACAACACATAACGGTAATGCATGAACAAGTATGGCTCTTCCTAATCAACATGCTTTTTTAAAATGCCAAGTCTCTTGACTTTGACTATTTCGTAATAGGAAGGTCATGCCATGAATATGTCATACATCATACACACATAGGTTCACATAATATATATTTAATGTTTTATATAGTATACATTTCATTTCCATGAGACTTTGGAATCATGGAGGTAGCATTAAGACATCTCAAGTGAGGGCCCAACATATGTGATCTCAATCCGAGGGTCTCCTTTAGCAAACACAGAGCCTGCACCATTCGTTCATTTGTACTTCACATTATTCATTTCATTCATTCATAGACTGATGTAAAAACCAGCTATACCTAGGATGTAGTTTAAGACTCTCATCGGGATCATGAATTGCAATGACCAAGAATGACCTAATGTCAATACTTGAATCCAGTCTCACCTCCTGATTATCTTGCACAAACACCTTTGCTATCGTTCATTTCACTATCTTTCATATTTTGAGGAACTTCAACCTTAACCGGCATAGATCATGTGAGCATCATGAAATCCGGTGTCTCCCCCACACCGAAAAGAGGTGGAGTCACTTGCCAAAGTGAAACCAAAACATGCTAGCTTTAAAAGTTCGAACCAAGCTAGTTCCCTATGTTGGCAACATAGTTCAAAGACTAGGATATTTAGGGAGACCCATACCCACCTTGGTGGACAGTCTCATCTCATGAGATTTATGTGAACCTCCGCCCTTCCCGAAGGAAGGCATCACCACTCAGAGCTAGCCTATCGGTGCTTAGTATAAAGTTTCTATATACATTTAACTCATACATCATCGAAGCTTGATTCTTAGCATGTGGTATTCATAGCTCATTAGATGATTTCTCATCTCTTCTTTACGTATTAAGTGTGAATTTTCCTTACACTTACATATAGAATGTGATTGAGACTTGTCTCTTAATGTTCAACACTCTCTTAGGTGAGTACTTTTGGTGACCTTTACTTAGGCTTGGTTGAGACTTGTCTCACCATTCATCTTATCCTGTTATCATGTTGTCACTATTTTCATTAGCATCATAGTATAATATAATTACTCACATCATTACGTGAATGTTCATTTAATAATCTTACCATTAACTCATGGTCTTACCCAATTAGGGTTACTCATAATTGACTAAGTGTTTCATGACAATCTAAGTATATGTTGTGTAAGACTTATGCATTTTACACATGCATCCAAGGGACCCAAGTTTAATCCCTAGTGACTGCATTTTATTTCATTTTAATGTGTCTCACAATTTCAGTCAAGGGACCCATGTTCGAATCCCTTAGGCAACACTTTATTTTTTATTATTTAGAGTGCTAGATGACTTCACTCATTCGGCCAAGAGGATATGGGATCGAATCCCAGTGGCCTCAATCATTATTATTTTATTTTGGTGAGAGATTTATGTATCTCACACCCTTGGCCAAGGAGCCGAGTTCGAATCCCCCTTCCCTCACTATTTTCTTTTTCTTTTAATTTCAGGCTTCTTTCAACCTGCCCATGTTCGAATCCCCTCTCTCACCCTATTTTCTTTTCTTTTATTTTAAGGATTAATCTCTTAGTATTAGGAACTTAAGGTCTCGAGTTCCACCCTCAATGGCAGCATATATTTTTCTTCATTTTTACTAGTGAATAGCCGAAACTATACTCCATTAACATATGCCTTTAATTCACTTTCTTTGCATTTAGCTTAGGCGTTTTATCTTAGAGTTTTACATAAACTTTTAACCAATTCGTTAACGAATTTACTTTTATTTTCTTCTTCATGAACATCACGATGTCATCATTATATGTTAATAACACAACAAATTCATAGAACCTAATTCACTACGTTCTTGAAAATAATCTTTGATATGCTTCTCATGATATTTAGCGTCATTGTGTACATAAAACATACATACAGTTGGACACACATAAAATGATCATACGCTCTCCAGAAACATCACATTACACACAATTACAAACGTTCCTAAGATTGTCTATCAGCAAACATACCAACGCATGCATCACTTTTCAGAGGATCTAATGACAGGGGCATGCAACGGCAACCTTAGTTATTGGAATACGGACTGAACCTTAGGGGACTCTTGGAAAAGGGACCAAGAGAGAATAAAACCCATACCTTTTTAGCCTTTACAACCAGCCACAACCACACGCCTCCACCCACACACAAACCTTTCTTCCGAGCTTTGATTCTTGTTGCCAAGTGAAGTTCTTTACTTATAACATTTAGGCGTACGAATTTTTCCTTTTGTTTTTGATGGATGCAGCCAAGAATACATTTACAACAGTGAGTATACGTTTGTTTTCTGTTTTTGAATTGTAAAATAAAGCTGAAAAACGTTTTTAGAAGAGATAATGAATTAAGAGTTGACATGAAGCACACTCCTAGTGGGAGTCATGCACCCTTTTTGTGGGAATTGTTGTTGACTTATTCAACACAATAAAAATGGTAAAATCAGATTATAAAATATATATTAAGTTATAATAAAATATTTATTAAGTTATATATTATGCCACCAACTCGGCTTGAACCCGAGTGTGGAGGTAAGGTCAATCTCGGGTTTGACCACCGAGATTTGACTTTTTTGGCTCATTAATATCTTTATTTAATTAATTAAATATCAGCCTAGGGTAATTACTATACTACCCCTAACCCCAAAATTACCTTTATACCCCTAGAACCCTTAAAACCTAGGACTAACCCTCTAAGTCCGGTTAAGACTCATCCGGGTGAATCCTAGTATTCGGGTACACTATATGGCTGGAACCAACTCTGCCTAGCTCAACTAACTTACCAAGTTGGTTGGCTTAGCTGGTTCATAGGTTCAGAGGTCTGGTTCCACGCGCATCAATCCGTGTGAATCAAGTCTAACCTAGGCATTCTATGTACGTTTAGGCCTTACTTAGCATAGTCGTTTTCGGGTTGTCACAAAAATAAGTTAAAAGATAGTTCATGTCCAAAATTTAAGGACATCATTCCATGAATAAGAGAAACCAGCACGAGCTAGAAATAATAGCTCACCCCAAAATCTGATGTGCTGGAGACACGCTAGAGTTGAGGTCGAATCGAAGTCAACGGTACACTTGCTACACTCCACACAAGAAAAAGAAGCAAACACAAGTAGGGGTTAGTACAAGGAACACGTACTGAGTAGGTATCATAGGTCAATCCAAAATAGAAACTAATATACAATGAATAATAGTATAAAATCAGCTATGACACTTAAAAGGTGACAAGCGACAAACAACATTAACAAGCTACAACGGAAGCCAGTACACAATAACTCACAATATCCAGCACACATATGGGGACTCATGCCTCCACACCACACTCGTTTGGGAAAAGAGTTCTTTGAGATTGAGTACATTAAGTTATTTCAATATCTTTTTTCTTTAATGTTACTGTGCCAGAACGTGACACTCCAATCCAACAATACCGTGTCGTAACGTGACACTCGGATCCAATAATATCATTAATTTATTATTTGTTATCACCACTTTCAATTCATCAACAATATTTCACCCAGCCATTTTTATTCAAGGCATCACTTCGATAGACAGGGTTCAAGATTATAAGTTTCACAGTCTCAGGATTTCAAACCAAACACAAACCACACAATCAAGTACATAACAATCTTCACAATATAACTCAATTGCATACCAATCACTATAAAGAGTCTATCTATAAAATAGAATAAACCATAACCTACCTCCACCGAAGAACCGAAGCTAAACAAGCTACTTCTCCAACCCTTTTTCTTTCCTCAATTCCTCTAAACCTTTCCAATCTATCAAGTATATATGCATAATTTGTAAGTTAATGAGTCTATAAACACACATATTATTTTATGTCTAGACGAGACCCAAAAACTCACCTAATTCCATAATTAATTTCCTAAAATTTAAACCTAAGGGTGAGTCTCAATTTCTCCAATTATCATATTTTTTTGTAGTATTCAAACGATACAATACACCTAATAATTAATTGCCTATCTGAATGAATTTAAACTTAAATCAAACTTATAATGCTATACGGAAATTTCCAACACGGAATGAAGTGAAAAGGGTTGTTGACATTACCAACGAAGAAGGACGAACAAATATATACATTAATTGACCTATATATAAATTTGATCAAACCTAATGATTGGTTATTATTTTCATTAAGTAGACGTCGGAGCCTTTTTTAAGCCTTCTGACTAATGTTCACTACAATTAAACAAAGAAGAGAATTAAAGCCATTAAGAAAATACTTCATAATTAATGCCTTCAATGAATTTCACCCAACTTTTCCAGTGAACAATTTATACTTAAACTCATCTCATAGAAATTCAGCATACACCTTAACATTTATAAACTAATATACTCTTCCCACCAATCTCCATGAAAAGAATTAATAAAGAAACTTACCGCTAAACGAACCCACACTTGATCTTTGATGTAGCCGCACAAGTAAGCTGTCATTCTCACTTTGTTTTTACGCGTCTATATTTCTTCTTTTCTACAGCTCAGTTCTCACCCTAATTATCTTATAACCAATTATAAAATGTGGTAAAAGTGACCCACTATTTATTTTACTATTATTTCTTTAACCACCAACTAAGTAATTATTAAAACTACCCCACTAATTTCATAATTATAATCACAAATAGTCCAAAATACCCATTTGAATTTATCGGAAAGTATTTTATGAAATAAAAATATATAGTACCAAAAAGAACCAAAAAGGGTCGTTACAGTATTATATAGAGATACAGATTTAGATATAGATATTGACACAACCCAAAACCAGTCGTGAGTGACACCCACACTTAACCTCCTAGGTGTGATAACCAACAAATTTAACCCCAACTCACAAAATACAAGTATAATGTGGAAGCTCAAAATCTTACTAAATATCATTTCCCACAACCTGAAAGTAATCACATGAAGGACGTCTAATCTTCAAATACTAAGCCTAAGAGTATTAAAGACACCAAAATAAATTAATAAAATAATTTATGTCCAAAAACTAAGGACATTATGTCATGACCAAAACATTCCACACGATCTTGAATGAATATCTCACTCTTGAACCTGATATGATGGAGACTGTCTAGGGTTGAGGGAAAGTCGAAGTAATTGGTAAACTCATTGCACTCCACAAAGGAAAAAAACAAAAAAAAAAACAAGTAGGGTTCCGTACGGGGCAACATGTACTAAGTAAGTATCAGCGGCCAACCCAAAATAGAAACTAATATACAATGAATAATAGTATAAAATCAACTATGACACTAAACAAGTGGCAAGCAACAAACAACATGAATCAGTGACAACAACACTAAAATAAGTACAAAATCAATCACAAAATCAAGCACACATATGGGGGCTCATGCCTCCAAACAACACTCATTTGGGAAATGGGTTCTTTGAGATTGAGTACATTAAGTTAATTCAATATCCTTTTCCTTTAATATTACTATGGTAAAATATGACACTCCGATCGAATTATACCGTGTTAGAATGTCACACTCCGATGCAAAAATATCATGTGAGAACGTGACACTCCGATCCAAAAATACCGTGTCGGAACATGACACTCCGATCCAAAAAATATTGTGTCAGAACGTGACACTCTGATCCAAAATTATTGTGTCCTAACATCACCTAAAAAAAATTCATATAACCACGCTAAAAAAAATAGTAGAAAAGCACATCCTTAGATACTCGCAAGTCGTTATTACTATATAAAATTTGCTTAACCAATAATCTTGTAACATAGTTGCATCTCAATCATAGTTCATCACGAACTCTTACTACCATCAACTTAGTTACCCCTTGTCATCACCACGAAGTGAACCTTTCCTCGACCTGATACCTTAAACTTAGTTATACCAATCAAATTCGAGGGACAAACCCAATTTTACACTCACTTTTTTACTAAAATCTTCAATTTACTTCACCCAAGTATACTCACTAGGACTTTCTTTCCTGATAAGTTTGTCATTTTAGTATCAATCTATTCTTTGAAGCTTAAGATAAAATCACCAACCCTCATTCAGAACCCTCAAGATATATCTCACAACCTAAATTTATTAAGATCCTACCAAATATACACCACTAAAATCTTCCTTACAAATAATGGTTAACCCAAGCGTCCGTAGTAACAAATAAGTTGGTTTCTCAAATGTGAATGCAACACTGAATCTTATTATTTGACCATGTCATACAACTGGTAACTCCTTAAGTAGTTAGTATTCTTATTTGACAATCGACGTATTCATTGTTCACATTACCCTAGTACTGCCACACCGTGAAATTCCGTAAGATACCTCATAAGAACACATCATACCTATTGATAAGATCGTACGCAAATATCCCACACATTTCTACCCCTTGAATAACTGCAAAACATTATCAAATATGTTCTTTGTGTAGAACAAGCAATTTGCATTCTTTCTTAGATCAAGTCGATAACAAAGGTAACACACTTCATAAATCTAACAAGTAAGTATTGGTGCTATTATAGTAGTCGTATCATTACTCTCTTTAATATACAAACAATCCATAGAACCGTAGTAAATATTCTAAACTCAGTTGGCGCACCCTAATTTCATCATTCGCTAAACAACCCATACACGTTATGAAAATTTTACTAACAATATTTTCTAAAGTAATGGTGTTCATTTTCTAGTTGTCCCTTACAAGACTTCTTGCATGTTGACACATAACTAGATAAAGTACAAAATTCAACCTCATACGTTGCAACACCTATCTTCCATTTCTCTATATTTAGAAAATCATCTCTCCTCCTATTGCTCAAAGTTTGGGGCATAGACTCCTCTAGTAAGAATCTAGAAAATGTTGCCCAAGTCATAAGTAGTGTTTTGCTGGTTGGCATTAAACATGAGACCAGTACCATATTTTGGACGTCTCTATAGGACTGCTATGTCATCAACTCAACATCAAACCACTCTACGATATCCATCTTACGAAATATCCCATGAAAAGAAACAAGAAAATCATAAGCATCTTCAAATTCAATACTCTTGAAGACTGAGGGTTTCAACATTTAGAACTTAATTAAGAGATCTTGTTGGTCACTAGTCATTAAAGTCCATGTAATAATTCGAGAAAATATACCTATTTTCCAAGGGCATATTTTTATCCTCTTTTTGGTGTAGCTATTCAACTTCTCTCTAGTACTAACCATATGTGATATGGAGTGAACAACTTCAGATATCAATTTGTATCACCTAGATACCAATTGAGTTCAAATAGTAGCACGAAAGAAAAAGAGAATGAAGTTTCCCTAAAGTCCTATAGCCTCTCAAAGAAAAGTAAAGGTGTCACCATACCGTTCCGCAAGACTCTACTAGACTTGTCCTTGTATGATGAGATCACCGAACCTGAGGTTCTGATACCAAGGTTGTCATGATCTAAAACGAGTTGTGCGTGGCACCAACACTTAACCTCCTAGATGGGATAACCAAAAATTTAACCCAACTTACAAAATACAAGATAATTCGGAAGCTCAAAATATTACTAAATATCATTTCCCAAGACCTTAAAAGTCATCAGATCAAGAACATCTAATCTTCAAATACTAAGCTTAATAGAATTAAAGACACCAAAATAAATGAATAAAATAATTTATGTCCAAAACTAAGGACTTCATGTCATGAACAAAAGAATCCACACGAGCTTGAATGAATATCTCACCCTTGAGCCTGATATGCTGGAGACCGGCTAGAGTTGAGGGTAAGTCGAAGTCATTGGTACACTCACTGCACTCAACAAAGGAAAAAAACAAAGAATAACACAATTAGGGCTCAGTATAGGGTAACATCTACTGAATTGGTATTATCGTCCAACCCAAAATAGAAACTAATATACAATAAATAATAGTATAAAATCAACTATGACACTTAACAGGTGGCAAGCAATGAACAACATGAATCAGTGACAACATTACTAAAGTAAGTACACAATCAATCACAAAATCAAGCACACATATGTCTCATTCCTCCACACCACACTTATTTGGGAAATGGGTTCATAGAGATTGAGTAAATTAAGTTAATTCAATATCCTTTTCCTTTAATGTTACTTTGTCGGAACGTGACACTTCGATCCAACTATATCGTGTCGAAACCTAACACTCTGATCCAATTATATCGTGTCAGAATGTGACACTCCGATCAAAATACCGTGTTAGAACATGACACTCCGATCCAAAAATACCGTGTCGGAATGTGACACGCTGATCCAAAAATACTATGTCGAAACGTGATACTCCGATCCAAAAACACTGTGTCAGAACATGACACTCCGCTGCAATAATATTATTAATTTATTATTATTATCACCACTTTTCAATTCATTAATAATATTTCATCCATCCTTCTTTATTCAATACATCACTTCGATAAATAGTTTTCAAGATTATAAATTCCACAACCAAGCTACACAATCACACAATCAAGTGCATAGAGAACTTCACAATATCATTCGAAGCATATCAATCACTATTAAGAGTCTATCTATCAAATAGAATAAACCATAACCTGACTCCACCGAAGAACCGAAGTCAAGCAACTACTTATCCAATGGTTTTCATTTCCTCAATGCCTTTGAACCTTTCTAATCTATCAATTATGTATAACTCATAATTAAACAAGACTATAGACACCCATATTATTATAAAAACCTTCCTAATTTTTTATGTCAACTCCCATATTTCTCAAATTACAAGCCTAGAGTTAAATCTTTATTTCTCTGAATAACATAACCTTAATGTTATTCAAACCATACGATACACTTCTTAATTATCTATCTCAATATATCAAAACTTGAATTACAATATGATAACTAAAGAAAATATTTAACTATTACAAATTAAACCAATTGGTAACTAAAACCAATGGCGACAATGATAGGATACAAACACAATCATTTAATGCCCAAATGATTTTCTAAAAGTCAAATGCATAATATCAACTCACCATAATGCATTGACTTTCGTTTATGATCAATGTTATATAGATTTACGGTAGTAGTAACTTCTTGCAATTAGCCACAACACCTATTCTATATTCTCTCTTTTAATTTTCATCTAATAGATGAATATTACATATAACTACTCACCCTACCATTAATAATTTAATATGAATAGGATGATCCTAAACTTGTTGAGGTTTTACTTGATGGCACCGACGCAAGTAAGGTTGTTTTGTTGTTATCTACTTCTTTCTTCGAGGGTTTGAGCTACAATGAGTTTTTATTTGGATACAATAATAATAATAGCCTCCCTTTAATTTAACTTGACTTTTATTGCCCTAATTGTATACATAATTAATTACAAAGAATGGTAAAAAGTGACCCATTATTAATTTTAATGTTATTTTCTTTAATCACCAACTAAATAAATTATTAAAACTTACCCATTAATTCTATAATTGTAATTACGAATAGTCCAAAATATCCTTTTAGAATTTATCGGAAAAACTCCTTTATGAAATAAAAAGATTTAGTACTCAAACGACCAAATGGTTTGTTACAGATATATAGATTGATAGTGGAAAAATAAACTAATGAATGAGAGTAATTGTCTCTTGTCTTTGATTTTGTTCCTAAGGTCTCTTTGAATAGTATGTTATGATTGAGATTTTTTCTTTAACCTCAAATAGATATTAAGCAAACATTGAAAATGATGCCAATAAAAAGTAAAAAAAGAATTGAAACGGAAAAAGATTAAATGCATATATTGAATATATCTTTACCATATTCCTCTCTAAAACTTTAAAACACTAAGCTTTTATTTATTTTATTACTCTTTCCCTAATTTTCTTCATTGTCGTTACTTCAGCTAATATAGAATTGAGTACTGCGGTCATTCTCCTACAAAATTAAATACAAACTTTTTCATGATTTTAAACAAAAAAACACTTCAAAAATAAAATCAAATACAAAAATTTTCATAATTTTTCACAAAAAGAAATCACAAGAAGCAAAAAGAGAGGAGAAAAAAAAAAGAGGCAGAGAAGAAGATGCCAACCCAAAAATTCCAACAAAGTATTTGAATTGATACGCCTTTCTTATTTTTATAATATTTATGTCAATATATGACCACAAAAAATCTGTAGATATCATTTTTATTTTTTATTTTATGATGAATATTAAAAGTGATAAATTAATATATATTTTTATAACAACAGAATTGCATATGAAATGGTGGGATGATAATAACTACTCTTGATATACCTTAATTGTATGCATTAAATTTTTCTATAATAACATAAATTACTGGGCTGGTTCATTCTAGTTATGGACGTGGAATGGGCTTTGCTGCAATTTTATATAATTTGAATTTAATAGGTGACATGTCGGTTGGTGCTAAACAATTAAATTGTGGGGTATTTGTTTTATCATTTATTAAGCTATTATATGGAGGGGAAATTAGGAGCAGTATCCAAAAAAAATGAGAGAAAATATAATTGCAAATGGTGGTCTTAGAGGCATGTCATATCAATAGTCTCATCAGGGGCGGACCCACATGGTGTCCGCAGGGTGCTCGAGCACCCATTAACTTCGTTACGAAATATATATATCTATGTAGAAATTGATAGGTATTTGTATAAAATTAACATAGAGCACCCAATGAATAAATGATATAGTTGGCCCAATGGTTCTTGGAAGGGTAGTTAAGACTCTTTTAGCCTTGTTATCAAGGTTCAAATCTCATTGTTAACACGGTTTTTTATATTTTCACTTCAGAGCACCCACAGGCCACAACCTTAAAATTTTAGATCCGCCACTGAGTCTCATCATTCAACTATATATATATATATATATATATATATATATATATAAAGAGAGAGAGAGAGATTTGGAGGAACTTAATAAGAAAAATATTATAAAATCCAAGAAAGGTATATACGTATTTTTTATTAATTCTTGTCCTTTTTGGGTCATAAAACTATGCTCATTTAGCAGCACTACAGAAAAGACAAAAGGATTACATTTTTTTTATATATAAATTTAAATGTGTAATAGTCTTATTTTACCATGTAATTAATCTTAATTATTGTTGAAATGAGTTAGGCTTGGGTGAAAATTGAGCCTAAACTAAAGGGGAGATGAAAGGTAATTAAATTTGGGTTAATGGACAACTATTGAGATACTTTGGGCTAGGCTATAGAATTGTAATTATTTTGTATTTCTTGTACTTTCTCCTTTTCGTTTTTGTCACTGCGATTGCCTTTTTTTTCTATTCGGACATTCCAGCCCTTTTCTCTATTTTATTTCCAGCCGTTTTCTCTGTTTTATTTTTTTGGAAAAATTAAACAAAATATCCATTAGGTTATACTTCTTATACAAAAAATAGTCAGCTTTAAAAACAAGTTATTTATTAGATATATGGACATCGACACTTATACTTATAAGATTTAGCCCGCATTATCGTCTTGTTTTTGCTTCGCTTCTCCTTGCAACTTCTTCTTCTTCTTTCTATATTGATCTTTATTAAAGTTAATATTCTTCATCTTTTTACAACTTCTTATTATTATTATTTTTACTGTAAATTCTTCCTCCTCTTCTTCTTTTCTCTTTTATTCTTTTAAAAAATTGACACATCGCAAATGTGAATTGTTTTGAGAAATTATATATCAAAAGACTTTGAAACATCGAGAAGATTTCATATTTATAATATATGACTACTTCGAGGTGATTTCAAGTTGATTTAGATTGAATAGTCGATGTACACTTTACCTATAGTGAAGATATACTTCATATATATTTAAGCTATACTCAGTTTTTTAGAGTGTATAATAATAATGTATAGTTAGTGTATAGATCATGTATAAGTTGTATAGTCAGTGTATACATTTTATGATATTTGGCCAGCTATATTGTATAATCAGTGTATAAGCAAGACAAATTGTATAGTCAGTGTATACTTTCTATGACTTTTGACTATTTTTTTATGTAAGTAGACATGATGATGATATTTATTGTACACTGATAACTTTATCATATATATTTGAAATTAATCGTTCTATAATGCATTGTATAAACAATGCATATAGATGTATGTATATTTTTTATACATAGATATACATCATATATGCATGATTATATACTATGTGTACCGTACTGATATATTTCATTACTATTTATACAGTACTGATACATTATACGTACCAAATCATTATCTATACGAAAGACAATTGTTTTTTTTTTGTTTTGATTCATATTCTCTTTCATGACTCACTTTCTCATTCTCTTTCTATCATTAGTTATAAATAGACTAGAACATTCTCTGGAACAAGTCATAGAGGGATACTTGGATATCACTAAATAGTCATACAACACACATCCCAACTTCCAAGTTTAACTAAACCCAAGCAATGTCCAAAAACTCTCATTTCTTTCTTTCTTGGTCAATAAGTAAGCATTTTTCCAACACGTCTCTCCTCTTTTTTAGAGAGGGGGGGAAGGGGGGGGGGAGATATTACTATTTATGAAAAATAATTTATTTCTACTCACCCCGAGTGATCTTAACTTTATGTAGAGTTCCACTTCTTCCTTCAAAAAATATTTTTGTTGATTTGTTTCTGTCACATATATGAAAGAGTTAGAAATTTGTCCCATCACATTTTTTTTCTTTTTTTAATGTGATAAATATTTTGAGATACTAAAAATGCAATCCAAAATTTTTCTCCCATTTAGTGATGGTTCTTGCATTGCTAAACCCCGCATTGTGTGTGCGCGTGTGCGCGTGCACGTGTGTGTCTTTGTGTGTGCGCGTGTGCTCTTGCGTGTGTGTGCATGTGCGTGCGTGTGCGTGCGTGTGTGTAGGTTTGCGCGTGCGCGTGTGTGCGTGTGCGTGTCTGTGTGTGTTAAATTACAATAACATTCCTAACTTAGGTTGTCACTTTTTATATATGAGGTATGACTTTTCTGGTAAGTTGTGACTTTTTTCGATGAGTTGTGAATTTTTCAATAAGTTGGGACATTTCAAAGGATTGTGACTTCTCAAAAGGTCACGATTTTTCCGATAAAGACTCAAAAAATACTTGTTCATACCACCCTTTGTTGACTATATATAGAGGGGCTTCCTCTCATTTTTTTCAACCACAAATATTTTTAATCTTCTACCCTTCTTCTTGAATTTTAAAATATTTTGTGTGATTTATTGTCATTGAGTGAGTTTGAATAAGGTTGTAAGTAATGTCTTCGCTCTTAGGATATGCTGATTATTGTGGAGTTGTGAGTGGAAAAAAGATTTCTTTTTGGTGAAAACGGAAATATACATGTTCATAGGTGTATTACTTGTGCCATTAGTTGTATGACAACCTTGTGCTGCCTTTTCTGCAATAATTTTATCATATCAAAATTGCATCAGTTTCTAATAGTGGTTCATTCCCAACTTGCTAAGTGAGTGGTAGTGGTGTTAACACCCCTTTTATTATATTCTTCAATGTTCTACCAATAATAGAAGAATCAAGCAAAAACAGGAGAAATTTAATCTTTAGGATTAAAGGAAATGTGTTTGCCATTCTCCTTCACTCAATATTTCTCTGGTGTCTCTACGTTGCATTTTGTACCTTCACCTTTTCTCTTCTTTTTTGACAGTTTGTGAAGGAACACATCATCATTATTATTGTCAAAATGTGGTTATCTTTACCTCCCTTTTGATAGTAATCCTTGATGTTTGACTGTCGTATTTTTTTCCTTAGAGTTGTTGACCGGTGAACTTCTCGATTGGCCCTATCGAAAGACCATTAATTTGCATAATATATACATTAATATGTAATGTTTCAATATATGAAGTTTATAAGATGTAGTCCAAATTCATTTATATTATTTTAACAAATTCTCTTGTGATGTAAATACACGCTTGTGAACATCTTTTTCCAAAATTATTGAACTTCTCAAAAGTTAGAGAATTGTCACAATTTGTTTTTTTGATGCTCAAGACAAAATAATGACTTTATTTATCAGTGTTACTTATGTGATTAAAAATGGAGTACTATATATTTGGGTAGGTATTTGTATTTAAATTAAAGTATTATATATGTCACAAATGTATTATCAAGTTAACAAGATCTTCTAACTTCAAAATATATTATTTTAAAGTTTTCCGAGTTAATTTAGTTTTTTTTTAAAAAAAACTCACA
This sequence comes from Solanum sitiens, assembly GCA_016801875.1. Lineage (NCBI taxonomy): Eukaryota > Viridiplantae > Streptophyta > Magnoliopsida > Solanales > Solanaceae > Solanum > Solanum sitiens. The sequence goes on from JABWTJ010000287.1 coordinate 660,613, forward strand.
ACAAATGTGAAAATATGTGAATATATATGAATCATTTAAAATTATCATTTACAAAATAATTTGTTTTTTAATAATATTAAATAAACAATTTCATTTTGTCCCTACACTAAATTAAAATGTAATAACTATATAAAAATATAGTAACATTAATTAAAAGTCATATTTATTTATGCTAGTGTAAAATTTATTAGAAATACAACTATTTCATATTAATTATTTAGTTATAACATTATAATTTCTATTAGTTATTACTTATTACTGCAAATGTTATTAACACTCTTAACAATCTTTAATTATAAGACTTTGAATTCTCATAGTTATTACAATAATTATTTATTTCATGTTTTCTTATATTCATTTTGACCAATAATTTTCATATTATTATACCTTGTGATAACACAATGTTGTTATTTTTCCTATGATGAATTATGCTTTATGGAATAAATTGGATATTTTTTACAAGTATGTGAACTACATCTTTGTTAAGGGTAGGATAAACAGGTGATTATATATATGGTTTCACACATAGAATATATTCTTTAATTTAAGTTTTAGATTTTCCGGTAAAAAGAAAGGAAATATTACTCAGTTAACTATTGACAATCAGATAACTAGCTATGATTTATTTACACAATCAATTTAGAAGTCAAATATGAGAGCCAACAACAAGAACATCATTTATTATGTTATAACTTATAAAATAAAAATTAATATACAAAAATTAGTTCTAAAAAATAAAATGTAGTTGTTCACTTTACATGTTCATATGAGATCTAAACAGTTTGACTTGAAATACACGTGCAAACACATCGGGTAAGATGACAAGAAAAATACACAATAAATATCGTCTATAAGGTAATATTTTTGAGATACGACCAATTACATGATTGGACCTCAACAAATTGAAATGAATATATACATTTAACTAATAATTTTTTTTATTGACCATCTTCATAGGTCCGCGTGAATAATAGCTACATATGATGATTCACATTGAACATTCACAAGAAAATCTGCAATGTTATTTTGTGCAAATCTTATTATTCAAATCTTCTCTTAAATAAGCAATACTATTTAATATAACATATATTTTCTCAATCGGTAATCAAGTGTAACACGTGTCACAAAACTAATTTTTTTTAAAAGGGCAAAAGTAAAAAAGGGAAAAAGGGGAATAAACAAAAATGTGTAAAATAATGAAGAAAAAAATAAAACAAAATGTTCAACAAAAGAAGGAAAAAATGCACAAAAAAAAAAAAAAAAAAAAAAAAAAAAAAAAAAAAAAAAAATAAAAGGGAAAAATCTTCCTAATACCTTTAGAATGTTTATCCAAACTTAATCTCAAATCCCATAAATCTTTATCTCATATTTTAAATCCAACTCAAAAATACAATCCTAAAATTACCCAAACTCTAATATTTCATTCCTACAAAATCCCCAAGTCCTAGAAACTAGATGCCTCTATATACTCATGAGATGAATTCAGATACAACATACATGCATAAACCACAAAAAAATTCCTTTTATTTACCATTTTTAAAAGAAAAGAGTTTAAGAATTAGTGAGGTCAAGTTTGAGTTCTTGTCTGAGTTATCATGTGCGTTTCTTGATCTAATTTCGGCAACAAGGCTTGTCATTCATATGATTCCAAATACATGTTCATGAACATATTCATCACGAAAACACATTGCAACACCTTATTTCTACCATCAAACATACCAACCTATGATTTGATGGGAGCTAATGACAGGGACATGCAACGGGGAACAACCCTAGTTTTCGGATTGAATATTCTGAATCCTAAGGGTCTCTTGGGAAAGGGACCAAGAGTAAGAAGACCCATACCTTTATTTTTCTTGTTCAACCACGAAACCCAAAATCCTCTCCAAAATCAGTCCAAGTTCAACACTTCAACACCAATCGACGAAAGACTCCTCCCCTTTGCTTAAAGTGATGGATTTACGTTGTTTTTCTTTGATTTTCTTCAAGTGTGAAGAACTTCAATATTTTTCTGTTTTTGAACTTGTTTTGGCAGAGAGAAAACATGAGAGAGATAGTGAAACGTGAGAGAGAGATAGTGAGAGAGAGTGGCTTAAAATTAGGAGTTTTAGTTTGGGAATTAGTCAAACTAGGACTCTTTGTTAAACCTTTAAATAAAAAATCTGATTTTTCTTTTTATTAAATCAGCTAATATTTATGAATTAATTAAATTAATTTATCAATTTAAATAAAAACAAGTTAAATCATTGCTTCCACCTAGGTTCGAACCCGGGTGGAGCAAGACTTCACTTCAAGAGCTCAATTTCGTCTCTCTCTCCCCAAATTGCCCCTCCACTTTATTAATTAAATAATTACATATGTATTTAGGGTAATTACGATATTACCCTTAGCCTGGCAAAATATCATTTTACCCTTAGACCCTCAAAACTTAAGCTTTCCTCTCTTTAAGTCCGGTAAAGACTCATTCGAGTATATCTTCGTATTCGAGAGCCCTACATGGTTGGTCCCAACCTTTCCAAATTCCATTAACTCCCTAAGTTAGTTGGCTTGGTTGTAGCAAGGGTTCTGAGGTCTGGTTCTACGCGCATCAATCCGTGTGAACCCTGGTCTAATCATAGGCATTCTTGACACACTAAGCATTTCTTATCTTATCCATTTTCAGGGTTGTTACAGGTCTCTCTTTGTGTGACTTAAGTGAATCTTAGGATGACTTTAAGTGAGGGAAGTACATGCTAGAAGATGTTAAAAGGGAAGGTTTTGACTTCACTGTAACAGTGAAGGGACTTCACTGTACAGTGAAGTGAACTCACTGTAAAGTGAGCCTTTAAAATGTTATTTTATGCATATAGCCATACTTAGTACATGTGGTTGTACAAATTCCATGCTTTATTTTCTATCTATAGTACTTGGTAGGTAAGGAGCTTTTGGAGAAGAAGACTTGGACTTAGAAGGATCGTTCAAGAAGAAGTTGAAGTATGTCCTCAATTGACTCGAGGGCATACATATGTCATTTTATGTTTCTTTTATGAAGTATTGTAATAAGACTATGTTATTTCTATTTGCGTATTAAAGTACTCTTGTGTCTTAAGATGATGAAATTGAGACTTATCATTTGTATTACTTTTATATGAAATAGGTTTTTAAAGACTATATTATGTTGTAGTGAATAGTTTTAATTCTGCACTACTTTTCACTATGTATATGCAATGAATGATATGAATGAGGCTTGTCTTAGAACTCTGAGAGTTCGACGACGCCGGTCGCAATCCAAGATTGCACCCTATCTTCTAGGGTATGGTCTCGGGTAGTGACAAAAACACCATACTAATCAACAGAATAATGCAGTCAATTAAATCACTACACAACAATTCATCACTAGTTCATAGCTTAGGGTTAGGGACTTAAGTCAAATTCATGATCTACTTCACAACCTAGATTAATTAATCAAGAACTAGCAAAATTGACTTACAATGCATAATAATATACTCATAATTTTTAAATAAATCATAAGGAAAGCAATATAGAAAGTCAAATTCCTAATAGAAGAAAACCCACTTGAAACTTTTCTTTTTGAAATCAATTTGGAGGAACCCTTTTAGGGAAAGAGATCCCAAAGGTGAAAGGAATCTCATACCTTGATAATTGATGAAGTTTGATGGCGAAAATCCACCTTCTTTCAGCCATTAGACCTTGACCTAGCCTTCAATGGAGTTCTTCTATTTGGGAGAGAGAAAGAATATTGAAGAAGAGCAATTTGTGTTTTGGGAAATATGAGGATTGGGTTAGTTTGATTAGGTTGGGGTCTTTATATAGGTCATTAACTAACTTAATTAGACCTCTATTCACTCCTAAATAATTAACTAACCTAAAATGCTGTAGCAAAATAGTGGCAGGACCTACGAGACCTTGATCGGCGTTTCGTAGGCCAACCTACGCTCTTGTCCCCCTCCGTCTTGCACATTCATGGTTTGCGACAGAGATTTCTCCAAACGTGACCTTGGACCAAAAGGCTAAGTGTTTGTCGACAGAGGCATCGATACCCCGTCGATCCAACCACACCTCGTCGACTGTGGTCGTAGGTGAGCACTGTCCAATTGACAGCTTTTTGACAAATTGCAAGGGTCCTCCTCAAGAACCCTTTGGTGGGTCCTTGGGGAGTTTTACCAAACGTTTCTACTATAAGCCAACTATATTACGTCTTAGATACCTTACTACCATATTCCATTGAATTTTGACACCTAAAACTTAGTTAAATAGGCTAAGGCACGCTAGCACCTATTGGACTAGTTTCCGAACATCATGGACGTTCCTTGACGTTTGATTCTAAAACTTCCTAAATGACTTAAATACATTATAATTTACCTTAAAACAGTTTTACAACTCTTACACTCTCATTTTAGGCTCTATATTAGGCTTTATACTTTCAAAGTCTTACAATAAGTATCCTCTTGATGAGTCCACGATTTGGACTCATTTAGGGCTATGTTTTGATAAGTTAAGTGTCCTAAAATGCATATTATATCTTGAAAACTGATAAAATACCTTGACTTTAAGGTAAATATACTCGTTGAAAAAGAATGGATACAATCAAGAAGAAGGAACAAAAATAGATGAAAAAATGAAGAACTGTAGTCTTGAAGATCACCGAACCCATTCGGCGAGCTTCCAAAATGTCCCATCCTAGCCTTTTGTTCCAATGAGCTGAGCCATGAATGAAAAGATCATATCACTCGTTAAAATTAGAAGTTGGTGTGTCTACGAGATGTTCCACGAAGAAGAATTATGTTGCCCTATGATCCAAAACACGAAGATGGTGTAGGCTAACACAAGACGGCTAATAATATACATAAAGGTGGATCCCCAAGTTTATCGACAATCTCAACTAGACACGCCGAGTTGTCTTTCGCAGTACAACTTTTTGAAACAATAAATACTTGAACCTTGGAGATTTGAAGATTCTTATCTTGAAGAAATTCAAAAGTAGGAGTTGGAAGTTCTTCATCCTAGACCTTATTGAAGCCAAAATAAATCATACTCAGTTGATGTTACTTCGATTTGATATCAATATCTTCATTTTCTTTACGTCTAGCTAAGACCTAATTCTTGCGGTGTGATTTAGTAAATATGAAGTAAATCTATTATTAGTTCTTTCTTATTGTTGGTATATTCGTTGTTTAAATGTGATATCACTTAGTAGTTGTGTTTAGTAGTTGTGTTTGAACTAAATGAGTTTGTAGTTATAAATACGATTTCACCTTAGTGTTTTTGACTTACTCAATAGAGAGGTTTTAAAACTATGATTACTAAGTTGATAGCCACTTGTTATTGGGTAATCATGCGTTAACAGTGAATCCTAGTCCCTTTCCCACACTTTCAGCTGGACAGAGTAATTGGGCTAAGGCGGAGGCAGTGCTTAAAGGATGCAACTCGATTTTTAAGAGAAACTGAGTTAATTTGGGGTATGTTTCTCGAGGGATAATTTACCCCCACTAAATTCTAGCCTAGTTATATATATTTAGCGATGTACTATCAATAACGACTACCCTTCGGTGTCTTTATCTCATATTTTGGTCACATCCCAGGAATCTTGTTTCCCCATTAGTCTCTCTTATTGTTTTTAGTGTTGTTAAATGTTTATTTGATTTCAAAACCCCCATTTTTAATTGACACTTATTTCACCCCACCCCCCACCCCTCTTATTTGTTATGTTTTTATTCGATAATTTCTTGTAACTATGACTAGAATAACTTGATTTGTGCTTTACTAAATTATTCTCAGTACCACTGCCTGTGGAAATGATCCCAACCCTTGGTTTTGTAATAGACAGAATGACGACTGTCGATACTTATTATTGGATGAAGTATCTTTTCTGACTTCAACGATCACCTCTACCAAGGATAGTTGATTTGTCTGACTAACTTCAAGGGGCAAATTACTTTTCCCGCATTCACCTTCGGTCAGGTTATCACCAATTAAGGGTGAATGAAGATAACATTCCGAGGAGATATTTTCATTATTGATATGTTATGATTTTTTGGTAATATCATTTGGCTTGACTAATGCTCTAGCGGCATTTGTGGATTTGATTAATAGGGTGTTTGGATAGTACCTTAACATGTTTGTGATTGTGTTCATTAATGATATATTGATCTATTTGAGGTGTCAGGATGATCACATTAATTATTGAGGGTTGCATTGCAGGTTATCAAGGATCAATAACTCTTTTATAGGCTCATAAAACTCAAGTTTTTGCTAAGGTACATGATTTTCTTGGTTATATTATTTCAAGTAATGGTATTCAGGTACATCATAAGAAGATGGATGCGGTTGACAGTTAGCCCTGACCTATATCCTCTTTTGCCATTAGAAGCTTCTTTTGTTTGGTTGGTTCCTACATGTCACATCCAGGGAGTACCCCCTAGACGTAACCAGCGTCGGCGTCCTCGAAGAAGCCTAAGACTAGCCTCTTATCTCACACAATTACATTCATAGGTTAAAAATGCGGAAGATTCTAACTTTTCTTCTATCTATCATGAGGTTTACATAGACATCTCGCATACACGCAATATATTCATATCGAGTATACATAGACCCTTCGTGTACGAAGATTACATAGTCTTATACTTTTATTGAACATATATATATAAGATATAACATAGTTTTAAAAAGGATGTGTCATATCATAATCATCTAAACAAGAGTATAACAATTGGGAATAGCCCATACATCAATATAATAATAGTCACATATAGTCTATACAATCTTAGTACTCAAATGAAAGAGAATGAACAATGAGTCTTTAACACTAGTCAACATCCAATGCTAGAAAGTGGCATTCTCCTCGAAGTGGTGAGGACCTACCCAACTTAGAGAATGAGAATCCAGGTCTTCCTTCAAAAGTTATCACGAACACTTCAACGACCGAAACCTAAAATATTATGAAGAAAAGAGAGAAATGGGGTTAGCACATCACTTGTACTAAGTATTGGATCATATGTACACACACCGTCGAAATCATGCTAAAAAGGGACATTTCATTAAAGCATGCAAATTTTACTTTGAAAATCGTTATGCACATTCAAGAACCAATACAAGTCAATAGTAAATATCCGTTTAGTTAAGACCATGTACATCACAAGACCAACAATACTAAGTCTAGTCAAGTCAACATGCATATCAACATAATTGAACACATAATCGAGACAACTCTATCATCAAGTTATAACATCAACAAACATGTATAAGAGTTCATAACATCATGTCCAAAGCAAGACAGTTACTTATGAACCCTCATTAAGTCCACTACTACTATGACTAAGCAAAGCCCCATAGCCTCACTCAATCAAGTAAACCTAACAATAACCATAAATAATGTCCAACTTCACATAGCATATCATTAAGAGTACATAACATCATACTTTAGCAATAGAGACAAAACACATGTTCATAAGTGAAACCAACATCATATCGTGTCATTAAAATGTAAGATCATCATATACATATGATTTATATTTATAAGCATATACATACATAATAACATCATTCTAAGAGTTCCCTAAAGGCTAACAAGTGCAATGTATAGGTAGAGTTCAATACTCCTACCTAGACTAAGCTAAACCCCTTAGGTCATCCTAGTTAGAGTTCACTTAATTACTTCATTTTACCTTTTGGGAACACCTTGTCATAACCGACATAGACTACACGAGCTAATGTGAAATCCGGTGTCATGGAACCCTACATCGAAAGAAGGCGTACTATTTTCCAAGGTAGTACCAAAACATGAACATAGCTTCTAAGTGGATCCACTATCTAGTATTCCTATAGGGGCAACATAGTTCAAGAACTAGGAGATGTAGTTGGGACCCTCTTTATGCTACATGAATTATAGTCTCCAACATCATGAGTACATTAATGATCCTACCTTCCATTATATACTCATTATCATAGCTCAATAAGAATTGCATGAATATTTTACTTTCATTACAATTCATACATGTGAGGTTAGCACATTTACATAATCAAATCATGATAAGGCACATTGGTAAGTTATCATTATCCTTATAATATTTTCTTGTTAGAGAAAAACTCACAAACCATGGTTCAGACATTTCAATTCAACATCATACCAATCCTAATTAATTTTAACATAAGGTATACTTCAATACAACTCCATCACTAAACACAAATAATCATAATTGAAGTAAAGAATTGAGATCAGAAGACTTACCCCAATCTCCTTCACAAGCCATCATCAAGGTCTTACAATAAAAAGTTCAATTAAACCCAACAATGGGTGTAGTATCATCATAGAATAGTAACAAACATAATAATAAAGTCATTTGAATCACTACACAACAATTCACCACTAGTTCATAGCCTAGAGTTAGAGACTTAGATCAAATTTATGATCTACTTCACAACGTAGGTTAATTAACCAAGAGCTAGCATAATTGGATTGCAATATATAACAATACACTCATATATCTTCATAATAACAACATAGAATAGTAATTCACACATTAACCAAACCAATTATAACAATACTAGATAATTCAATTCAAGATCACAACCTAGGGTTAAGAGAAAATGTCATCTTTCCACAAACTAGGTCAATTCATCAAGAAGTAGTGTAATTGAATCATAATACATGTTAATCTACTCATAATAACCGAAAGGAATCATAAACAAATCAATTCACAAGATCGATTTCGTATTAGAAGAAAACCCACTTGAATTTCATATTTTTTAAATCAACTTGGAGGAACATTGTGGGGAAACAGATCCCAAAGATGAAAGGAATCTCATACCTTACTAATTGATGAAGTTTTACGGATAAAACATGATCCTTTGAATCCCTATAACCCTTCTTTGCTCGGTCTTCTATGGAGTTTCTTTGGGAGAGAGAAAGAAGACAGAATGAAGAGCAATTGGCTTTCGGGAATAATGAAAGTTAAGTGAGGTTTTAGCCTTAGGGTAACTTATATAGTGACTTATCTAACTTAATTAACCAACCCCTAATCCCTAATTAACCTCCAAATTAAAATAATAAATTTAATGAAGTAAGTAAAACAAAACTGCAACACAGTGTAACAACCCAAAAATGACTATGCTAAGTAATGCCTAAACGTACCTAGAATGCCTAGATTAGACCGGGTTCACACGGCTTGTTGCGCGTGGAACCAGACTTCAGAACCTATTCACTAGCCTACCCAACCAACATTGTGAGTTAGTTGAGCTAGTCAAGGTTGGAACCAACCATGTAGGGCACCCGAATTGAAGAGATTCACCCGGATGAGTTTTTACCAGACTTGAAAGAGGTAATCTTAGGTTTGGAGGGTCTAGGGGTAAAATGGTCTTTTCTAGGCTAGGGGTAGTATTGTTATTACCCGAAGTATTTAATTAATTAATTAATTAATTTAAAGAGGAGTGTAATTCGGGTAGGGTTGGCCGAATTTGACCCTTTTTCGCAAGTTAAACTTCACCCGGGTTCGATCCTTGGTGGAAGCAATGTTAAATTAATTAATTTATATTAATTATATCATTTAAGTAAGGGCATAATTAGTTATTTCACCTAAGCCTTTAGAAATCAGATTTTAATTATTTAATGAGGAGTCCTAGTTTGACTAATTCCTAAACTAAAACTCCTAATCCTAAGCTACCTATCCACTCTCTTTCTCACGCTTATTACTCTCAATTCTCATGTCGCTCCACCATCTCTTTCACGTCTGACCATTTGTAAAAGAACAGAGAAAAACCAAACTTCAACTCTTCAAGAACTTACACACAAAAACTCAAACGAAAAACTAATCTAAAAACGAAAAAGCAAAAACATTGTTCTTGACGGGTTGTGCTTGGAGTTTGGTGGTGAGGCTTTGGGGTCGTGGAGTTGGCTGCCATTGGTGAAGATTTGGAGGGTGTGGATTGACAAAAGGTATGGGTTTTCTTGCTCTTGGTCCCATTCCCAAGAGACCCCTAGGATTTAGTCGATTCTAATCTGAAAACTAGGATTGTTTCCTCGTTGCATGTCCCTGTCACTAGCTCCTATTGATGGTTATAGGTTGGTATGTCTGCTGGTAGATATTAGGCGTGTAACATGTTTTCATGATAATTATGTGTATGTATGTACGTTTTCAATTATGTGAGAAATGGAAGATATTTTTCCGAAAATAGGTAGTCATAGATTGGAGCATGAAATGGCATATTTAATTTCTTGTATTTTACGTTCAATTGCTTGTGTAAATCGTGATGTTCATAAGTGGTCTAATGTGGCTGAATTGAGTGCTAACTCGTGATCAAATGTAACCATGAAAATGCACCTAAAGATATACTAAATGATCCACGAAATGTCCTAAGAACTAACGTGTAAATGATGCAAAAAGGGGCTAGAAAAATGTTATCAAATTTTTAGCATTCTGGAAATTTTGTTCGACCAGCTTACTGGAAATAATTTGAGTTTTAAAAAAAAATTAAAATGCATGAGGTCATTGGGGATTGAACCCAAGACCTTACCATATATAAGTTATAAAAAAATTCAATAATAAAAATGAGGTAAGGTGGATTCGAAATGGGGTCAGCCTCAAGCGAAGAGTTAGGAGAAAAATGAAAGAAAAATAAAATGAGGCGTGTGGGGTTCGAACCCACAACCTCTGGGATAGGTGAGGGAGAGAGGAGAAAAAAATAAAATAAAAAAAATATAATGAGGTATGTGGGGATCGAACCCACAACCTCTTGGATAAACAAGGAAGTTAAGGAAAAATTTAAATAAAGGAAAAATGAGGTTGTGGGGAATCGATCCCACACCCTCTTGCTCTAAATGGAAGAATTAAGTAAAGAAAGAAAATAAAAGGAATGTGGGTGTGGGGATTCAATCTTGGGTCCCCAGGACGAAATGTTTAAGACAAAAATCAAGAAAAGAAAGAAAGGAAGTGTAGGTGTGGGGAATTGATTTCGGGTTCCCTAGCCAAGAATTCTATATTAACAAAAATTATAAAGAAAACTAAGTAAGTGTTATACAAGGGATTTGAAATAGGGTTCTTTTGCCCTATTCCCTATTGACACATAAGTTTTACGTGATTAAATAATTAATAATGCTGCCTATAGGAATCAAAATTGAGACTTTGGCATACTTACAAGATGCATAAGTCTTGTACCACATAATCTTGGGTAAGTATAAGTCACTTAGAAGAATTATAAGTGAAGCCCCATGGCTTGTACGTATGGATTCATAAGTCCAGCGTACGTTAAAAGTAATTGAACCTAAGATGTATGTGACGAATTGATGTGACCCCAAGAGGGTTAAGTAAGGGTGTGAAACACACTAAAAGGCCAACTGCATTGGCATATAATGAAATGAACATTCACGTAAAAAGTAATGAGTAATTATGATGAGCTAATATGCTAAAGTTAATGAATGCGGTGACAACATGATAAGGGGATAATGTGAAAAGATGAGATAAATCTCAGATGAGCCTAAGTAAAGGTTACCCATAACGTACTCACCTATGAGAGTGTAAAGTTAATGAAGAGACCAGTCTCTAAGAAACACTCTAATGAAAGCATTGAGATTAATACACACTTAATACTAATGATGAGATGATAAATCATCTAATGAGCAATGATGCCCTCATGCTAGAAGCCAGCTTCTATGATGTGTAATACGAATGTAATGAAACTTTATACGGAGCACCGATAGGCTAGTTATGAGTCGAGATTCCTTCTTTCGGGAAGGTAGAGGTTCGTGTAAATCTCATGAGATGAGATTGTCCATTTAGACGGGTATGGGTCTTCTTATATCTCTTAGTCTTTGAACCTATGCAACCAACATAGGCACCTAGCAGGGTTCAATTCCGTATATACGCTAGCATGTTTTGGTTTCACTTTGGCCGGTGATTCCACCTCTTTTTTGTGTGGGGTAGACACAGGATTTCATGGAGCTCACATGATCTATGTTGGTTAAAGTTAAATTTCCCAAAGAAATAATGAGGCTAGCCTCAGTAATGCACTTTATGAAATGAATGATACCAAAGGTGTTTGGTCCGGATAATTAAGAGGTGAACTAGACTAAAGTAATGACACTAGGTCGTTCTTGGTCATTGCACAGTGAACCCGAGGAGAGTCTTAAAATACATCCTAGGTATAGCTGGTATTGCACCAGTCTATGAATGAATGAAACGAAATAAAATGAAGTATGCATGAATGAAGGAAGCAGACTCTGTGTTTGCTAAAGAAGGCTCCCTAGTTGAGGTCCCATATGTTGAGCCCTCATTTTGGGAAGTCCTAATGTTAAGTCAATGATTCCAAAGTCTCATGGCATATGAACAAATGATATGTGGTATATTTACGTGCTATATGAAATATGTTATTTGTTGTGTGCAATATGAAAAGAATGATGATGCATGTTACTCTCATAGCATGACTTTCCTAATCCGATTTGGCAAGTCCACTAACTTGAGTTTCCATAACTCATGTCGTTAGGATAGAGCTCTTATTAATCATGCATGTCCTTGGTGTGTGCTTTCATACACCCATACTTAGTACAGGTGTGTACTAATCCCATACAATACTCTACTTTTAGGTGCAGGTGCAGGTGGACACTAGAGCTTACGAGACTATGTTGGATCTATACGGACGGGGAGCATTCATCTGGACTAGGTAGGCCCTCATGCTTTCGAGTATGCTCATCTTTTATATTCTAGCTTAGACGTAGGCATAAGCTAGTGGATAGTGTTCCACTAGCGTTTCTTTCTTACTTATTTCAGACGTTGTATTGGTGCCATTTTGGTAACTTTATATTTATGCAGTTATGAATTATTTCCTTCATTGGAATATCTGATTATTAGATGGTTGTGATGAACTGATGTGATATATGGTATTTCTTACTATGAAGTCTATGTATACTTCAAAGCAAACAAAAGTTTTAAAATTTTCGCTAAAATTAACTTATACGATGTAATGATGACGTATGTAGGCTTGTTTGCGACCTCTGAGAGGTTAACCACGCCAATTTCGACTAGGGTCTAGACCCCGGTCATGACAAACGTGGTATCAGAGCATTAGGTTTAATTCCAAGGATAATAAGTTCACATCAACCACATCGAGTAGTTTCTAACTTATGGTAGTGAAGTGCACCACTATCATGAATTAGAGACTGCATGATGCATAGAAAAATTTCCCTTCTACTTATCTTATTGTGCTTTCCTTAATGTCTTATTTCTTGGTGTTATGAGCGTATCTAACATCATTTCTTATGTTTTCAGAAAAACAACATAAGGGGGAGCTCTGGTCGGGGAAGAGTAGGAGCAGCTGCTGGGGGCAACCAAGTTCCACCCCAGGCTCCAGTTGCAGGAGTGTCCATGCAAGTTAACCTAGCTGGTTTGACTGATGCTGAGGTGCGGACAGCTTTGGCACGGATGGCTCAAGCCATCATTGTGCAGTCTCAGGCTATGACAGCCCAGACAACAAACAGGAGGTTCAGCGGGAGAACCCACCAGCCCACAACATGGCGAACAGGTTGCGAGATTTTACGAGGATGAATCCTTTAATCTTTAAAGGATCTAAGACTGCAGATGATCCTCAGGAGTTCCTGGAGGCGGTCTAGAAGATTCTGATGGCGATGGGGGCCACAAAGATTGAGAAAGCTGAGCTGGCCTCGTACCAGCTGAAGAATATTGCACAGGCTTAGTGCAAGGTGTGGCAGGATAGCAGGGCGTTGTGCGGAGGTCCGATCACATGGGAGCTATTTAAGACAGCCTTTCTGGAGAGGTTCTTCCACAGAGACATGAGAGAGGCTAAGGTGGGGGAGTTCATCAACCTTAAGCAGGGGTCGATGACTGTCTGGGAGTATTCCCTGAAATTCGTTAAATTGTCAAGGTATGTCACTTTTTTTTTGTCGAACAATAGGGATGACATGAGCAGGTTACTTACATGAATCTCAGAGGAATTGGAGGAGGAGTGTCGGGCTGCTATGCTCCATGATAGCATGGACTTGTCCAGGCTGATGGTGTATGTCCAGCAGGTTGAGGACAGCAGGAAGAAGATGAGAGTCCGTGAGGTCAGGAGGCCTAACCCTTCTTACTAGACAGGTTCCAGAAGAGGTCGTGGCAGGAGCACTTTTGGAGTCCGTGATCAGCACAAATTTAAGAAGGGGCACCAGAGTTCAGGGAACTCTAACTCTAAGAGGAGTGCAGCACCCACAGGAGGCAGACCCGAGCCCAAGAAAGGCAATGGAGGTGATGTGCAGTGTCCTAGAAAGGAATGTGGCAAGTGTGGCTGTATTCACAGTGGAGAGTGCAGACTAGGCACAAATGCCTGCTTCGGTTGCGGAAAGAGAGGACACATGGTCAGGGACTGTCCACAGAATAGGGGTTAGGCTGGAGGTAATGCTCAGCCTAGGCCTAATCCCCAGAATGCTACTACACCCGAGCCTCCTAAGAGGAACATATTCTATGCCTTGAAGGGCAGCGAGGAGCAGGAGAAGTCTGCTGATGTGGTCACAGGTATGCTGCAAGTTTTCTCAACATCTCTTTATGTTTTACTTGATTTAGGGTCTACGCTTTCTTTTGAGACTCCCTTGCTTGCTCTTACTTTTGAAACACTTCCTGAGGTTTTGCATGATCCTATTGTAGTTAGTACTCCCTTACGAGAAAATGTGAGAGTTGATAGGGTTCATAAAGACTGCCCAATAGTAGTATGTGGTAAGACTATGTGTGCAGACCTTGTTGAGTTACCCATTAATGACTTCGATATTATACTTGGTATGGACTGGCTCCATAAATGTTAATTGTCGTAGTAGGGTTGTGAGATTCCGTTTTCCTAATGAATTAGAGCTGGTCTGGGAGGGGTACAATTTGAGTCGTTCAAGTCCCTTGATTTTGAACCTAAAAGCTAATAAAATGATGTCCAAGGGATAGTTGTGCCATCTTGTGAGTGTCAATAATCTAGATCATGACATTCCTTCCATAGACTCTGTGCCTGTAGTGAATGAGTTCCAAGATGTTTCCCCCGATTATTTGCCTGGAGTCCCTCCCCCTCGAGAGATTGATTTTGGTATCGACCTGGATCCTGATACCAAACCGATTTCAATTCCTCCCTACAAAATGGCTCCAGCTGAACTCAAAGAGTTGAAGATGAAGCTAAAAGATCTCATTGATAGGGACTTCATCCAGCTGAGCATATCCCTTTGGGGCGCTCCAGTGTTGTTTGTGAAAAAGAAAGATGGAACCCTTAGGATGTGTATTGATTATCGGCTGCTCAACAAAGTCACTATAAAGAATAGGTATCCACTTCCCAGAATAGATGACTTATTCGATCAGCTCCAACAGTCTACTTTCTTGTTGAAGATTTATTTTCGTTCCGGGTATCATCAGCTTAGGGTTAGGGATGAAGATATCCCAAAGACAACCTTTCATTCCCGTTATGGTCATTATGAGTTCCTAGTCATGTTTTTTGGTCTCACTAATGCACCAGCTGCATTTATGGACCTCATGAACCGAGTCTTCCGTGAATACCTTGATTCTTTCGTCGTAGTATTTATTGATGACATCCTCATCTACTATAAGACTAAGGAAGAGCATGAACATCATTTGAGACTAACCTTGGAGGTACTTAGACAACATCAGTTGTATGCCAAATTCAGCAAGTGTGAATTTTGGCTTAGATTAGTGACCTTCCTGGGTCATGTTGTGTTCGATCAGGGTGTGGAGGTGGACCAAAAGAAGACTGAGGCTATTAAGAACTGGCCAAGACCTCTTACTCCCACCGATATCCATAGCTTTCTGGGATTGGCTGGTTCGTACCGCAGGTTTGTGGAGGGTTTTTCTTCCATTACTGCCCACTGAAGCTTTGACTAAGAAAGAAAGACATGTTTGAATGGGCGGAGACTTGTGAGAAGAGTTTCCAGGAGCTCAAGGACAGACTCACTGCAGCCCCAGTGCTTACGTTGCCTAAATATGGTGAGAATTACACTATTTATTGTGATACATCTAGTATTGGTTTGGGTTGTGTTCTTATGTAGGGTGGTAAGGTGATAGCCTATGCGTCAAGACAACTCAAGGTTCATGAGAAGAATTATCCCACTCATGACCTGGAGTTGGCAGCTGTGGTGTTTGCATTGAAGCTGTGGAGGCATTACTTGTATGGAGTGCATGTGGATGTGTTCATATACCATAAGAGTCTCCAGTACGTGTTCACATAGAGGGAGTTGAATCGACATCAGTGGAGATGGTTGTAGTTATTGAAGGACTATGATATGAGTGTCCACTACCATCCAGGGAAAGCAAATGTTGTAGCTGATGCTTTGAGCAGGTTGAGCATGGGGAGTACAGTCCACGTTGATGATGGGAAGAAGGAGTTGGTGAAGGATGTACACAGACTTGCCAGACTGGGTGTGCGGTTGATGTCTTCTACTAGCGTGGGTGTTTCAGTTCATCATAGTTCTGAATCATCCTCGATAGTTGAATTCAAGAAGGGTCAGCATCTTGATCCTATTTTGATGGAGTTCAAGGACTCAGTGCTGATAAAGATGAATGAGTCCATTGCTTTGGGAGGTGACGGCATACTTAGGTACCTGGACATGCTGTGTGTACCAGACGTGGATGATTTGCGGACCAAGATTGTTGCAGAGGCCCATGGTTCCAGGTATTTGATACATCCATGTTCCACCAAGATGTATCATGACCTCAAGCAGGTCTATTGGTGGGATGGCATGAAGAAGGACATTGCTGAGTATATGGCCAAGTGTCCTAATTGTCACCAGGTTAAGGCGGAGCACCTTAATCCTGGTGGTCTCATTGAGATGATTGAGGTTCCGACTTCGAAGTGGGAGGCCTTTAACATGGACTTCGTGGTTGGTCTTTCGAGGACTAGGAGACAGCATGACTCCATATGGGTTATTGTGGACAGGATGACTAAGTCTGCCCACTTTATCTTTGTGAAGTCTAATTACATGGCTGAGGATTATGCGAGACTCTACATTGATGAGATTGTGAGGTGGCCTGGGATTCCTTTTCCTATCATTTCAGATAGAGGAGCTTAGTTCACTTAGTATTTCTGGAGATCCTTCCAGAAGAGCTTAGGCACGCAGGTAAAGCTCAGTACTGCCTTCCATCCTCAGACAGATGGGCAGGCAGAGTGCACCATTCAGACATTGGAGGACATGTTCAGGGCGTGTGTGATCGACTTTAGAGGTAGTTGGGACGACCATCTGCCATTGCTAGAGTTGTCATACAATAACAACTATCACTCCAGTATTGGGATGGCACCGTTTGAGGCACTATATGGTAGGAGATGTAGGTCTCCAGTTTGTTGGTTCGAGGTTTAAGAGTCATCCATTTTGGGTCCAGAGATTATTCATGAGGCCTTAGAGAAGGTCAGGGTGATTAGGGACAGGTTGGCTACTGCTTACAGTCGGCAGAAGTGTTATGCAGATAACAGGAAGCGACCCTTAGAGTTTGAAGTTGGTGACCAAGTATACTTGAAGATATCACCCATAAAGGGGGTTATGAGGTTTGGCAGGAAGGGGAAGTTGAGTCCAAGGTACGTCGGGCCATACGAGATTCTACAGCGTGTGAGTGAGGTGGCCTATGAGTTAGCGTTGCCTGCGGAACTAGCTTCTGTTCATCCAGTCTTTCATGTCTCTATGTTAAAGAAGTTCCTTGGTGATCCAGCATCGATTCTGCCTGTTGAAGGTTTGGGGGTTGATGAAGACTTGTCCTGTGAGGAGGTTCCTGTTGAGATTTTAGACCGGCAGGTAAAGCGGCTGAGAAACAAGGAGGTTTCCACAGTGAAGGTATTGTGGATGAACCATCTTATTCAGGGTACTACGTGGGAGGCCGAGGCCGATATGAGATCCCGCTATCCTCATCTTTTCAGCTCTTGAGGTTAGACTCCTTACTCTTAAGTCTATGTTTCCTTGTTTCCTCTATTCTTTGTTGATAATGCTTGACTGTGTAAATTACTTCTGCTATGATATGACTGGCATTGTGATATATAATTGGAAGTGTCATTCGGGGACGAATGTTCCTAAGGGGGGGAGCTAATGTAACAACCCAAAAATGACTATGCTAAGTAATGCGTAAACGTACCTAGAATACCTAGATTAGACCGGGTTCACACGGCTTGTTGCGCGTGGAACCAGACCTTAGAACCTATGCGCTAGCCTAGCCAACCAACTTGGTGAGTTAGTTTAGCTAGGCAAGGTTGGAACTAACCATGTAGGGCACCCGAATTGAAGAGATTCACCGGGATGAGTTTTTACCGGACATGAAAGGGGTAATTTTAGGTTTGGAGGGTCTAGGGGTAAAATGGTCTTTTCTAGGCTAGGGGTAGTATTGTAATTACACTAAGTATTTAATTAATTAAATAATTAATTTAAAGAGGAGGGCAATTTGGGTAGGGTTTGCCGAATTTGACCCTTTTTCGCAAGTTAATCTTCACCCGGGTGATCCTTGGTGGAAGCAATGTTAAATTAATTAATTTATATTAATTATCTGACTTAAGTAAGGGCATAATTAGTAATTTCACCTAAGCCTTTAAAAATCAGATTTTAATTAATTAGTTAGGAGTCCTAGTTTGTTTAATTCCTAAACTAAAACTCCTAATCCTAAGCTACCTATCCACTCTCTTTCTCACGCTTATTACTCTCAATTCTCACGTCTCTCCACCATCTCTCTTACATCTGACCATCAGTAAAAGAACAGAGAAAAAACAAAGTTCAACTCTTGAAGAACTTACACACAAAAACTCAAACGAAAAACTAAGCTAAAAACGAAAAAGCATAAACATTGTTCTTGACAATTTTTGCTTGGAGTTTGGTGGTGAGGCTTTGGGGTCGTGGAGTGGCTTCCATTAGTGAAGATTTGGAGGGTGTTGATCTACAAAAGGTATGGGTTTTCTTACTCTTGGTCCCGTTCCTAAGAGACCCCGAGGATTCAGTCGATTCTAATCTAAAAACTAGGATTGTTTCCCCGTTGCATGTCCCTGTCACTAGCTCCTATTGATGGTTGTAGGTTGGTATGTCTGCTGGTAGATATTAGGCGTGTAACATGTTTTCATGATAATTATGTGTATGTATGTATGTTTGGAATTATGTGAGAAATGGAAGATGTTTTTAAGAAAATAGGTAGATACGGATTGGAGCATGAAATGGCATGTTTAATTTCTTGTATTTTAAGTGCAATTGCTTGTGTAAATCGTGATGTTCATAAGTGGTGTAATGTTGCTGAATTGAGTGCTAACTCTCGATAAAATGTAACCATGAAAATGCACCTAAAGATGTACTAAATGATCCACCAAATGTCCTAAGAACTAACGTGTAAATGCTGCAAAAAGGGGCTAGAAAAATGTGATCCAATTTCCAAAATTCTGGAAATTTGGTTCGGCCAGCTTACTGGAAAAAAAATGAGTTTTAAAAAAAATAATAGAATGCATGAGGTCATTGGGGATTGAACCCAAGACCTCACCATATACAAGTTATAAAAAAATTCAATAATAAAAATGAGTCAAGGGGGATTCAAAATGGGGTAAGGCTAAAGTGAAGAGTTAGGAGAAAAATGAAATAAAAAAATACAATGAGGTATGTGGGGTTCGAACCCACAACCTCTCGGATAAACAAGGAAGTTAAGGAAAAATTTAAATAAAGGAAAAATGAGGTTGTGGGGAATCGATCCCACACCCTCTTGGTCTAAACGGAATAATTAAGTAAAGAAAGAAAATAAAAGAAATGTGGGCGTGGGGATTCGATCTTGGGTCCCCAGGCCAAAATGTTTAAGACAAAAATCAAGAAAAGAAAGAAAGGAAATGTAGGTGTGGGGAATTAATCTCGGGTTCCCTAGCCAAGAATTCTATATCAACAAAAATTATAAAAAAAACTAACTAAGTGTTATACAAGGTATTTAAAATAGGGTTCCCTTTCCCAATTCAGTATTGACACATAACTCTTACGTGATTAAATAATTAATGAATACTGCTTATAGGAATCAAAATTGAGACCTTGGCATACTTACAAGATGCATAAGTCTTGTACGACATAATCTTGGGTAAGTATAAGTCAATTAGATGAATTATGAGTGAAGCCTCATGACTTGTACGTATGGATTCATAAGTCCAGCGTACGTTAAAAGTAAGTGAACCTAAGATGTATGTGACTAATTGATGTGACCCTAGGAGGGTTAAGTAAGGGTGTGAAACACACTGAAAGGCCAAGTGCATTGGCATATAATGAAATGAACATTCACGTAAAAAGGGGTGAGTAATTATGATGAGCTAATATGCTAAAGTGAATGAATGTGGTGACAACATGATAAGGGGCTAATGTGAAAGATGAGATAGATCTCAGATGAGCCTAAGTAAGTGTTACCCATAACGTACTCACCTATGAGACTGTAAAGTTAATGAAGAGACTTGTCTGTAAGAAACACTCTAATGAATGTATTGAGATTAATACACACTTAATACTAATGATGAGATGAGAAATCATCTAATGAGCAATGATTCCCTCATGCTAGAATCCATCTTCTATGAAGTGTGAGATGAATGTAATGTAACTTTATACGGAGCACCGATAGGCTAGCTATGAGTCGCGATTCCTTCTTTCGGAAAGGCAGAGCTTCGTGTAAATATCATGAGATGAGATTGTCCGTTTAGGCGGGTATGGGTCTCCTTATATCTCCTAGTCTTTAAACCTATGAACCTACATAGGGACCTAGCAGGGTTCAATTCCCTATATACGCTAGGATTTTTTGGTTTCACTTTGGCCGGTGATTCCACCTCTTTTTTGTCTGGGGTAGACACAAGATTTCATGGAGCTCACATGATATATGTCGGTTAAAGTTAAAGTTCCCAAAGAAAGAATGAGTCCAGCCTCAGTAATGCACAATATGAAATGAATGATACCAAAGGTGTTTGGTAAGGATAATCAAGAGGTGAACTAGACTCAAGTAATGACACTAGGTCATTCTTGGTCATTGCACAGTGAACCCGATGAGAGTCTTAACCTACATTCTAGGTATAGCTTGTATTGCACCAGTCTATGAATGAATGAAACAAATGAAAATGAAGTATGCATGAATGAATGAAGCAGACTCTGTGTTTGCTAAAGAAGGCTCCCTAGTTGAGGTCCCATATGTTGAGCCCTCATTTTGGGAAGTTCTAATGTTAAGTCCATGATTCCAAGGTCTCATGGCATATGAACAAATGATATGTGGTATATTTATGTGCTATATGAAATATGTTATGTGTTGTGTGCAATATGAAAAGAATGATGATGCATGTTACTCTCATAGCATGACTTTCCTAATCCAATTTGGCAAGTCCACTAACTTGACTTTCCATAACTCATGTCGTTAGGAGAGAGCTCTTATTAATCATGCATGTCCTTAGTGTGTGCTTACATACACCCATACTTAGTACAAGTGTGTACTAATCCCATACAATACTCTACTTTTAGGTGCAGGTGCAGGTGGACACTAGAGCTTACGAGACTACGTTGGAGCTATCCGGACGTGGAGCATTCATCCGTACTTGGTAGGTACTCATGCTTTCGAGGATGCTTATCTTTTATATTCTAGCTTAGACGTAGGCATGAGCTAGTGGAGAGTGTTCCAGTAGAGTTTCTTTCTTACTTATTTCAGACGTTGTATTGGTGCCATTTTGGCAACTTTATATTTATGTAGTTATGAACTATTTCCTTCATTTGAATATCTCATTATTAGATGGTTGTGATGAACTGATGTGATATATGGTATTTCTTACTATGAAGT
Organism: Solanum sitiens; assembly: GCA_016801875.1. NCBI lineage: Eukaryota > Viridiplantae > Streptophyta > Magnoliopsida > Solanales > Solanaceae > Solanum > Solanum sitiens. The sequence goes on from JABWTJ010000287.1 coordinate 682,368, forward strand.
CTATGTATACTTCAAAGCAAACAAAAGTTTTAAAATTTTCGCTAAAATTAACTTATACGATGTAATGATGACGTATGTAGGCTTTTCTGCGACCTCTGAAAGGTCAACCACGCCGGTTTCGACTAGGGTCTAGACCCCGATCGTGACACACAGGGACCTGACCTACGAGACCCTGACTTATGGTTCGTAAGTCAGTCGACGCCCTTGTGCCCCTCCGTCCTGCACACCCGTCGTTGGTGTCATAGACTGTTCCAAATGGACCATTAGCCAAAATGTCTAAGTGTTTGTCGATGGAGGGATTGACACCCCGTCGATTCACTAATGACTCGTTGCATACAGTCTGTCGATGTACACTGCCTTATGGCAGCTTTTTCCAAATTTCAAGGTTCCTCCTTAAGGATCCTTTGTTGGTCCTTGGGGAGTCGTGCCCGGACGTTTCGATTATAAACGAACTCTAATACGTATTAGACACATCACCACCAAATTTCATCATTTTCCTACTCTTAAAACTTAGTCAAATAGGCTAAGGCACACTAGCAACTCTTGAACTTATTTCCGGACGTTATGGACATTCCTTGACATTTTGTTTCTAAAACATCCTAAATTACTTATATACATTATAATTGGCTATAAAACAGTGTTACTATTATTAGACTCTCATGTTAGTCTCTATATTAGGCTTTAGACTTTTGGAGTATTACATTTAAACATCTTAGGAACATTCGTCCCCGAATGACACTAAAATTGTGTAAAAGGAAGGGATAGACTCAATACTAGCAGCCCAACCAACAACAACATATTGAAACATGAGTCACAATCAAAATTGTCATAGCACATGATCTTTTACACAATGCAACTCAAAACATCATTCTCAACTCATAAGAGTTTAACATCCATTACATGCTTATTCATTATGCCTAAAACATTCTTCAACACATATCAACATTCTAAGTACAATTCATGAAAGCACAATATACCGAAATGCACAAAATCACTCAAAACAAGTAAAAAACAACATTTTCATTATTGGGCATGCAATTTACTGTAATTCACTTTAGCATTCACCTTTTTGCACAACTTCACCAAAAATCAAGACAATTACAAATAAGCTCATTATTTTCACTGCAAATAGGAATAACTAACCTTAGTTATAAAATAGATGAGGGTAACGACACCTCATGTCGTCCTCGGCCTCCTATGTTGCACCCTCAACTAGGTGGTTTTTCCATAACACCTTTACGGAAGCCACCTCTTTGTTCCTCAAATTCATTACTTGTCTATCATGGATTTCAACCGGAACCTCCTCATAGGAGAGGTTCTCTTGAACACGTAGACCTTCAATAGGAAGAATGGACTCAGGATCATCGATACTCTTCTTAATTATGGAAACATGGAACACCGATGAACCGAAACCAATTCACTAGGTAAGCTCAACTCATATGCAACCTTACCAATCTTTTGCAAAATTTCATAGGACCCACATAACGAGGACTCAATTTCCCTTTCTTGCAAAATCTCACCACCCGATTCATAGGCGAAATTTTTAGATACACTTTATCCCCCTCTTCAAACTCTAAATCTATTCTCCTATGGTTGGAATAAGACTTTTGCCGGCTATATGATGTTTTTAAGCGGTTCCTTATTAGATGAACCTTTTCCAAAGTCTTATAAATCAAATCGGTACCCAACAGTGAAGACTCGCCCACTTCAAACAATCCAATATGAGATCTACATATCCTACCATACAAGGCGTCATAAGGAGCCATAGATATAGATGAATTGTAACTATTGTTGTAAGAAAAATCAACCAAAGGAAAGTGTTTATCCCAATTACCCTTAAAATCAATTATACAAGTTCTAAGCATATCCTTAAGGGTTTGAATAGTACGATCCACTTGGCCATCCATTTTAGGATGAAAAGCAGTGGTTCACTTCACCTTGTTACCCAACTATTCTTGGAATGACCTCCAAAATCTAGATGTGAATTGTGCACCCATATCCGATATGATGGATAACGGAACACCATAGTGACACACAATCTAATCTATGAAGATCCTTGGATAATCCTCCACGGAGTATGTGGACTTGACAGGAATAAAATGAGCGGATTTGGTCAATCCTATCAACAACAACCCATATAGAGTCATATTGCTTTTATGTTCGAGGAAACCCTACCACAAAATCCATATTGATGTCTTCCACTTCCCACTTGGATTTCTTGAAGTAAATCACCTGGATTTTGGTGTTCGGCTTTTAGTTGTGGTAATTTGGACACTTTGCAACAAATTTCTCTATGTCCCTTTTTAATCCTTCCCATTGAAACACTTCTCTAGGGTCATGATACATATTTGTAGAACCCGTATGAATGGAGTAACGGGACCCATGGGCTTCACCTCAACCACTAAAGACTATTTGGAGTTATGATGGACCATAAAACCACCATTTGGAGCATCTTCAACTCTAATACCCAAATAAGCCAACCTACGAACATCTTTCACTAGATCTTTCTTGGCTTCATCATCATGAGACACACTACCCATGGTCATATGACTCAGAGCATCTGCAACCATATTGGCCTTGCCGGGATGGTAGAGAAAACTCATATCATAATCTTTCAACAATTACTACAACCTTTTTTGTTGGAGATTCAACTACTTTTGAGTAAACATATATTGAAGACTCTTGTTGTCGGTATACACATCAACATGGAAACCATAAAAGTAATGCCTCCATATTTTAAAGGAAAAAACCACGGCCACTAACTCAATATTATGAGTTGTATAATTCTTCTCATTCACCTTAAGTTGCCTGGAGGCATAGTCTACTACTTTTCCATGTTGCATAAGCACACACCCCAAAACCACTCGGGATGTATCACATTATACAACGAAGCCCTTTGTACCCTCCAGTATGGTCAACACTGGAGCGTAAGTAAGCCTATCTTTCAAGATTTAGAAACTTCTTTCATGTGCCTACGACATCTAAAATTTTATACTCTTCTAGGTCAAAGTAGTCAAGGGAGATGCCATTGACGCAAAATCATCCACAAACCTCCTATAATAACCCGCTAGACCCATGAAACTCCTAATGTTGGTTTGAGTCAATGGTCTAGGCCAATTTTTGACCACCTCGATTTTCCTTGGATTAACCTCTACTCCCTCACTAGAGATGATATGACCAAGAAACGCCATCAACCTCAACCAAAACTCATATTTTCTATACTTGGCAAAAAGTTGGTTTTCCTTAAGCACTTGTAACACCACCCTCAAATGGTCCATGTGTTCACCTTCCTTTGTCGAATATACCAATATGTCATCAATGAAGACAATGACAAATGAATCTAGGTAACTTTGAAACACCATATTCATGAGATCCATAAATGACGTCGGGGCCTTAATGAGACCAAAGTACATTACCAAGAACTCTTAGTGACCATATCTTATTCTAAATGCCGTATTTGGTATATCTTCACCTCTCACCCTAAGTTGGTTATACCCCGATCTCAGTTCAATCTTAGAAAAGTAGCTTGACCCTTGGAATTGATCAAACAAGTCGTCAGTACAAGGGAGAGTATACTTATTCTTAATAGTGACATTATAGAGTTGGTGATAATCAATGCACATTCTAAGGGACCCATCCTTCTACTTCACAAACAAAACCGGAGCACCCCATGAAGAAATACTAGGTCTAAAGAAGCCTTTGTCTAGTAAGTCCTTGAGTTGAGCCTTCAACTCTTTCAATTCGGCCGGACCCATCCGATAAATAGTAATTGAAATGGGATTGGTATCCGGTAGCAAGTCAAGACCAAAATCAATTTCCCATTCAGGAGGGATTCCGGGAAGATAATTAGGAAATACCTCCGGAGATTCCCTTACTACGGGGACTAACTCAATGGGAGGATTTTGTCACATTCGGGGATCATCTCCCAGACGTAATCGGCATCATCGTCCTCTTTGAGGACTAATACTGGCCTCTTAGCATTCGTCATAACATTCATATGTTAAAAATACGGAAAAATTACAAACTTTTACTACATTTACGTTTAGATTTACATAGACCTCTACATACACAAAATATATATTCATAGCGAGTATACATAGACCCTTCGTATAAGAATATTACTTGGTCTTCTACTTTTATTGCACATGTATATATATATATATATATATATATATATATATATATATATATATATATATATATATTATAGTCATAAAGTTTGTCTCGTCTCATAAAAATCTAGAAACAATAATAGCAAATTGGGCATAGTCCTACATCAATGTAAAGAAGCCACATATAGGCTTATACAAATCGTACACAAATGAAAATATAATGAGCATAAGTCTTAGAACTAAAGAACTCCATAGCTAGATATTGGCATCGCCCTCGGAAAGTGAGGACCTACCCACTTGGATGGTAGAGAATATCCAAGTCTTCTTCAAGTTGTCTCGAATGAGCCTTCAACGACTGGAACTTAAAATCTTTGGGATAAGGGAGAAAATGGGGTTAGTACGCCACTTGTACTAAGTATGAGACCATATGTACACATTATGTCAAATCATGCTAAAAAGGACATTTAGTTAAAACATGCAATTTACCCTTTGAAAGTCTAATGCACAATGAAAAAAACCATACCAATCATCAAGACATATTAAACAAGTCAAAGCAATCTATATGAATATCAACATACTTGAACCCATAATCTCATATAGCTCTATCATCAAGTAATAACATCACAAGCATGAATAAAAGTTTATCATATTATAGTAAAGCAAGACAACTAATCATGAATCCACATAAAGTCAACAAGTGCAATGACAAAGCAAAGCCCCATAACCTTACTCAATCAAGTAACCCAACAAGAACCATAATTAATAACCCACTTCACATAACATAGCTTTCAAATAAACATAACCACGTACTTTAGCAAGAAGGACCAATTACATGTTCATAAGCATCATCATTATCATATAATATCATTTACATTATTATCATATACATACATAATATTAACCTCCTAAAGCTCCTATCAAAGCAAACTAGTGTAAGGTGTAGTTAGAGTCCCATACCCCTACCTAGGCTAAGTCAAACCCCTCAAGTCACTTTAGTTAGTTTATACATCATTGCTTCATTTTAGTTTAGGGAACAGTTGCCTTAACCGACATAGACCACATGAGCTAAGTGTGGAATCCTGTGTTGTAAAACCTTACACCAATGTAAGGTGGTCTACCGGACAACGGAGAACCTAACATGAATGTAGCATCTAGATGGATCCACTAGCTAGTATTCCAATGGTGGCAACATAGTTAAGGAACTTGGGGCCGTCTTGGAAACATCACTCTACACTCTATTTGGGTCATGAGGCTATCCACCCCGTGAGGACCGTAGTGAACCCTACCTTCCCTATGTGGGAATTGTCAACCCCTCACATTCAAGATCACTCGGTTCTAAGCTAGGATCCTTTTTTGAAATGTCTTTAATGAATTTTTATAACAATCATAGATTAGTTTAGGTAATAGGGTATAGCCTCTGTATAATGATCATCATCATAGCCCAATAGGAATTGCATGAGTATAATCTTTTCATGACAATTCATATAAGTAAGGTTAACACATTTACATATTCTTTAATAATAAGGATATTTGTAATCACCATCATCCTTATAACTTTACATCTTAATCAACCTCACAACAATAAGCAAAACATTTTAATTCAACATCATACCACTCTATCAATCTTAAACAAGGCATACTCCAACACAACATAATGACTTAATCACAATTAATCATATTTTGAAGTAAAGTATAGGGATCACAAGACTTACCAAGTCTCATTCATAGTTCATCATCAAGGTCTTACCATCAACCCTTAACTCAACCCAATTAGGGGACTAACATCATCACATAATGATAACCAATAGAATAACAAGTCCAATTGTATCACTATAACACAATTCAATACTAGATCATAGCTTAAGAGAAGGTACTTAGGTCAAGTTCACAATATACTTCACAACTCAAATCACCATATTCATGAACTAGCATGATAGACCTAGAATTCATATCAATCTATTCACAATCACATCTTACGATATAAATCTAATCAACAACTAAGTCAATTGAATGAACATTATACAATACATGTCAAGATCACAACCTAAGGTTAGGGGTTGAGGATCATGTTCTTCAATTTAGATAAAATCATCAACAATTATAATAATCAAGTTAAAATACATGTTAATCTATCCATTATATCATAAATAAATCATCAACAACTCAATTCATAACTTCAATTTCGATATTAGATGAAACCCACTTGAAAACTCAAGTTTTTGAAATATTTTGAAGGAACCCTTTGAGGAAAGAAGTCTCAAAGGTGAATAGATACCATACCTCAACGTTTGATGAATATTTGATGGTGAAATCTCCCCTTTCAGTCCTCCAAAACCCTTCCCTAGCTTAGTCTTCAATGGTGTCTTCCAATAGAGAGAGAAAGAAGAGAGAATGAACATGATTTGTTTTGTGAGTTGTAATTAGTCTAATGGGGTTGGGGTCTTTATATTGGGGGTTAATTAACTTAATTAGACTCCCTTAAACCCCTAACTAACCATCTAATAAATTAATTAATTAAATGAGGCTAAGTTAAAATGTGCAGGAAAATTACAGTGCCATCGACGACACCACAATCGACGGATCGTGGGTCAATCGATGAGACAGTCCCCCTCCGTCCTGCACATTCATAGTTTTGGTCAGAGAATTGTGCATGTGAGTGCTCCAACAATTTGTCTATGTTTTGGACAATGGTTGGCAACGACTCCCCTCCATCCACACACCCCTCGTCGTTTGCCTATCTTGGTTGCACACTACCCAGGCAATGTTGCCTCCTACGTGCTAGGGTCCTTCTCAAGGGCCCTTTGTTGGCCCTTGGGGTGTCTTACCCGGACTTTTTGACCACGAAAAGACCTTAACACATATTACACACCTTCATACCAAATTTCATGTATTTCGGACTCTGAAAAGATAGTCAAATAGGCTAAGGCACACTAGTAACTCTTTCAACCAAATTTCCGGACGTCATGGACGTTCTTGGTTATTTTTGTTTCTAAGCATCCTAAATGACCTATATTCATTAAAATGGACTTATAAACAGTGTATAGACCTCATTTCACCTATGTTAGGCTTTAAGACACGTCTTGGATTTTCGAAGTGTTACAGAATTTCGGAGTCTAAATCATTGACTCTGACAATATGATATAGAAACACTCTTGAGATCATTTTACAAGACTTAATACAAGAGATAAAGGACCCATAGGAATAGACTTTCCCCCCTTCCACTCTAAAATGGGTTCATTTGGAAAATTTAACTTGAAAATTCTAGTCCTACAATCAATGGAAGCGTAACAATCATGCAACCAATCCATTCCAAATATGTGACGACCCTCAAAATGAACATAGGAAGCTAGAGCCTAACATGTTCCAAAAAAGGTTAATAATAGGTTAATAAAGTTTTTTATAGTATGCATACTTGATTTGAAGTCATTTGGAGATCAAACATCCAAGAACGTCCAAGACGTTTAAAAGTTGGTCTTTAGACGTGCTAGTGAGCCCTTTTATGTTTGACTTTTTTTATGTGTCATTTTCAGTTTAATAACAGTGGAGTTGACCCTAGTATATGAATAGACATGTTAAGGGTAAAAACGTCCGGGTATGACTCCCCCGGGACCACCCTAAGGGCCCCCAAGGAGGACCCAAATGTTGGAAAAGGAGGCTACCCAAGACAGCGAGAAGACCATGATTTGGACCTGCCTGTGAGACGCGCATCCAGAACGCAGCTCACTGCCTCAAAATTTATTAGGTAAAAATTCATTGGATGCCCCGCGACGTGCAGCGACTTCCTAGATCCGATTGCGTCATTTTTAAGTCAATTTTGACATGTCTAAAAGTCCCAATGAGTATGGGGGTATTTTGGTAACTTAGGGGGAAGTTTATTAACTATTTTTAGGACCTTTATAAACCCTTTACCCAGTCAAAACCCCAACACCCATAAAGAAATAAAAATAACCAAAATTCTCTTCTCTTCCAAAACCCCCAAAACCTCCATTGAAGACCAAGCTCAAGAACACGTTATGGAGGTGGATTGTTTGAGCTTTCTTCTATGATTTTCATGGGCTTTCTAATGTAAAAGGTGTGGTGATCCTTCATCCATAAATAACCATTCATCTATGGAGTTCTTTCAAAACTTTTTTCCAAACATGATTCTAAGTCAAAAATCCTATATTTCAATCTAGCCATGGGTTCATTGTTAAAGTGATTTAAAAAGCATTATTTGGATGAATATATGTTTAGCTACTGATTTTATGATGAATTTCTAACAAATTTTATGAAGAACCCATGATCCTCCTAATTTCTCAAATTGGCCTATGATGTGGGTCTTGTGATCTTTATTTCATCTTTATAGAATTGTTATTAGATTGTATTGAATTTCTTATTGCCAAATAATATCTATATTAATTGTATATTAATTGTGGAGGAATTATAAAAGATGATCATTAGCTTTCAGATTTGGTAAGTTGACTTATTTTCTCTAATTAGCTTAAAATGTATATTGAATTGTGTTGTTTGGTAAGGTCCACTTATGGTGGCGGTGTTTATATTCTTGTACATGTTAATGTGTTATGATCATGGCCTTGAAGGCATTAGATGTGAGATGAATTTATATTATAATTTCCATGTTTAGGAAGTTGAAGGATTTAGCCTTGATTCTAATATCATGCTCTAAGTGAATTGATGTTATGTGAAGTATATGAATAGTCCTCCAAACTAGTTACATGACCTAGGTGTGGAGATGATATTATATGCATATGTGAGATGATCATGTTAGGGTTAATTGTGGTCTATATGGATAATGATGATGAATACTCTTGTAGCATGACCCCTACCTATGAAATCCCTATATAAATGTGTGATCAAAGTATTCTAGGAGACTTCTATTCTATTGTTGAAAATGTACTTGACTCATTTCATGTAACGTGAGCATGTGTAGTCTATAGTCTTGAATACTCTCGATGTGTTTGACTCAAGACTTGAAGAATGTTGTACATGTGTTGTGATCTTTATAGGGTGGCTACCTCAAAGTTATTGAATAGACATTATGTAATCATGTTCACCAATGTACACACACGCACTTCATGCATGTCTATGAATATGATAGATTGATAATAATTAAGGATTAGATAATTCTCCTATGCATTATTACCTATTTCTATGCATGTGAAGTATATGATTTATGAAGTTATGATGTGTAACTAGAGGTGTTATGAGAAGGTAGATCTTACATTGTATACACACACATGATGTCTGATTATATGAATATATGAGAGGACATTCTCACATTAAGTAGGGTCTTTAATGAAAGGACATTCTCATTAAAGAAACCTTTGAGCTATATGATGTATGAAGAAGCAAGCTCCTAAAGCCTTCCGTATGTGTTAGAGTATTAAAGGCTTAACAATATATATATATATATATATATATATATATATATATATATATATATATATATATATATATATAGGGATTTAGATCCTAGCACTTAGTGAACATGACAATTGAGAGTGAGAGCTTCACGTTAGTAAGTCCGGCTTTCCACAAAGAGAACCTTCGCGTTAGTAAGTCCGGGTTCGCAACATAGATGTTGTCTCATGAGATGCAAACCTCCAGGCTAGTAAGTCAAGTTTACTAGAAGCAATCTCCATGTTCCGTAACTACATTCCCCCGTAGGTTATAGCTTGTGAATAACACTTATATAGCTATGTACGATTAGTTACACATTAGGCAAGTGTTAACCCTCTCTTTTTGGTGTGGGAGTAGAACACCGTATTCCATGTAGCTCACATGGTCTATGTAGTTTATGGCTAAATCTCTCAAAGTAAATAACAAACTGAGATAAAATTATGGACTCTAATCACAAATCCTTTGGAGGAGTACTTAGTATAGGTAGGATTATGGACCCTACCCATGTATTGAACAAGTGAACTTCAAGAATGGATAAGATTAGTACATGTATACAAGTAAGACTTATGTGATGTTATGTATGAATTGTATGAATGCATTCTTAAGTGACTTTGCTATTAATAAGACATGAATTATGTGTATGTGTGTGAATTACACTTATGGCTTCTAAATGGGTTTACTTAGTATATGTGGGGGTATGGGACTCCATGTGTACATTGCACAAGTTAGCTTGTGAAGGGGTTGTGAGGGTGGTTTACTTATGGTATGAACTAAGTGAGTTTAAGACTAAAGTGTAGGAAGTATGATGATGTCTTCCTATGATGTTATGAAGTACGATGAGTCCTTATATGATGTTATGAAGTATGTGGCCTTATGTATACTTATAAAAGAAAAATGTTATGACCTTTTAAATATGTTATGCCTAGTCTAGGGTGACTTCTTAGGTACACTTGGTGGAAGTAGTATTATGGGATACTACCTACACATTGTACTAATGTGACTTAGGAGTTGTCTTAGGTGATGGTCCTTATGTGAAGTCGATGTGTATGAGGTGCTTAAGACTTATGAATATATGTGGTTATGTTATGAATCATCTCTATCAAAGACTATTGTAAAGTGACCTCAAGGTGATACATTGTACTAAGTACACTTGAGGGTTACTTAAGGAAACAAGTAAGATAAAAGATGAGGTAATGTATTGTATGTATTTAATATGCCTCAAAGTATGATAAATGGCTTTATGTTCTATTATCAGTAGCATCCATGTATGTACAATGTATGTGAACTATATTGAGCTTATATGTGCCTATGTTTATGAAGTTTACTGAAAAGATATGATGCATGATGTCACGACCCGAAAGCACCCCCTAGAAGTTAGGGAAAACCTTCGAATCGTGACCGGGCGTACTTGACCCCTTTGGGGTCTCGTACAAGCCCTCTAACTAACATTCATAACATAAAGCATGAAAAGTAGTGCGGAATTTAAAACTTTTCACGATAATAATAATAAAAGGAGTCTTTTCATAAATACTAAGAAATCTTATCGTCACAAGCCAACTTAAAGACACAACTTGGAATCTTAGGGACACAGCCCCTTTACGATAAAAGTAAATACATTTTTAAGTATTAATAAAGAAACTAAGAAACATAAAACTATGTCCTCGAATATATGAGGACATACCAAATTCTTGAGAGATAAAATTCCCAAGCTTCGACTCCGATCCTCCCAAAAGGGCTTCCAACCTATACTCATAAGGTATAAAAAGTATGGGGTTAGTACAACAATGTACTAAGTATGGAATATGCAAAAACATGCAAAAAGGGACATCTTAGTAAAGATAGCTTTTTATGCAATTCAAATATAACCTTCATGAATCTAGAAGTAAACCCACATAAGAATCAACAATTAACACTTTATGGCTATCTTACCAAACTTAAAGTAAACAAAAGTAACATTTCAATTAACTTTGCTAAACTTGCAATAAAATTGAATAAAGCATCATAGTGAACATTTTGAATTCTTACCAGGAAGACCTTACAGTGAATGGCACGGTCCAAGTCATATGAACCTTTTTCCTTTGAAGTTGCCCTAACCCAAGGTTATCCTAAGACTCCCTAAGGTGAGCCAAGAATGGACTCTCATTACACCTCCCTTCAAAGCACACCAAAGCGACCCTTAAAACTACCAAATCTTAGGCTTACTTCGTTAGAAATCAAATCCACGCCCTTGGCTAACATATGCAAAACACTCATGGAAATATAGGTCATACCAAGTGCAATGTGAGAGTAGCATCCCATACTACCACTCCCACTTAGTACTCCTAATGGATTCCATTTACTCAAGGACTCCACAATAATCCTCCATAACACTACAACCATAGTACTCATTCACACGGATTTCATGAAGGTACGCTCTCCCATAGTGCAATGTGAGAATAGCATCCCATACTACTACTCCCACTCAATGCTCCTACTTGGTAAATAATGTGGATTGAGCACTTCACGACATACATACACAATTTCAACAATACACAAGATAATTAGTTTCAAATCAATTCTTTTGTGGGAGTTAGCTTAACCGACAAAGACCATGAGAGCTAGACATTGAATCCCGATATTAACCCCTATCGGATGAGGGATCCTTACTTGCCTAGTGTAAGGTCATGCTTCTTAGCGTTTACATGGCTTTTCCAATAGCTACACCTATGCGGGCACATAGTTAAGGGATAAGGAGATTGTTACTAAGTAACTCACTCTCTACTAACGAGGAGTACTCATCTCAAGAGGTACTTTGGATTACAACATCTCAACTAACGAAGTGCAATCCACCTCCCCTTCATATCCTCTCGGTGCTACGCATAACTCCACACGGATTTCTCAACATAATAGTCTATCTTAGAAAGCTCACTAGGAAATGGAGAGGTTGTTACTAGACACTACATCTAAACTCACGAAGTGTGTCCACCTCAAGATTTCCCCTTTTTGCTCAACTTGACATAATACAAATCTTAAAAGAGTGTATGTGTACATGTGCACACCTTGCATATAAGCATCATTTCATTATCATCAAGTTCTACTCATACTTTAACCTTGATTCATCAAGCTACACACTCTACATACTTCTCATAATCATATACTTCATTTAGACATAAACTAGGTCAAACATGCAATTCAAGCTACATCAAACACAACACAAGACCCATTTCCAATATATATCTTCATTTCACATATTAGACCTTCAACATCACATACTCAAACCATACTAAGTAACATCAAGTTCATCAATTAGCACCGCCACCCATAAGGTGGACCATACCACTCAAATAGCAATTCATAATAAGAATTATACAATGAGAGCAACTCATCAACAAATCAAACCATCATTACCCATAAGCAATTTATCAATATTTCACCATATTAAGGACCTTAGGGCAGTAGCTACACCAACATGACAAATACAAGAAGACCCAAGTTCATACCCTACTCAAATCATGCTCACATAACTCATTTTCAAGTCAAAAATTGAAGTATGCATAAACAAGAGTTTCATGGAGTTTTAACATCAAAATCATCTATTCAAACCAAGATAAATACATTTAAACCATTAGAACTTAGTTACAAGAAGACCCATAATAGAAATCAAAGTTTAGAAGAAGTTGAGTTTAAAACCCCTTTTTGAAAACCATTTTGGAAGTTGGCTTCTTGAATGGAAAGGTATTCAAGAATGGATACCATACATTTATGAGAAAGAAACCCACGAATTTGATGAAGAAACAAGTCCCAATCCGTCCTCCTATACTTCCTTGACTTCTAGCTTCCAAGAGAGTTGAGAGAGTTTTCTTGAGAGAAAGAGAGAGTTGGATCTTGAAGTGAGAGGGTCTTGTCTAGGTCTAGGGTTTAAAACTAATTTAATATAACCTAAAAACACCAAAATTATACACCTAGGGTCTTATAAGACTTGGGGTGTATTTACATAAAACACCCCAAGTTGGCAGCCTTAAGTCGTGCACTGGCAGGCCTCGTCGATGAGACCTCCTCGACGGACCGTCACGTTCACCACGGACCGTCATGGGGTCCTGTCGAGGAACACTTGGCTCCAACTGGAGCCTGTCCAAGTTTCTACTCTCTGTCACTCGCGACGCCCTGGATCGACGGACCGTCCTGAGTGCAACGGACCATCGCCATGGTCGTCGTGAGCCACTGATGGGCAGATTTGCCTAAGTCTTGGGCCCTTCATCTAGGGCCCCTTTTGGGTCCTAGGTGGGGTCGTGCCTGGACGTCAAACCCCTAAACTAAGTCGTCTAGGTCTAAGGAACATCCGACGCATGTTTCAAGTAAAACGAACACATAAAACTCATCCAAACTCGCCAAGACATACAAGTACATTCTAAGGCATACCATCCGAACGTCATGGACGTTTTTGGTCGATTGAACTCCAAACTTAACCAAACTTTGCACACTGCCTAAGGACACCAAACTAACTCCGTTTAACTTAAAATTAACTCAAGAAACAACCATGAGGCTCTAGTTCACCTTAGTTCATTTTGGGGCGTTATATTCATTGTTCTCTAACCTCATCTTTAAATTGAGTCACCATCTTAACCATGTCCTCACGGTGCTTAGCCTTAGTTCCCATAGAGTAGTTTCATTCATATGTATGTACTAGAGACGACACAAACATTAGGTGTACCAACCCATTGTACTTATACCAAGAAAGGCACCAACATTAGATCTACCGATCGAGGTTCACTAAGGATAGATCATTGAATTTCTTAGAGAGGGTTTCTACCTTTGCGGCCCTATCAGTCTAAGTCTATCATTTCACAAAAGAAAGAGGCAACCTTATAAGGTCTACCGCTTCAATGTTTCTCATTCACATTGTGTCCTAGACTCATAATGAAAGGGCACCATGCTTAGGTCCAACCGTTCATGACATAGCCTATAATACCTCATTAGTCATTCGTAGAAAGGGCACCATGCTTAGGTCTAGCCGATTCAGGACATTCATTGAGTTATTACTAAAGAAAGGATGCCCAAGCCTACCAAGTCAAGATATCACTTTCATTACGCTTTCTAGTGTGAATAAGCGGCACCTATGTGTAGCAAATCAAGATACGCCATCACATTATATAAATCTTTCACATTATAGTTTCATCACACATGAACATTAAAAGAGGGAATAATACAAATCACAATACAATAACACCTTAAATCACATGAGCACCGTCAAATTAATCACTATCATGATAAAAATCCCATTCACCATACAATGCCTTCAAGTCCACGATCATAACATATACAAGAAGTAAACATATCCACCATAAGTGGATCAATCCATATAAGAGCAATTAAAATACGACATGAAATTAGGTCACTTACCATTCTTTGAGACATAACCTTCATTTAATAAATTCTCTAACAATTCACCATATATCGATGAAGATAACAATAGAAAGTAATAATACAATTCAATCTAAGCATAATATAATCAACATCCAATCATAATCATAAAACCCACTTCATAAGCTAAATTTAGGAGATTTGTGAAATCATGGGTTCATAGTCTTTTTATCATCAAAATAATCAATTATCAATCAATCTAACCATAGTTTATAAATTTAAAACATTTGATGCAAGAACCCATGAATGTGAATAAGAACTGGAATTTTCCCCAAATTTGGAAACTTGAAAACTATTTGGAGATTGACTCTAGGGTGAAATTTGTCGTAAATAAAGGATCACCATACCTTATTACATGAATTCCCCACGAAATTCAAGAACAAATCACTTGAAATCCTCAACCCTAACATGCACTTTACCTTGACCTTCAATGGTGTTCTAGAGAGAACCTTTTTTTTTTTTTGGGGGGGGGGGTAAGGGTTTTGATTTTTCGAGTTGAAGTATAATTGAGGTTTTAATTGTTTTAATACACTTAAAATACCTTAAAACACTAAAAATAACGATCCATGTATTAATTGGAAGTTGGGGTGAATTTACAAATTCACCCGTCACTTGTTCGTGTCACTTGACAGCATGTAGATGCGACCTACGACTCCCCACCTACAGACGATGGACCATAATGGTCCAGCTAGAGATTGGTGCAGAGCCTTTTCAAGGATAATTATGGACCTACGCCCCGATCTATGGACCATTGGTGGGTCTAAGGGGCGTGGTTTGAGGGCGTCGATGGACTGCTTTTTGATGTATTAGGGAAATGTAACTCTTCAAGGACCCTTAGGATGTTCCTTCGGGTGTCTTACCCAAACTTCTAACCCCTACATATGCCCAGAAAGTTTATAGGGTCACTTCAACAATATTTAGACTTCAAACAGTAAAAACATCAACAACAAGACACTTGCACACACACTAGCTCAAAGGACTAGCTCCGAATGTCATGGTCGTCCCTTGACATTTGACCTCAAAAATATTCAAACTAATTTTTGAAATACAAAACTCATCATTTTAACAAGTTACTAATTTCTAAAAGACATATCATAGTAAGGCACAGGGGTACCTCATCACCAACCTTATATCATTACATCTTAAGCATAATCTCACAATCACATAATAAGTGTCACAACCCGAGACCATACCCTAGAATATAGGGTGCAAGCTTGGATTGCGACCGGCGTCGTCGAACTCTCAGAGTTCTAAGACAAGCCTCATTGATATCATTCATCGCTTATACATAGTGAAAAGTAGTGCGGAATTAAAACTTTTCACTAAAACATAATATAGTCTTTAAAACTCTTTCATATAAAAGTAATAGAAATGCTAAGTCTCAATCTCATCATTCTAAGATACAAGAGTACTTTAATACGAAAATAGAAATAACATAGTCTTATTACAATACTTCATAAAAGAAACATAAGATGACATATATGCCCTCGATACAAATGAGGACATACTTCAATTCTTCTACTCGGACGATTCTTCTAAGCCCAAGTCTTGTTCTCCAAAAGCTCCTTACCTACCAAGGACTATAGATAGAAAATAAAACATGGAATTAGTACAACCACATGTACTAAGTATGGCTATATGCATAAAATCATGAAAACGGACTTTATTGGAAATATGCATCTTTTCATAAAAAAATCATAGATTAAACATAAGCATCATTTAGCAATTAAGAAACACATAAGAAAACGATTAACCAAAGATAACATTTAAAGACTCACTTTACAGTGAGTTCACTTCACTGTACAGTGAAGTCCCTTAACTGTTACAGTGAAGTACAAATCTTCCCTTTTAACATCTCCTAGCATGTAATTCCCTCACTTAAAGTCATCCTAAGGTTCACTTAAGTCACACAAAGAGAGACCGCCCATAAACCCTCTCTAGATGTGCCTAAACAACCCTTAAGATTACCTACAATGAGTCACACACATACTTACAAAGCAATCATAAGAATCTATGTAAGATTCTTCTACCAAAGGTCAATTCCAAGGTTTTCTTGAGAGAGTGTGGAGTGACCGCCCATACAATCTTTATCACACACACACAAGAGATCCTATAGACTACCTCAAATAGAATCATTCTCACTAAACACACCAACACTTAAATGATAAGACATTCTCCTTCCAAAACCTATCAAAAGACCTACTTAAGTAAATCGAGAAGATAAAGTCCATAGTGTAGTGACCTCTTCAAGATTACCTAAATAGTCCTTAAGACTTCCTAAGGTTTAGATCATGTCAACAAGATTAACCAACTACCCTAACTAGAGTCATCCTCAAGACTTCCAAAGATAAGACATGAAGAGACCATCCTTTCATGTCCTCCTCACACTTTAGCTAAGGAATGCTTAAGTCACTTTAGATTAGGTACTCAACCATTTACATAGTTACTACATAGATCATTAGTTCATTACTTCATTAAGACTCATACATCACATAAGACACTCACATAAAGCATCACATAAGACACTCACATAATGGATCACATAATGGTCTTTCGACAAGACCTAGGAACTCCACATAATACCTTCAAAGTCTATTGTGCAATGTCTAGATAGTGTCCCATACCACCACCTAAACCTCATAAACTTATCTAATGCTAATAGGTATTCCACATGATGATAATAGGCAATAACCGACATAGACCATGGTAGCAAGACATGGAATCCGAAGTTCTATCCTACTTCAATGAGGTTGTTCTACTTGCCAATGGTAGAACTTGGACACATCCCATGTAGGCACATGGTTAAGGAATATGAAGGGCGTATTAAGCATTCAGTCTGTTCTTTAACTAAATCCGCTTAACCCTACTCATACTCACTCGGTGCTAGCCTTTGTTCTCATAGATTAGTTCACATTAAGGTTCATATAAATAGGTCCTTATCTAGTTCATAACCCCCTTTACATTCACCCTACCAAAGCAAGTTCCACTAGGGCATATCTCACTTTAGCGACAAGAAGCTCATAGCGATTTTCCTAAGGTATGATATGATGCCGTTCCAGCCAACCATCCCTAAGTCCATCACTCATAACATGAAGGATACCATTACGGCTAACTACTTCACAATTCATAACCTCGTCACTAGGTTCAAGGTTCCACATAACATTGACCTTCTTATCATTAAGGTCCCACTTATATTATTATTCAAGACTAAGAGTTATAACACGCTATATAAAGACATCACATACTCATAACCATATATACATCAAGTAAGAGATACAAGTCAACCAAGACAAGACATCACATACTTCACTTTTAACACACAATACAAGCCATTCTAGAAACACTTCTAAAACAACCTAACATCTTCAAGTCATCCTATATATCATCATAACATCATTAATGTACTCCACATAGACTCACAAAGTCAAATAGGAATAACCAAGACTTAACCCTAACACTATACTCATAATGTCAAGACAAAGTCTAACATGATCACTTAAGGCAACATAAATAGAAGAATACATACATGACTATATAACTTCACATGTAGATAAGTAATATCATACTCACATCATCAACTACACAAATAGCCACATAACTTCAAGTAGTTGCCAATAAGGCCATGCTCATAATATTGCATATAGTAACGCCGACAAGGCCACATCAATTGCAAATTAAACATATAACACCGCCACCATAAGTGGACAATACCAATCAGAATAATATCGAAGTATAATTAATATCAAATTAAGGAAAAAGGGGCAGCATACCTTCATACCCATATCCATAGTTCAATTCAATGCCAATTCAACCAATTCAACATCACAAGGCCCTTACCCATGGCCATGAACAACAATTCAAAGCAATAACCATAAAACTCAATGAATCTACATCAATTCAATCTAGGTTTAACAATATAATATCAGTTACATATCAATTGAACACAATTCTTATATCATTAGAAAGCCCATAAGAAACTACACAACAATTCATCAACATTAGCTTAATATCAAGTAACCCAAAAAGTAGTCAAAACTAGGGTTCATCAATTCACATGGGTTCATAGGTAATTTATGTTGAAATCATCAATACAATATCAATTAGATCATAATTCAATGTTTAGAAATCATTTATGCAAGAACCCATGGTAGAATCCCGAAATTGGACAATTCACTTTAGAAAACTTTGTAAAACACTTTGAGGAATGGGATCCTTGATGAAATAAGTTTCAAGGATCAAAAGTTATACATCAAGGATGATAATTATTCACTTTGATGAAGAATTTCCACTCAAGAACCCCTCACCAAGCTGCCTCTTCAATGGAGTCTTCAATGGAGGTTTTGGGATTTCTATGAGACTTTGGGTTTTGATTTTAGAAGAATGAATTATTCTAAGTGTTAAACACTTATATACTCATTTAAAATACCCATAAGACCCTTAATAAACCGTCTAAACTATTATTTGGAAGAGGGGTGAATTTACAAGTTCACCCCTAACTTGGCAGAAAAATCTGCGCAGGTGAACTTGGCTGCGACGACCTGACCATGACGGGGCGTCACGGGTGAAACGGGGCATCATGGCCATCCGTTGCAAGATACAGTAGCTTGAAAAGGGTTCCCCCTACACCCTTGGACAAGTCCCCCAGGACGAAACACTTGTGATGGGGCGTCACAGCCATGACTGGCCATTGACAGCTCCGTCGCCAAGGCTGCCTGGGACAGCCTGCCATCAGATTTTGGGTCCTTTCCTCAAGGACCCTTTGATGGTCCTTGGGGATAATTTCTCGGACGTTTCCAACCCAAATACGATCGTCTATAAGTTTAACACCTCCTACATGAATTTCAACCAAAACGAACACATAAAACTTGACGAAATTCGCCTAGACGTACAAGGTCGACTCGAAGCATATCTTTCGAATGCCTTGGACGTTCTTGGTCGTTTGACCTCCAAACTTCACGAAACTTTAACCACTGCCTATACATGCTATATTAACTCTATTAAGAACCTTAAAACACCATTAAACACACATAAACACATAGAACCAGATTTTAGACATTTAGGTGACTTAGTCGTCAAACGTCTTAGTCGTCCCTTGACGTTTGACTTCCAACACCTCTAATATTTTAGCTACTGCCTCTATACCACATATTAAACATATTTAGGACCTTAGAACACTAAGACCAACATGTTAGTCTCTAGAACACCTAAGCTATTTTCGAGGTCTTACAATCTCCCCGACTTGGAAAACATTCGTCCTCGAATGACACTTGCCACTCTCCGAACACTTCCAAGATTAGAGATTCAACTAGCAGCACATAACCAAATCATACAACACATATCTAAGAAGAAACAATCAATTTCACATAATCAAGAGATTCACAACACAACAAGAAACTAGAAGACAATTCTATAACTCGTTATGCTACAAAAATCACATGCTTCAATCCAAATAGCAAAAACTCATTTTATATTCAACATCATACTCATATACATCAGTTCTAACCACTAAAATGCAAGATAACATCGTGTAAACACATCATACAACATGCTCTAAGCTTCATAAAACACACAATGCAATAAGTAAATGAAATTCAATTTCAATCAAACTCCTAAACATCATGCATATGCAACAATTCAAGAACTTCTATCCCATCTACAAACTATACTCCCCCATTTAGAAGGAACTCATACTATAAAAAAAAAAGAGAAACAAGAACTTACCAACATCGTCATCACCATCACCCAACTTCTCAATTCTAGTACAGAGTGAATAGAAACGCCTCTTAGTTGGAGCATCATCCTTTGGAACACTAGGCTCAACTCTCTTGCCCTCCTTCCTAGAAGCAATGTTTGGACAATCTCTCACTTTGTGCCCATTCTTTCCACAAACAAAGCAACTACCGGTACCCAATAGACACTCACTATAGTGACTCTTGCCACAATTTGTACAAGTAGGCTTGCTATCCTTAGAAACACCTCCTTTCTCAAACTTCTTCTTATGAACTCTAGGTACATCTTGAGATTGAACTCTTTTCTTGAACCTAGGTTGAACTTGGTCACTAGCAACACCCCTTTTCAAACTTCTAGCCATCCTTCTATGTTTAGACTCCTCAATAGATTGTGCATACACCATGAGTCTAGATAAGGTCATGTTATCATGAAGCATAGCGGTACGACATTCTTCCTTCACCAAATCAGCTACTCCAGTACGAAAGAGACTCATTTCATCTCTTGGATTGGAGACAAGAGAAGGAGCATACCTAGACAATGTTGAGAATTTCACAGAGTACTCCTCAACACTCATATTGCCTTGCTTGAGATTAATAAACTCCTCCACCTTGACTTCTCTTCTCTCTCGGGGAAAGTACTTGCCAAGAAAAGCTCTCTTAAACTCTTCCCACTCAATAGGACCCGAATCTTCCGGCCTATTGTCCTTCCATTGAGTGTACCAAATTTGAGAAACATCTCTCAATTGGTATGAAGCCAGCTCCGCCTTCTCCCTAGATGTAACCCCCATAGCTCTCAAAACTTTGTACACACCATCAAGAAACTCTTGGGGATCCTCATTCACCTTAGAGCCAAGAAAGATAGGAGGATTCATCCTCACAAAGTCTCTCAACCTAGAAGTCATAGTGCTCTCCATAACCCTAGGTACCATACTCAAATTGATTTGAGTAGTTACGGCTTGAGCTAAAGCCATCAAAGCCTCTCAAATCACCCTATTAGACAACTCCGGTACCTCATCACCTCCATCCACATTAGGAACTTGATCACCTTGGGGAGGCACTTCATCACCTTGCCATCTTGGACACCTTGCTCATCTTGAGCAACTTGCTCAACTTGCTCAACTTGAGGAACCTCATCTTTCACCCTCTCCTCTTCCAATCTTCTAGCAGCCATCCATCTAGTATTCATCTCCTAGCAAACACAAGGAAACTCATAAGAACGATAATGATAACATTTACTCTACCGCACGATATAGGAGTAGAAAAGAAGGGAAACTCTATCGTCCTATAGCCTCTCGCCCATAGATGTGTCGCGATTCACACCGATGGTCAAAACTCTACTAGACGTGACTTGATGAGACTTTTTGATACCTAATACTACTTTCACCAAACCTATGCTCTGATACCAACTTTGTCACAACCCGAGACGATACCTTAGAAGATAGGGTGCAATCTTGGATTGCGACCGGCGTCGTCGAACTCTCAGAGTTCTAAGACAAGCCTCATTTATATCATTCATCGCATATACATAGTGAAAAGTAGTGCGGAATTAAAACTTTTCACTAAAACATAATATAGTCTTTAAAACTCTTTCATATAAAAGTAATAGAAATGCTAAGTCTCAATCTCATCATCTTAAGACACAAGAGTACTTTAATACGAAAATAGAAATAAAATAGTCTTATTACAATACTTCATAAAAGAAACATAAGATGACATATATGCCCTCGATACAAATGAGGACATACTTCAATTCTTCTACTCGGACGATTCTTCTAAGCCCAAGTCTTCTTCTCCAAAAGCTCCTTACCTACCAAGGACTATTGATAGATAATAAAGCATGGAATTAGTACAACCACATGTACTAAGTATGTCTATATGCATAAAATCATGAAAACGGACTTTATTGGAAATATGCATCTTTTCATTTAGAAATCATAGATTAAATATAAGAACATCATTTAGCAATTAATAAACACATAAGATAACGATTAACCAAAGATAACATTTAAAGACTCACTTTACAGTGAGTTCACTTCACTGTACAGTGAAGTCCCTTCACTGTTACAGTGAAGTACAAATCTTCCCTTTTAACATCTCCTAGCATGTAATTCCCTCACTTAAAGTCATCCTAAGATTCACTTAAGTCACACAAAGAGAGACCGCCCATACACCCTCTCTAGATGTGCCTAAACAACCCTTAAGATTACCTACAATGAGTCACATACATACTTATAAAAAACAATCATAAAAATCTATGTAAGATTCTTCTACCAAAGGTCAATTCCAAGGTTCACTTGAGTGAGTGTGGAGCGACCGCCCATACAATCTATATCACACACACACAAGAGATCCTATAGACTACCTCAAATAGAATCATTCTCACTAAACACACTAACACTTAAATGATAAGACATTCTCCTTCCAAAGCCTATCAAAAGACCTACTTAAGTAAATCGAGAAGATAAAGTCCATAGTGTAGTGACCTCTTCAAGATTACCTAAATAGTCCTTAAGACTTCCTAATGTTTAGATCATGTCAACAAGATTAACCAACTACCCTAACTAGAGTCATCCTCAAGACTTCCAAAGATAAGACATGAAGAGACCATCCTTTCATGTCCTCCTCACACTTTAGCTAAGGAATGCTTAAGTCACTTTAGATTAGGTACTCAACCATTTACATAGTTACTACATAGATCATTAGTTCATTAGTACATTAAGACACATACATCACACAAGCCACTCACATAAAGCATCACATAAGACACTCACATAATATATCACATAATGGTCTTTGGACAAGACCTAGGAACTCCACATAACACCTTCAAAGTCTATTGTGCAATGTCTAGATAGCGTCCCATACCACCACCTAAACCTCATAAACTTATCTAATGCTAATAGGTATTCCACATGATGAGAATAGGCAATAACCGACATAGACCATGGTAGCAAGACATGGAATCCAAAGTTCTATCCTACTTCAATGAGGTTGTTCTACTTGCCAATGGTAGAACTTGGACACATCCCATGTAGGCACATGGTTAAGGAATATGAAGGGCGTATTAAGCATTCAGTCTGTTCTTTAACTAAATCCGCTTAACCCTACTCATACTCACTCGGTGCTAGCCTTTGTTCTCATAGATTAGTTCACATTAAGGTTCATATAAATAGGTCCTTATCTAGTTCATGACCCCCTTTACATTCACCCTACCAAAGCAAGTTCCACTAGGGCATATCTCACTTTAGCGACAAGAAGCTCATAGCGATTTTCCTAAGGTATGATATGATGCCGTTCCAGCCAACCATCCCTAAGTCCATCACTCATAACATGAAGGATACCATTACGGCTAACTACTTCACAATTCATAACCTCGCCACTAGGTTCAAGGTTCCACATAACATTGACCTTCTTATCATTAAGGTCCCACTTATATTATTATTCAAGACTAAGAGTTATAACATCCTATATCAAGACATCACATACTCATAACCATATATACATCAAGTAAGAGATACAAGTCAACCAAGACAAGACATCACATACTTCACTTTTAACACACAATACAAGCCATTCTAGAAACACTTCTAAAACAACCTAACATCTTCAAGTTATCCTATATATCATCATAACATCATTAATGTACTCCACATAGACTCACAAAGTCAAATAGGAATAACCAAGACTTAACCCTAACACTATACTCATAATGTCAAGACAAAGTCTAACATGATCACTTAAGGCAACATAACTAGAAAAATACATACATCACTATATACCTTCACATGTAGATAAGTAATAACATATTCACATCATCAACTACACAAATAGCCACATAACTTCAAGTAGTTGCCATAAGGCCATGCTCATAATATTGCATAAAGTAACGCCGACAAGGCCACATCAATTGCAAATTAAACATATAACACCGCCACCATAAGTGGACCATACCAATCACAATAATATCGAAGTATAATTAATATCAAATTAAGGAAAACGGGGCAGCATACCTTCATACCCATATCCACACTTCAATTCAATGCCAATTCAACCAATTCAACATCACAAGGCCCTTACCCATGGCCATGAACAACAATTCAAAGCAATAACCATAAACTCAATGAATCTACATCAATTCAATCTAGTTTTAGCAATATAATATCAATTACATATCAATTGAACACAATTCTTATATCATTAGAAAGCCCATAAGAAACTACACAACAATTCATCAACATTAGCTAATATCAAGTAACCCAAAAAGTAGTCAAAACTAGGGTTCATCAATTCACATGGGTTCATAGGTAATTTATGCTGAAATCATCAATACAATATCAATTAGATCATAATTCAATGTTTAAAAATCATTTATGCAAGAACCCATGGTAGAATCCCGAAATTGGACAATTCACTTTAGAAAACTTTGTAAAACACTTTGAGGATTGTGCTCCTTGATGAAATGAGTTTCAAGGATCAAAAGCCATACCTCAAGGATGATAATTCTTCACTTTGATGAAGAATTTCCACTCAAGAACCCCTCACCAAGTTGCCTCTTCAATGGAGTTTTCAATGGAGGTTTTGGGATTTCTAAGAGACTTTGGGTTTTGATTTTAGAAGAATGAATTATTCTAAGTGTTAAACACTTATATACTCATCTAAAATATCCGTAAGACCCTTAATAAACCGTCTAAACTATTATTTGTAAGTGGGGTGAAATTACAAGTTCACCCCTAGCTTGGCTGAAAAATCTGTGCAGGTGAACTTGGCTGCGACGACCTGACCATGACGGGGCGTCACGGGTGAAACGGGGCGTCATGGCCATCCGTTGCAAGCTCCAGTAGCTTGGCAAGGGTTCCCCTACACCCTTGGACAAGGACCCTACGACGAAACACTTGTGACGGGGTGTCACAGCCATGACTGGCCGTTGACAACTCCGTCGCCAAGGCTGCCTGGGACAGCCTGCCATAAGATTTTGGGTCCTTTCCTCAAGGACCCTTTGATGGTCCTTGGGGATAATATCTTGGACGTTTCCAACCCAAATACGATTGTCTATGAGTTTAACACCTCCCACATGAATTTCAACCAAAATGAACACATAAAACTCGACGAAACGCGCCTAGACGTACAAGGTCGACTCAAGGCTTATCTTTCGAATGCCTTGGACGTTCTTGGTCGTTCGACCTCCAAACTTCACGAAACTTTAACCACTGCCTATACATGCTATATTAACTCTATTAAGAACCTTAAAACACCATTAAACACACATAAACACATAGAACCAGATTTTAGACATTTAGGTGACTTAGTCGTCAAACGTCTTAGTCATCCCTTGACGTTTGACTTCCAACACCTCTAATATTTTAGCTACTGCCTCTATACCACATATTAAACATATTTAGGACCTTAGAACACTAAGACCAACATGTTAGGCTCTAGAACACCTAAGCTATTTTCGAGGTCTTACAATAAGGTCATTTCAATTCAACATCATACCAACCGTAATCATTCTTATCATAAGGTATACTTCAATATAACTTCATCACTAAACACAAGTAATCATAATTGAAGTAAAGGTTTGAGATCACAAGACTTACCTCAATTTCCTTCACAAGCCATCATCCAAGGTTTTACATTCAAAAATCCAATTCAACCCAACAATGGCTGTAATATCATCACACAATAGTAATTACCACAATAATAAAGTCAATTGAATTACTACATATCAATTCATCACTAGTTCATAACCTAGCGTTAAAGGGGAAAAGGTCATCTTCCACAAACTTGGTCAATACATCAAGAACTAGCATAACTGAATCTTAATACATCATAATCTAATCATAATAATCCAAAAAAAGACCATACACAATACAATTTAGAAGGTCAAATTTGTAATAGAAAGAAACCCATATGAAATCATCTTTTTGAAAACCAATTTTGAAGGAACCCTTTAAGCAAACCAATCCCAAAGGTTAAAGGATCCCATACCTTTATAATTGATGAATATTGATGGAGAAAAGTAGTCTTCTTTGTTCCCTAGAACCCTCTTTGACTTTGGTCTTCTATGGAGTTTCTTTGGGAGAGAGAAAGTAGAGAGAAGGAGGAGCAATGGGGTTTTAAGAATTGAGAGGTGTTAGGTTGTATTTAGACTTAGGGTTTGTTATATAGTTAATTAACTAACTTAATTAACCAACCCCTAAATACTAATTAACCCCCTAACTAACTAACTTAATTAAATGAACTAACTAAACTTGACAACAAACAGTGACCCTAACCTACGAGACCCCAACCTACGGGCCGTAGGTCAGTTGATGGCCAGGACCCTTACCATCCTATGCAGTCATCGTTTTGTTCAGAGACATGCAAAATGACCCTTTCTTGAAAATTTATAAGTGACCATCGACGGTGGCCATCGACGCCGCGTTGATTGGACCACACCCCATCGCCTTCCTTCGTTGGTAGACACTGTCTCAAGATAGCTTTTGGCCAAATTGAGGAGGACCCTTGGTTGGTCCTTGAGGAGTCGTACCCAGAAGTTTCGACCCTAAAACAACTCTAATATATGTCTAACACCTTCCCACCAAATTTCATTAAATTACGATTCCTAAAACCTCGTCAAATAGGCTAAGGCATGCTAGCACCTTTTGCACTAGTCTTCGGACGTCATGGACATTCCTTGACGTTTTGACTCTAGTACTTCCTTAATGACTTTTATACACTATTTTTTACCTTAAGACAGTGTTATAACTCTTAGGCACTCTTGGGAGGATCTACATTACGTTTTAGACTTTTGGAGTATTACATTATCCCCACTTAGGAACATTCGTCCCCGACTGACATTAAAAATCTTTTAGGGAGAGGATAGACTCACAACTAGAAGACCAACCAAAAACCTATCCAAACAAGAGTTACAATTCAACGTAGCATTTACAGATAGTAATTCATAACTTCAATTACTACACATAAGAGCTTAATATCACTACATGAGGAATCTTCTTTTCACAACAACATGAGATCAACATATCATTAAAGAGTCAATTATGACAAAATTCCTTTTCATAGCATTTAAACATGATCAATATCATTTCATTAAGACAACACATAACAAATACTCAAATAAGTGTAAATCAAGCAAAAGAACATTTTTACACAAAGCTTTATTTTAGCAAAAACCTAAATCATAAATATGCATATCTTTTCAAAACAAGTCAAATTAAATTTATTCATTATTTTCATTATTATTAGGAACAACTAACCTTAATCAACAATGAGATGAGGGTAACGATACTTCATGTCGGCCTCGGGCTCCCATGTTTCTCCCTCAACTAGGTCGTTCTTCCATAACACCTTTAAGGAATCCACCTCCTTGTTTCTCAACTTCTTCACTTTTCTATGAAAGATTTCAATCGGAACCTCCTCATAGGAGAGGTTCTCTTCCACACGTAGACCTTCAATAGGAAGAATGAACTCGGGATCACCGATAGACTTCATAAGAATGGAGACATGGAAGACCGGATGAACCTTAGCCAATTCACTTGGCAATCTGAACTAGTATGCAACCTTGCCAAACCATTGAAAAAATTCTTAGGGACCCACATAACGAGGACTGAACTTCCCTTCTTGCCAAATCTCACCACTCCCTTCTTGGGTGAAATTTTTAGATACACCTTATCACCCTCTTCAAATTCTAAGTCTCTTCTTCTATGGTAGGCATAAGACTTTTGCCGAATATAGGTTGTTTTCAACCGTTTCTTTATCATATTAACTTTCTCGAAAGTCTTATAAATAAGTTTGTGACCAAATAGTGAATACTCTCCCACTTCAAACCATCCAATTGGAGATCAACATCTCCTAACAATAATGCTTCAAAAGGAGCCATAATATAGATGAATGGTAAATTTTATTATACGAAAACTCAACCAAAGGAAATTGTCTATTCCAATTTCCCTTGAAATCAATTGTAAAAGCTTTAAGCAGATCCTCAAGGGTTGAATAGTATGCTCAACTTGACCATCCGTTTGGAGATGAAAAGTGGTGCTTAGCTTGACCTTGATATCCAACCCTTTTTTTAACAACATCCAAAACCTAAATGTGAATTGTGCATCTGTGTATGATATGATGGATAACATAATACCATGGCGACACACAATCTAATGTATGAATGTACTTGCATATTCCTCCGCCGAGTAACTGGACTTGACAGTAATAAAATGAGCGTATTTGATCAACCTATCCACAACCACCCATATGGAATAATGTTGCTTTAGAGTCCGAGACAAACCTACCACGAAGTTGTAACATCCATAAAACAAACTAGGTTGAACTAGAACCAAGCACGTGTGTGTTGAGATTTTAAAGTAATTAAAGGGTTTATAATGATGTCCTTAGGAAGTGTTTAAAGTTTGGTAAGGTTTGGAGGTGAAACGTCTAAGAACGTCCACGACGTACGGAAGATGTGCCTTAGAAAGTGCTTGTGTGTCCTCATATGTTTTAACAAGTTTTACATGTTCGTTTCAGTTGAAATTGATGTGGGATGATCCTAAGACCTAGATGAATATTTTTAGGGGTTCAATGTATGACTCCATCTAGGACCCACGAGGGGCCCTAGAAGAGGACCCTATATCAATGGCAGGACTCCACCATTGGTCAAAAGATGGCCCGTCGACCTTAAGTGTCAATTCGCCCTGCAAGGTCTACAAGGCCTTCTCAAGATGGAGGCTTAGACCCAATCAACGGACCCCATCAAAGGGGCGTCGACTGGGCGATGGCCTGTCACTAAGGGGGCGTAGGTGGTTCCAGTAAAGCTGTAAAAAATTTGCCAAGGATTGGGGTGTTTGGTAAATTCACCCCAAGTCTTTTACGAACCATGGATAATTATTTTAGGGTCTTTTAGGTATATTAAGAGGGTTAAAACACTAAGACCTAATTTTAGACTTCATTTTCAAAAACCCAAAACCTAATTTTAGACTTCATTTTCAAAAACCCTCAAGAAAGACTCCCTCAAAGTCCAATTAAGCTAGAACTCAAGAAAGGGATAGAAGGGGCTGCTTGTTGACATTTCTTCATAAAGGATTAGTGGGTTTCATATCATTGAGGTACGGTAGTCATCCTTGAACTTCCTTTCAATCAAGGAGCCACTTTTAAATATTTTCTAAAAGGGTTTTAAACTTCAGACTTCTTTATTCCTTGACTCTAAGTATGGATGTTTGTATGAAAATGTTTTAAGTATTAAAATGAGTTGTTCTTAATATTTAATGATGATTCTAATTTCAAAACCCCAATGAAACTATGTTTATGATTTTTTATCAACTTTTATCTTATGGAATGTGTTTAGTGAGCATGATTAGAGAATGTTAGAAGTATGTTTTTTTAGGGTTATATTTTGTTTTAGCTACTTTCCTAAGGGATATTTTCTGATGAATTATTAAATTCCTTTTGAATAGGTGATGAAAGCTTGGATGATTCGTAAGTTGGTTATATTGTTTAGTTCTAATTGTGAAATGCTCTTGAGTGGTATAGTCCACCTTTGGTGTCGGTGGTTATTTGAAGTATATAAATGTGTAACTACATGTGTAATGTGAGTATGTCCATGAAGGCATAATTATACGAAGTAAGATGATAATTATGTTGTTCTTGTTGATGTGCTTTATGAAGATTGTTATGTGAAGTATGCAAGATATTGTGTCTAAGTGAACTATATGTTTATGTGAAGCATGTTAAAGTGTATAATATGCTGAATAAATATGTAAGCATGTTTAGAAGTCAATGTATGAAAATGGTGATTATGTGAAAGGTTTTCTCACATGTACAGACACTCACACTTTGAAAGTATGAAGCTCAAAAATATTAAAGGGGAGTTTTGGGGTGAAAACCCTTCGTGAGTTTATATGTATTGCTTAGTAGCAACCTCACTATCTCCCAAGATCTTTCTAAGATAGGTTGGAGGTTGGATACCCTTCTTGAGTTGAGATGTGTTGTACCAATGTAACCACTAGGGATAAGTACCCTTCGTGAGTTGAGATGTGGTTCTAAGTAGCTATTTCATAACGTATACTAATGAATGTTTAACACTCCGTGGGGGAGTTATGCTTAGCACCGAGAGGATTTGAAGAAGGGGTGGGTAAACATTGTCAGTATAGATATTGTACCCAATGTACCTCTTATCCCTTAACTGTGCGCCGCATAGGTGTATCTATTGGACAATCCATGTAAAGGCTAAGAGAATGACCCTACCCTACGGAAGTGGGGATACCTCATTTGGTAACGGTCAATAACGGGATTCAATGTCTATCTCTCATGGTCTATGTCGGTTAAAGCTATCCCCACGATAGAATGTAACGAACTAAGTCTGCTAATGAGTGTACTACTTAGGGTAGGTGGTGGTATGGGACGCTATTTATCCATTGCACAAGTGATACTCGAAAGGGGAGTCTTGGTGTGTCTTTATGTGACTTAATGTCTAATGTTAAGAAAGCATGTTAAATTTATGTCTTGTATAATAAAGTCTATGGATGATGAATGTAGTGCACGCAACCTCATGGAATCCTCAAGGAGCACAAAGTGGGAGTAGTAGTATGGGATTCTATTCTCACATTGCACTTTTTATAACTTACAAGTCCACTTGGGGAAGGGTACTTATGTGAAGTTCTAGATGGAAGTATGTTCTTCTAATGTCTAGTTATGTAGTGTTGACTTGTTTCCCGTACGAGGTAAACCTATGGTTGGTAGTCTTAAGGATCACTTAGGTGTGTATTGAAGGGGGTGTATGGGCGGTTCCTTCATGTATTACCTTAGTGAGTCATAGGATAACTTGGTTTGGGAAACCTCATAGGAAATGAGTTCACTGTGAGATTTTGGAGTTCACTGTAAAGTGGCCTTTTATGCTAAAACTATGGAAGTCCTTTCCTATGTGCTAAATGATGATCTATATTCTATTTTACTTCTATATTCATTAAAGTTTTACTTAATTGGCATGAAAACTTATTTCTACTAAAAAGTCCCCTTTTGCATGTTTTTGCATATGTCATACTTAGTACATTGTTTGTTCTAACCCCATACTTTTCTATACTTTATAAGTATATGTTGGAGGAAAGTTGAAGTGGTGAAGACCTTGATATGTGATTCCCAGGATCAAGGAAAGGATTCTTTAAATCCAAGGATTTCCTATGTCATCTCTTATGTAAATTCTTGTAATAGTTTAGTTTAGTTATGTTTTAAGTTGAAAGGGTCATGTCCCTATTATACGCTAAAGATATTGAGTATAGGATGGCAAAAAGAGACTAGAGTCTTTAACTATGTACTAAGATATTTCATATATAATGGACCTGATGTTCTAGAATATGATATGCTATGAAAGTTATAAATTTTCCGCTAAATTTAGCAATGAAAATGCGATGAATGATAACTATGGGCTTGTATAAGACCTACAAGAGTTCTAGTACATCATGTTACTTCTAGGGGTGCTCCTGTTTGTGACAGAGACCTTATGGATTTATGTTCTATGGCACGATACAAGAGTAATGAAGAAATCAAAACTCTATCGTCCTGTAGCCTCTTACTCATAAGTGTGTCACGACTCATATCAATGAACAAGACTCTACTAGACGTGGCTTGTGAGACTTTAGACCCTAAACTATTTCCCATACACTTATTCTCTGATACAGAGTTTATTACGACCCGAAAGTACCCCCTATAACAAAAGGTAACCCATAGGTCGGAGAATTGCGTACTTGACCTTTCAGAGTTCTTGTACTAGCCATTTGCTCTCATTCATCACATAAGACTTGAAAAGTAATGCGGAATTAAACCTTTTCACGACATTAACAATAATAAGTAAAATATGTTTTATAAATACTAAAGAGTAGTATCATCGTCACAAACCAACTTAAAGACAACCAAATATATTAGGGAATACGGGCCTTTACATTAAAGGAAAATACATAATAAGTCTTAATAGTAGAAACTAAAGAAATAGAACTACGCCCTCGAATATATGAGGACATACTTAGTCTTGAGAGAGTCCATTCCCAAGCTTGCCTTATATAGAGAAATTCCTTTAGCATCCATAACCTACACTTTGTGTAAAAATATAAGGAAGAATGGAGTTGATACAAGAATGCACTAAGTATGACAGCCATGCAAAAACATACATTTAAAAGGGACATTTTACTTGAAATCATGCATCATGCTTTTTTGTGAAAAACCTCATAAAACTTTGATACAATAGCATTATACAACTCGCACACTTCATATAGGCATATTAAATGGTCATAAATCACATAAAATCACACATGCATTTAAGGCATATTAATCGTCACTTTACAGTAAGCATACTAAATTAACAGTGAGCACATTCACTTTACAGTGAGTTCATTCAACTTCATTTCCTAAACTTCCCAAGTAACCATCTAGTGATACTTTGTGCAATGCATCGCCTTAAGGACACAAGGTATGCATACATACAACCTACATAAGCCAATACATACCTTTATAGAACCATTTCATATAACAAGACCCATACTTCACATTAGACCCAACATAATACCTTTCTGACAATCCTAATCTAAGTCTACTAGTGCAATGTGCATGTGAATACCCATAACTTCACACATACTTAGTAAACTTATCATAAGACCACAAGCATCATAACATGTACTGCATACACCAACCACAATACTATAGTCAACTACATGCATATCAAGTAGGACCTTCAATTATATAGTCAATAAGACCAAGATTATGCACTTAAGGAGAGACCACATCATATAGACCCAATTGAACTCCTACAATGCATATCATCACAAAAAGTAGGGAAAACTACAATGTCATGCATAAGAAACATAAACATATACACATACATTAGAAAACCTTCCTAGATCTCCTTTCAAGAGCAATTTGTTCAACGCATAGGTAAAGTCTCATACCCTCACCTACACTAAGTAACTTCCCTTAGGTTATCCTAGTTAGGTCATAGGTTGTAAGTTTCCGGAAAATGATATGTCTAATGAAGAGCCCAGTAAGTCCGTAAGAATATTTATTGGGGGTACATAGGCATTCATATGCCCAATATTGAGAAATGTTGGGCATAGTATAGAAAATTGGCTAAGGGGTATTAGCCAATTTCTATATAATACCCATATAAGCAAAATATTGTGCATATTAGAAAATATTGGCTTAAAGGGGTGTTAGCCAATTTTCTAACATTAATGAGATTGTTTAAGAAATGTACCTGCAAGGAAGAACCTAATCTAAAAATCATGTTTCGTAATACTAACACAATAGGTGCTAGGCATCCAAATGTCAAGCCTAGTACCATAGCACATGATCATTTAAAATGATCATGTAAATTAAGCAGTGCCCAAGAACATGGTGAGGGTCCTTGGGACAATAAGTAAACATTCCCAAAGGAACCATAAATAATAGTTAGTTAGGAAAGTACAACCACCACATGTGCAAGCACATGAGCAAGACATGTGAAGAAGCGGCCAAAGGAGGGGACCACCCTAACCGAATTCAGGTAGGGTAGTTAGGGGGAAAACGTGCACAAGGGACAACTCCATGTGGGGCCTAACTTCCCTACAAATTCTAGAATCTAACCTATTTCCCTAAATAACTAACTAACCTAGTACCAAATGAAATAAACTAATTAGTGCACCCGACAACCTAGGACTAAACCGGGTTGACACTAACCTAGTATTAGTTGAAGAGACAACCTACTAGCTAACCTAGGATGGTCCAAAAGGTTAGTTATGGTCCTAAAAACTTAGGGGTACTTTAATAATTCCCCTAGGTTACCTAATTAATTAATTTAACAACTTAATTAATTAATTTAAAAGAGCTAAAACAGAAACTATAAAGGAAATTTCCAGATTTTGGTTAAGACAAGAAAGGGACAACCTAGTACCTAACCTAGGATGGTACAAAGAGTTAGTTAAGGTCCTAAAAACCTAGGGATTATTTGTAATTACCGTAGGCTACTTAATTAAATAATTAGAAACATAATTAATTAATTTGAAGGGGCAAAACCGAAATCACAAAGCAATTTCAAGATTTCGGTTAAAACAAGAAAAAGACAACCTAGTACCTAACCTAGGATGGTCCAAAGGATTGGATATAATCCTAACGACTTAAGGGTACTTTAGTAATTACCTTAGGTCACCTAATTAATCAAATTAGCTATTTAATTAATCAATTTAAATGATCAAAATAAAATGCTTACACTAACCTAGTATAATTCAAGAAACATCCTAGTACTTAGCCTAGGATGGTCCTAACGGGTTGATTATAATTCCAATAACTTAGGGGAACTTTAGTACTTACCCTATGTCCCTAAATTATTTAAATTGAGGATTTAATTAATTAATATAAAGTCAAAATGTTGACCAAAACCATAGTCAACACCAATTTCCAGATTTGACTAAGTGTTATGTTCTCCTATGTTTAGTCAACTTAGGAGGGGCTTTTTAGTAATTAGTTAATTAATTTATTTAATTAACTTATTAAACCATAGTTAAATGAGTCAATATCAGTTCCTAAGACTTATAATCAGGTTCAAACTCAAAGCAAAGGCGACACAAAAACAGTAACCAACGAACGAAAGAAAAAGGCAGAAAATTTATCGATTTCTCTAGGGCGATTACAAGGTTTCGTTCAAGGTGGTCTTTGTAGATTATGTTATAAATAAGGTATGGGTTTCTCTCCTGGAATTTTTTCTCCAAGTGTACTTTCCATCGTCGTAATTCATGAAATCTCGAAAACTAGGGTTGTTCCCAAAGTTCTCGTCGAACTCGTTGTCCCTAGTATCCTTTTTGATTTCAATGTTGAATAGGTTAGACATCATGTTGTTGGTATGTGGTGCTGGCTGATTTTAAGTGTAATGTTCTTGAATGATGAATGTCGCATGAACCTATGAACTAAAGATCGTATGAAGCTAATATTTACAACGTGAATTAGGAATCGATCATATGTTAGTTACGTCCGTAAAGGTCAAGTGTTGATGTGTGTGTGACGAATGTTGACTTGCTGTTTTGTAATGTTATGAAGATTCTAAAGTCATCAAATGTTAATATGATGTTGTCCAATATGTCTTAAAAACGTTACCCTAAAGTCATGAACTAAGATTGGCTTAAAAGACAACTATGAAATCACATCTTGAATGAATTGACTATCTGGTTCCAATAAAATTGGCTAACACTACTTGGTCAAAATGAATGTATGCTAATGGCTAGGAGCTTATGTAAGTAACTGAAAGATTGGCTAAGGGTTCATACATATGGCAATTTAAATATGAACATACGTAAATTGGCTTATGCCAATAAAAATGGTTTATTAGTTTAACATCCCAAATCTTGAGTCAATACTAATCATATGACAATCTTGTGTAGTTAGAGTATCAAATGATATTATAAGCACTTCTAAAGTAACATCAATGAATCCATAACATGGGCATGACATTCATTGGGACAACTCCCAACATGCTCTATAAGAATGAACTAAGAACATATGTAACTCATTGAAAGAAGTGCTCATCGTCTATAAATGATGAAATGAAGCTACTACACTAAAGTAAAGAAGTAACGTGAGTTTATAACATAATAAAAGGGGTCTAAATTAAG
Source organism: Solanum sitiens (assembly GCA_016801875.1). Taxonomy (NCBI): domain Eukaryota; kingdom Viridiplantae; phylum Streptophyta; class Magnoliopsida; order Solanales; family Solanaceae; genus Solanum; species Solanum sitiens. The sequence goes on from JABWTJ010000287.1 coordinate 718,620, forward strand.
TAAGTGACCATAATGGGGTGTTAAAGGAAGTGAACCAAGTCTTACTTACACCTAAACTACTATGCTAAAAGAATACTCACGAATGAAGGTGTTAGAATGTGTTAGACTAGTCTCATTTAACACCTAAGGATGATCTGTAAGGACAATTCACATTTCATCAATGTAAAGTAAGGATGATATGTAAGGACAATTCACATTTCATCAATGTAAAGTAAGGATGATATGTAAGGAAAATTCACATTTCATCAATGTAATGTAAGGATGACAAGTCATCAAAAGAGTAAATAAATCTCAATCTAGAAGCAAGCTTCCACAATACTTGAGTCAACTCTAAAAGATAAATAAGATAGTGAAAGTGAGCACAGCACCGATAGACTAGTTATGAGTGGTGATGCCTTCCTTTGGGAAGGTCAGAGGTTCACGTAATTCTCATGAAGATGAGACTGTTCACCAAGAAGGGTATGGGTCTCCCTAAATCTCCTAGTCTTCGAACTATGTCTAGCCAACATAGGAACTTGCCAGTGGTTTCCACCTAAGCGAGCTAGGCATGTTCGATTTCACTTTTGCCGGTGTTTCCACCCCTTTTCGGTATGGGGCAGACACTGGATTTCATGTTTAACTCACATGATCTAAGTCGTTTAATGCTCATGATATGTTCTTGGTTCACTATAGCCGTGATCCACTCCTTTTCGATGTGGAGTTAACACTTGAGATGTATTCGCCTTATCCGGGGATCACCCCTTTCTATGTGTGGGGCAGACACTGGATTCCATGAGTCGCTCACATGGTCTACGATTCATTTTAACTGGTAAATTACCCCTTTTTGATGTGGGGCAGACACTGGATTTCATAATAGCTCGCATGATCTTATTCCGTATGATGTCTCTATGAAAGTGAGAATGATGATGATGATGGAACGTATGTTCAAAGTGAGCAATGATGAAGAGCTTAAGAATGTCAATTGCCAATGTCACACTCATGAAGTTTCAGCAAATAATGGGCAAAGCCAAATAATATTGGCTTTTAATGACTTCTTATATGATGCCAATAAAGGGAAGTAGAAACATAATGTAAACTAAATAACTTATAACTTCCCTATCATGAAAGTAATGAAACAGATGGCATAGCCAATAAAATTTGGTTTATGAAATGTTTATGAATACATAGAGTACAGAATGACTCATTGTAAGATAGTGAAATCATTCCTTCGTCCTTGGATTACTCACATCGATTCATTGTGGTATGGGACTACAATGAATCATTTCACTTGTAAGTAAAACATAGGATGAAAGGAATTATTAAACTACACAACAAGAAGAAGAAAAAGATTGAAAATAAAACTAAGTCCACAAAGAGGAGCTCTCGGGTTAGGGGACTTAAAATTTCAAATCTTCGCCCGAAGGGTTCTAAAATTATGTTGATTATATTAATGGCTTGTAATCATATAGAAAATGAGTTGTGTGCTTTGAATGCATTAAAATAAATCATATTCATACCACAATTCACAAATAACAAATTCCGAAAGTCTAATGACTAGACTTTCCAGAAATGACATGTTGCTTAGGAAGAGCTTTCATTGATCATGCATAGATTTATGTGTATGTGTGAATACACCCATACTTAGTACAAGTGGTTTACTAACCCCCTACTATTTACTATTTTTATAGGTGCAGATCATAGGACAGATTGACGACACTTGCAGCGGTTTGGACTTCAGCGTTTCTCCAAACCTTTTGGTAGGTCCTCCTAATTTCGAGGATGCTACAGATTTAGTCTAACCTTAGTTTTAGATATAGCTAGTGGATGTTTTCCCTAGAGTTTCTTTCGTACTTTCATTTCAAAGCTTTGTAATAAGGCCGTGTTTGGCAAACTATTCATGATATATTCATCTTTAGTTTCGAATTGATTCTTTATGTTAGATGGTTGTTCTCTTATGTTGAGCTAAGTATATGATTTATCTAGTTAATAATTATATGAAGTCTATGTATACTTCATACAAATAAAAAGTTTTAAATTTTCCACAAATTTAACTAGATGAATGTGATGAATGTAAGATGAGGCTTGTATGCGACCTCTGAGAGGTCAACGACATTGGTGGCAATTCGGATTCAAGAATTTGGGTCTTTACAAACTTGGTATCAGAGCATGAGGTTAAATTACCTAGGAACTAAAGCTCAACACAACCACGTTACGTAGTTTCTGATTTATGGTTGTGAAGCGCGCTACAATCATGACTTAGAGAATACGCAATGATAGGAAATTCTCCCTTCTTCTACTCTTTATCATGCTATCTAGAGCTTTGACACTTTGTGTCATTCTAAGTATCTAACTTCCTTCTTGTGTGAGAACATAGAAGAATACACACAAGAATTATGATGGCCAAGTTGTCTTAGGCGCCAGACTTAAGATCTAGCCTTCCCAAGAAAGGGCCATAATGGAAATGCCCAACGTGGACGTAAGACGTGTGGATGTTCGCATAGAGGTGAATGCATGGTAATGTCTAAAAGCCTGCTATGAGTATTGATGAGGAGGAGAAGGCTAAGTTGGCTGCATACCAACTCAAGAATATGGCTTATACATGGATTTGCTTCATAAGTGTTATGCTATAATAGAATATAGAAACAGGGTAGTAAGGCTTCAGTTTCCAAATAAGTTGGTTTAAAATGAGAAGGGCGTGGTTTAAATCCAGCAGGCCAAATAATTTTCAGTCTTAAAGCTAATAATATGATGTCTAAGGGATACTTATGCCACTTAGTAAGAGTCAAAGACTTAGAATAAGAAGTTCCTTCCATAGACTCTGTGTCCGTAGTATATATGGGGTTTGGTAAGAAATGGAAGTTGAGTCTGAGGTATATAGGTCATTATGAGATCTTACAGTAAGTAGGTAAAATTACCAAACGACTTGGCTTCTGTTCATCCAGTGTTTCACGTTTCGATGCTTGAGAAGTGTCTAGACAATCCAACATCCATCATACCCGTCGAGGGGTTAGGAGTCGATGGGAATCTTTCCCTATGAAGAGGTTCCCCTTGCAATTTTAGATCGTCAAGTGAGGCGAATGAAGAACAGGGAGGTTCTCACCATAAAGGTGTTATGGAGTAACACCCTTGTTGAGGGGGCAAGATGGGAGGTCGAGGCCGATATGAGATCCCATTACCCTAACTTGTTCAGTTCTTGAGGTTAGATATACTCGTCCTAAGTCTAGTTTATGTATAAGAAACTCTAAGTTTAAGTGCGTTAGTGGATTTGATGTGGTAAGTAACTAATCGTATGTCTTATAATAGCACTATGTAAGGGAAAACGAAGTTATGTTTGCATTTTATATTTCTGTTTTTGTGTAGCATATGCATGTTTTCTGTGTTGCATGATTTGTGATGAACATTAAGTTAAGTGTCATTGAGAAGGAAATTCCTGAATCTCAAATATGAAGCTTCATATAAGCTTGAATGATATGCATCATCCAAATAAGTGTGAATAAGATATTCACAAAAGAGAAACATTTAAGCATGATAGATAAATCACCCTCTTTGTTTAAATGATGTGTTAGTGTCATTCGGGGACGAATGTTCCTAAGGGGGGAATAATGTAACATTTCAGAAAAGCATATGTCTAATGAAGAGCCCAGTAAGTCCGTAAGAATATGTAATGGGGCTACATAGGCATCCCAATGCCCAATATTGAGAAATATTAGGCATAGTATAGAAATTGGCAAAGGGGTATTAGCCAATTTCTATATAATACCCAAATAAGCAAAATATTGTGCATATTAGAAAATATTGGCTTAAAGGGGTGTTAGCCAATTTTCTAACATTAATGACATTGTTTAAGAAATTTACCTACAAGGAAGAACCTAAGCTAAAAATCATGTTTCGTAATACTAACACAATAGGTTCTAGGCATCCAAGTGTCAAGCCTAGTACCATAGCACATGATCATTTAAAATGATCATGTAAATTATGCAGTGCCCAAGGACATGGTGAGGGTCCTTAGGATAATAAGTAAGCATTCCCAAAGGAACCATAAATAATTGTTATTTAAGAAAGTACAACCAACACGTGTGCAAGCACATGTGCAAGACATGTGAAGAAGCGGCCAAAGGAGGGGACCACCCTAACCGAATTTGGTTAGGGTAGTTTGGGGAAAAACGTGCACAAGGGACTACTACATGTGGGGCCTAAATTCCCTACAAATTCTAGACTCTAACCTATTTCCCTAAATAACTAACTAACCTAGTACCAAAGGAAATAAACTATTTATTGCACCCGACAACCTAGGACTAAATCGGGTTGACACTAACCTAGTAGTAGTTGAAGAGACAACCTAGTAGCTAACATAAGTTGGTCCAAAAGGTTAGTTATGGTCCTAAAAACTTAGGGGTACTTGAATAATTCCCCTAGGTTACCTAATTAATTAATTTAGCAACTTAATGAATTAATTTAAAAGGGCTAAAACCGATACTACAAAGGAAATTTCCAGATTTCGGTTAAGACAAGAAAGGGACAACCTAGTACCTATCCTAGGATGGTCCAAAGAGTTAGTTAAGGTCCTAAAAACCTAGGGATACTTTAGTAATTTCCCTAGGATACTTAATAAATTAATTTAGAAACATAATTAATTAATTTAAAGGGGCAAAACAAAAATAACAAATTTCCAGATTTCGGTTAAAACAAGAAAAGACAACCTAGTACCTAGCCTAAGATGGTCCAAAGGATTGGCTATGGTCCTAACGACTTAAGGGTAATTTAGTAATTACCTTAGGTCACCTAATTAAATAAATTAGCAATTTAATTAATTTTTTTAAATGATCAAAATGAAATCCTTACACTAACCTAGTATAATTCAAGAATCCTCCTAGTACTTAACCTAGGATGGTCCTAAAGGGTTGATTATAATTCCAATGACTTAGGGGTACTTTAGTACTTACCCTAGGTCCCTAAATTAATTAAATTGAGGATTTAATTAATTAATATAAAGTCAAAATGTTGAACGTAACCATACCAATTTCCAGATTTGACTAAGTGTTATGTTCTCCTATGTTTAGTCAACTTAGCAGGGGCTTTTTAGTAATTAGTTAATTAATTTATTTAACTAAATTATTAAACCCTAAGTTGAATGAGTCAATATCAGTTCCTAAGACTTATAATCACGTTCAAACTCATAGCAAAGGTGACGCAAAAAGAGTAAGCAACGAACGAAAGAAAAAGGCAGAAAATTTATCGATTTCTCTAGGGCGATTTCAAGGTTTCTTCAAGGTTTCGTTCAAGGTGGTCTTTGTAGATTACTTTCTACATAAGGTATGGGTTTCTCTCCTGTAATTCTTTCTCCAAGATTACTTTCCATCATCGTAATTCATTAAATCTCGAAAACTAGGGTTGTTCCCAAAGTTCTCGTCGAACTCGTTGTCCCTAGTATCCTTTTCGATTTCAATGTTGAATAGGTTAGAGATCATGTTGTTGGTATGTGGTGCTGGCTGATTTTAAGTGTAATGTTCTTGAATGATGAATGTCGCATGAACCTATGAACTAAAGATCGTATGAAGCTAACGTTTACAACGTGAATTAGGAATCGATCATATGTTAGTTACGTCCGTAAAGGTCAAGTGTTGATGTGTGTGTGACGAATGTTGACTTGTTGTTTTGTAACGTTATGAAGATGCTAAAGTCATCAAATGTTAATATGATGCTGTCCAATATGTCTTAAAAACGTTACCCTAAAGTCATGAACTAAGACTGTCTTAAAAGACCACTATGAAATCACATCTTGAATGAATTGACTATCTGGTTCCAATAAAATTGGCTAACACTACTTGGTCAAAACGAATGTATGCTAATGGCTAGGAGCTTATGTAATTAATTGAAAAATTGGCTAAGGGTTCATACATATGGCAATTTAAATATGAACATACGTAAAATTGGCCTATGCTAATAAAAATGGTTTATTGGTTTAACATCCCAAATCTTGAGCCAATACTAATCATATGTCAATATTGTGTAGTTAGAGTATCAAATGATATTATAAGCACTTCTAAAGTAACACCAATTAATCCATAACCAAGGGCATGGCATTCACTGGGACAACTCCCAACATGCTCTACAAGAATGAACTAAGAACATATGTAACTCATTGAAAGAAGTTTTTATAGTCCATAAACAATGAAATGAAGCTACTACACCAAAGTAAAGAAGTAACGTGAGTTTATAGCATAATAAAAGCGGTCTAAATTAAGTAAGTGACCAGAATGGGGTATTAAAGTAAGTGAGATAAGTCTTACTTACACCTAAGCTACTATGTTAAAAGAATACTCACGAATGACGGTGTTAGAATGTGTGAGACTAGTCTCATTAACACCTAAGGATGATATGTAAGGACAATTCAAATTTCATCAATGTAAAGTAAGGATGATATGTAAGGACAATTCACATTTCGTCAATGTAAAGCAAGGATGATATGTAAGGACAATTCACATTTCATCAATGTAAAGTAAGGATGATATGTAAGGAAAATTCACATTTCATCAATGTAATGTAAGGATGACAAGTCATCAAAAGAGTAAATAAATCTCAATCTAGAAGCAAGCTTCCACAATACTTGAGTCAACTCTAAAAGATAAAGAAGATAATGAAAGTGAGCACAACACCGATAGACTAATTATGAGTGGTGATGCCTTCCTTCGGGAAGGGATGAGGTTCACGTAATTCTCCTTAAGATGAGACTATCCACCAAGGTGGGTATGGGTCTCCCTAAATCTCCTAGTCTTCGAACTATGTCTAGCCAACATAGGAACTTGCCAGTGGTTTCCACCTAAGCGAGCTAGGCATGTTCGATTTCACTTTTGCCGGTGATTCCACCCCTTTTCGGTATGGGACAGACACTAGATCTCATGTTTATCTCACATTATCTATGTCGGTTAATGCTCACGATATGTTCTTGGTTTACTATAGCCGTGAGCCACTGCTTTTTGGTGTGGAATGAACACTTGAGATGGATTCGCCTTAGATGGGGATCACCCCTTTCCATGTGTGGGGAGACACTAGATTCCATGAGCAGCTCACATAGTGTAAGATTTATTTTAACCGGTGAATCACCCCTTTTCGGTGTGGGGCAGACACTGGATTTCGTGTTAGCTAGGATGATCTTATTCCCTATGATGTCTCTATGAAAGTGAGAATGATGATGATGATGGAACG